>JARLTB010000336.1:1892500-2340000 GCA_030141615.1 Unio pictorum | reverse complement strand
GTCCTTAACGTACATATGAATATCTATGAATCTAAGTCCTTAACGTACATATCAATACCTACGAATCTCAGTCCTTAACGTACATATGAATATCTATGAAGCTCAGTTCTTACTGTACATATGAATATATAAGACCATCAGTCCTTAACGTACAGATCAATATCTACGATGCTCAGAAAGGCACATCATATCAGTTATTTATCTTTTAAACCGTCATCAGTCACTAGAGACTTTTCAATTGTGGTTAGCGCTTGACCAATTGTGTCATATACACGTACTTTTACTATTATTGATGATGACACTATTTGCTTGTTCAAAGTTTTCTTCTCGTATAAATAGGCTCGGTACGATCTAAGACAAAACTGCAAGGAAGCCGGCCTCTTGCAACAGGTATTGCGCTCTCTCTCTCTCTCTCTCTCTCTCTCTCTCTCTCTCTCTCTCTCTCTCTCTCTCTCTCTCTTTCTCTCTCTCTCTCTCTCCATCCTTCCCTCTCTCTTTCTCTCTCTCTCTCTGTATCTCTCTCTCTCTCTCTCTCTCTCTCTGTCTCTCTCTCTCTCTCTCTCTCTCTCTCTCATTATATTTGATTTACGACAAAACAATTGTGATACAGTGGGGCCTTGACTTACGAGTTTATTTCGTTCCGTGACGAAGCTCGTAACTCAAATTACTCATATGTCAAATCCATTTTCCCCATTGAAATGAATTGAAATGGAATTAATCCGTTCCTGACCTCCCAAAAACACCGCAATATCGATAATTCTCAAGCATATCCTGATGTTATAGAGGTCTTTCCAGAACTCTCTAAGGTTGCGGTTTGTGCTCTCCATCACCTCAAATCCGCGTCGGAACAGGTGCTTGGTAAAGAGCTTCTTGAAATTAGAAATCACCTGCAAGTCCATGGGCTGCAGGATAGGGGTGGTGTTGGGTAGAAGGTAGAGAACCTGCAGCAAATCAGCGTAAATAGCTCGTGCCTTCTCGCAGATTATAGCCTCCGTCACGGTATCTCCGGCGAGCTGCTTCTCTGTCAACCCACCATCAGCAGCTTCTCGATATTTTCATGGAGAGATGTCTGCAGTTTATTAATTATTTTAACGACCTTGGCTAGCGTGATAGCCTTTATTGAACCCTTCCGCTTCAGTATGGTGCAGATCGTGGAAGTGCTACGCTCGTACTGCTTCGTCAAGTCGACTACACGCACACCTTGGTCATGTTTTTCAATAATTTCTTTCTTTAATTCAATGCATATCATCTGCTTCTTTGCAAAATAACCGCAAGCACAAATACGAGCACAACACTAATGCTTCCATTGCGAGCTGACAGCTTAAAGTGAATGAGTGAGACACGGGATGCTTGGCGGATGTTGATGCGTTCACTGTGACGTTCGCTGCGCCAACTAGCGGTGGGGTATCTAAAGCTGGCTCGTAACCCGAATTTTAGCTCGCAACTCAAAGCAAAAAATCGGCCGAGAGACAACTCGTCTCTCAAAAAACTCGTTAGTTGGGACACTCGCAAGTCAAGGCCCCACTGTACTCTCGGAATAGTCAGCTGTCTTGTGCAGAATGCTAATTAACGATATAATTTTCTATTCGTAGTTCTGATGATCTGACTTTAAAACAATACTTAAACCAAAACGTGAGAACGAGTTTTCATAGTGATATATAAATATTATTAGCATGCACCAACAACCACACTACATCATGTTCTGGGGCGTCCTGCCTCAAAGTCACTTCTGAGCACTAAATTTAATTGAACGGGTTTACCATTGTGTACATTTTCTTTAAAAAAAATAGTCCTTGTAGAAATCGGTGTATCCATTCTTTCTCCTTTTCTTTTTTGCTGTTCAATAACATTTTCTTAAAGAGTTTAAAATCGTTTATATACAGTGCAAAACAACAGTCCATGTAAATAGTCAACCGCCTTATTATCAAGCTGACAATCGAAGTATTTTACCGGGTGACACGAAATATTTTAAAATAGTATGGTTAAGATAGCATATAGTGTCTATTCATCGGAATACAGTCGGGGTTTTTCCGTCATGAAAGGTAAAATGCCTCAGAAGATGACTTTGCATAAACGTACACGGAAATGTTTACCTAAATCATGTCGTGTGCGTGTCATGCACCAGCATGCATTCATTACTTGCGACTATCGATCAGCATCAGATATATTCCAAACCGAATCACATTTGTTTTATCCAAACATGAACATATTATAGAATTTTCTTTTTTGAACAAGTTCAGATAATTCCATAACGGTATCGTACTGATTATCCTTTTTCGTCTAGCGTACTTTAATGTATGATTGAGCCTTCCGCTATTGTGATGTAATTCGGTTCATTGTGCAGCTTAGATGTATTTCCGATTTCTAATGTAATAAGAAGACTAACATCGCATTAGAACAAACATTATTTTTTCATGAGGGAGATGATGATGATAATAATAATAATAACAATATTAATAATAATAATAACAATAATGATGATAAAACAAATGAAGTTTCAATTTGGCATTTGGATTTATTTCTGGTTTCGTAATACATGTTTTTGTTTTAAAGGTGTAAGGAAAGAAGTTCTGCAGAAAACATGAAGGTAGCAATTCTCGCCCTTGCTTTCCTTGCTGTTGCACTTGCAACACCACCACTGTATTATGGTAACTTGGGATACGGTGGGTATCCAGGTAGATTATATGGTGGATTGTACGGAGGCTATGGAGGTGGATATGGTGGATACCTTCCAGGATATTTCGGCGGCTACGATGGATATGGTATATACGGTGGATACGGTGGTTATGCTGGATACTACGGAGGCCTGTATGGTGGATATGGCGGTGGATACGGTGGCGGATACGGATTAGGTGGATACTTTCGTAAGTGTAGATGAACATGTTTCTATTATTTCTATTTCAAAACAAACATTTTATGCAAATATAAAAACAGTTACAATGTATATGAATATTTTTAATTATTATTCTTTTATTATTAATATTATTATTATTATTATTATTATTATTATTATTATTATTATTATTATTATTATTATTATTATTATTGGTTTATACAAAAGGAAGAATTTCATTTTTCAATTTGTTTTGGAGCCCAGTAGCTTAAAAACAACTGATGCACATAGACAGTTTCGTTTTAAAATGTAGAATACTACTTGCCAGATAAAATTGGTGCAGCGATGTGCTCGTTAAGACTTTATCTTTAGACATTAATTTTATTGTCACATAACTAAAGATTAAAAATCCATTGAATAACCCATGACCTCCAGCATCATAGACATTCGCTTGACATGCTAGGCTACCGGAGAAGTCAAGATGAAAGTGAGGAAGTGGATACGCTAACATACATACATGCATGCAGGCATGCTTACATACATACATACATACATACATACATACATACATACATACATACATACATACATACATACATACATACATACATACATACATGAAATGGAAAATATCTACTAATCTGTTCATCCAAATATTAGAATTGATCCAAAGTATTAACTACTATGGTAGTTGATTATCCAACTGATTTAGCGATTTGAATATATTTCCATTTTCTTGAATTTTGTCTGATCTTGACATCGATTATTAACTTTGATTTAATCAAAATACGTTTCTATTTCATAGGTCAGTTACCATTATCATCAATAATTTTTACTTTATTTCAGCGAGCAAGAAAGGACATTATTAAGATGTCAGAAAAATCCAGTCTTTACAGAACTTTTGCGGCCATCGTTTGCTCAAGACCCAGTGTTGCCTAATCTATCCCAAAATGTATAATGTCCCCGGAATTTTCTCGAGACTCATTCCTGAACAGAGATTTGCAGCCTTTCTTTAACTCATATTTTTTTATGTAGTGCCATGTTGTAATAAACTTTCAAGCACGAAAACCTTCTGTTGCTTTAAATTTTATTTGAAACCATGCCATTCAATCCCCCCCCCCTTTATCTGTCTCCCATGTCATGTTTATATAGTGGCATCTATCAATATTTCGTAGTCTCCATAAAATTCAACATTTTACAGAGTCAGATAAAAGTATGTACGTTTTAAGTAAATTTAAGATTAATGACGTTTCGGCAAAATGGCTCAGGACGTTATCAGCAAGAGATACAGTCCGCACGTCCACTGCACATTTCTTATATCTTGGTTTCAAAATCCAATATTGCTGAGATAGATCAAGGATTGTAATACATAGTTCTACAAAGTTATTCAATGTTACTCAGCTCTTTCTAATAAACTTTCTGTGACCAATTGCCAATCTTCTGACTTTAGCCTATTTTGGATGGCATTAATTTATTGGAGTATAAAGTTACAGTATTCCACGTATAACCCATCCTCATTTCTCAAATGAAATTCAATATTTAATACCCTATCGCTCGTCTTTCACTAGACACATTACAGCTACGAAGTATAAACAAATCATCAAGTATCCCTATTAACTAATATTATAAATCAATTCAACATTTGCAAATCTAGAATATCACATGAAAAATTGCATGAGGTTACTACGAATTAGCCAAATAGTGAATTAAAATATTCATTCTTTACATAAACATTGCTCATATCTCAAAATATGCATGTAGATCAATCGCTACAAAGAAATCAAACCATACAAATAGTAATTCTACGCACTAACGATTCTAGTAATGAAGTATACATACTGCACATAATTAAAGTCAATTACTTTGCTTAAATGGATTACAATAACCGAGCAAATAAGTCACTGCTTCTCAAAAGCTCCTTTGTAATTCCTGAATAACAACGTTTACCGACAATTTCGAATGACGTCAGAGTAGCATAGATGTTCCCTCAAGATGGTTGAGCGACTACTAACGTTTGGTTCTCAAGATACTAGATTTAAGTTTGCGATTCCAATTGTGGCCATGCCTTGCTTAACACTGAGTGAATGTCGATTTATCCATGGTTTACATAATTAGAAGACATTGCCCCTTCAACTGCGGTCTTTTAAACGTGTAATTACAATACACCTCCCATTTGATGTTCCTTTGATCTCAACACCGAAAACATGTGACTTATCTGTGAATCGGCTCTGCCAAAATAGGGCACCAGACACGAGATCCTATCGTCATTTTATACAACTGGCTTTGGCACCTCATTGTTCGCAGGACTAACCTCCGTAACATTTATGATGTGGAAGTATTAGCCTCAGAATCTAGGATATACATGTTGCAATCTAGTTATTGCTCCTGACAATGTAACAGGAGCAAATAAACACTAATGATTTTGCAGAAAACATGCTAGTAAGAGTTTGCCTGAAAGATTCTATATACAACTGGTGGCTTTGATACTGAACCGACACGACCACAAACGCCTCTTTTTTACATTCATTTTGGACAGCAAATAGCTATTTCGAATATGTTCTTGTGATAAGGCGGCTTAAAGCTTTAATATGTAGCGTATGCATGATTAAAATTCAGTAGTACAGTACATTAACAAATTAGGATACTCTTCATTGCCCTGCAACTATATCGATTTTTAGATATTTACTTCTCAAGCTAATATACGTGAATACGTAAGCCAAATCTACTTTTCATTTCCAGCCCACGTTACGCATTTGATCCCCAATGCTAATCTAATTGTGACAGGCTGTCACCACACAAACCAACCCATTTTGAAGCCTAACTCAATGTAAATGCAAACCACATTACAGATTATCTTCTGTTTGAATTTACACATGCTAAGCTTATGACAATTAGGCTCATTCTTTCTGCCTGATCAAAATAGTTTTCACTATACGAAACTCTCAATTGAGACCTAAACTAAACGTTGAAATAAGAGTCGATTTAGACTGCCATGCGAAGAATGCTCGGCTGCAAATTAAGTGTTTTCTAGATACCACCTTCCCATAACAACACAATGTGACCAACACCTCAAAGGTTCAGTAAAACCGGTCTTGAATTAGGACATCCAATGATCATGGCAAGAGATTTAAGAGTTAATTTGCTTTCAAACGCATCACCGTCACAGCTACGTGATCTAAATCAAACTATACGGTATTGTATTACCAGGTCATTGAGCTTACACAAGTAACCATGACAACGTAGACGTTGGTAAAGGGGAAAATAACAAGGTTTCCATGCGATTCGGCAGTAGTATGTGGGAGCTGTTTAGGGGGTATGGAACTCCCCGTCAAAAGGATCGGAGGCTATTTATGGTCTTTGGAAAATTTAACATGGAGCAAAAGCTTGGGACTGTATAGGGTCAATGGAAGTACCAGTCAAAAAGGTATCCCTGCACAATGGGTTCTATGGAAATTCAACATGGGTGGGCATGTATAGGGAAAAAGTGAATTTAACATTGGAATCGCACCTTGGTAATTGAACATGGGTAGCGTCATGGTGTTATAGGGTCAAAACTATGTATAGAGTGGAATACATTAAAAGAGACAAAGGTTGAAAGTGACAAAAATATATATACACTATAAAACAAATACGCATTCAAACAACGAAGATGGAAACACACAGAAAAGAAGTTAAACTCTAAAAGAGATAAGGTCACATATAGAATAGAGACTAGAAACAGAAGACTTTTGTATGCGTACAAACAATTATTCAAGTATATACATGGGTTTTCTAGCCTGTGCTTTGGTCTAAGTACTATTCATTTAATACAAAAACATTTGGATATGAAGCAAACTGATTAACAGGAGTTTTGTTAGTTCTTTTTCAAGAAAACTTCATTTTAAAATTGAAGTTCACGTCTTTCTTAAAATTACTTCTTATACAACATATTTACATTTAATATTCATTTATAAGAAAACGCCGAAACAAAATGCAGGTTTCTCTCTATATCCGTCACACAAGTTGTTTAAAGTCTGGTCAGCTATCACTTGTTTCCCAGCATAGATGTTTCCCATCGCGTGCTCCCTTTCATTGGTAAATCTGATGTTATGTAAGTCGTGTTATGTACACTTTTTGGTAAACAGATCAAGTGCAGTCATCGTCTTCTTACATGGAGGTTAATTTTGCAGGTGTGCCAAACCCGAGACCTACAGGTGAATTCAAAAGGTCGTGATACAGTGATACGCTCAAACGACCTGGATCTTTGACTTGACACTGACGTTTGAGTTCCTCTAACAGTGATACAAGTAGGACAGTAAAGTAACCTGCCACATGCGAAGTCTCATTAAATTTCACCAAGTGGGTCTACGTTCTCCAAACTTTTCTCGAAGTCGCCGTCTGAGTCATTTGAAGATGAAACTGATCATTTAGGTCGACTAAATCCTTTCCTTTGTTGGACGCACTTTGCTGTGACGGTACGGTGGTGAAACAAGTCAATGATGTTTGTTCCTTCTCATTTTTGATCTGCGTAAAACGATTCATCATTCTCGTCCTCGCAATGATTTGTATATTTTGTACGTTGTCCCTTTTTATACTTGGTGATATAAAAATGACCATAAGGTAAAATCTTGTTGTCTTGAAGTTGCAATGGTTGCACGTAGTTTGTCATGGTGTTAATACATATGCAACTAAAATGTGATACTGCATTGCGATGCCATCGTGAGGTATATGATCACACTCGAGTTTCTCGCTAGACATGAATCTTACGCTCGATACTTGCTGTTTGAAAGGATTCATCTGTCTCGATTAAACATGGTAGATAAAATGTACTATCGGTCTTGAGCGTTTTACCTTTTTATATGCAGACCATTATCGACTTCACCGTACATCCCGTCTTGAGTGTTGCTAATTTGAACGAGGATATTTTTCGTGCTGCGAAGTTTGTCCACCAAAAACACCTTTTCGTGCCCTCTCCCAGGAGAGAAGAAAAACATGGGCCATGAACATTGCTCTTTTCCGTATTGCATATCTTGAATCTTGTCGATGACTTTGGAAGGTGTCAATTCTGCTTGGTTGCTTAACTCGACCACATCGTGGAAATTCAATATGTCATGATGATTAGAAAGTCTTAAGACATCGTCTTATTTGGCATGGCATTGCTCTATCAGTGTGCTTTACAAACCTCGCACACATACATATATACACGTACAGACAGTATACAGCAACCTTGAATTACCTACGTCTACATTCGTGGCTTCAACATACATACATACATACATACATACATACATACATACATACATACATACATACATACATACATACATACATACACACACACACATTCACACAGACACACACACACACACATGCATACATACATACATACATACATACATACATACATACATACATACATACATACATACATACATACATACATACATACATACAGCTCTAGATAGCTCTAGCCAACTCTTGGCAGATCTAATTGCCAGCTGCAATACAACCAAACTTGTAATAATAATGGGTTTTAAAAACTCTCTAGATATATGCTAATACATTAAACTCTAATAGCAACATGTAATTGAAAGTTCACAACGTTTAAAATCTGCGTTGTGATACATGAATCATTACACCATATGACATTACAAACTCAACAAGCCTTGCATATCAAATGAAATATAAATTGAATACTCACCCGATACGGCTGAAGAACACACACCTTGACAAGTTCCAAAACGACCAATGTGTCGGTTATAAATTGATCTTCCTTAAATTCATAGAAGAGTAATTAATATTTAGGGTACATTACATGTGCATAGCATAATTATAATGTCCCTCGTCGTAAATTAATCCGGAGAAATATATGTCAGTTCCGTCGCATACCTCGAAAAACAAGTATTCATCCTAGATAACGTTTCACGCATGTTCAACGAAAAACAGTCAAAGACTTCTAAGGCCTACCAAATTTTTTGCACCTTATAATTTGATATTATTATTATACATAATTAAATATAGAACAACGCAAAGCAATATGATCTGAAATTCGAAACGAATCATACAAACTATGTTTACATTTGAAGCTATATTCAACAGAAAGATGTTTTAAAAAATACCAAAAACTGAATATTATTAGAATTAGATTCTAAACTAATGGAATTAGTTAAAGCTTGGTCTTCACATTTCATCTAAATTTAATCCGATCTACTCACAGATAAAATACGTGTTATATTTTACACACAATTCAGCTGAGCCTCTTTACAGTGAGCCTTGTCTTGAACCTGACGTATGTAGCTGTTCATCGCTTTACAGTAAGACATGTCTGCAGCCAGACGTCTGTAGCTGTACATCGGTTTTGTAATTTAGTACTACGAAAACTGTATTTCAATGTTTGTTCTATCTGTCAAAGGTTCCTTTTGAGTGGTTAAGATGTAGGTTTCCATGGGTTTTCAATATTTGTCATTTAAATAAGAATGAAAAGTACTATTTGTTTGCATTCATTGGTTATCCACACAAAAATCTTAGCATATATGCACATAACATTGTTAAAAGGTTTGACATGTCAATACCTTGATTAGTCTCGTCATTATTTGTACCTCAACATAGAACATGCATAAAGATATAGTTAGACACAAACGAGAGGTCATTGAGAAACATTACAAAGATTAGAGGTCCAAACATAGACGCTCAATGTTCAACTACAGTAACATTGGATATTAGATGGACCATATAAGACATCATTGATTGGGTTCGTCTATGCTGGTAACGCCATTTGTCAGTACATGATAGGCTACACATGTTCCACAGTATATTTGGCGGGGGGATGAATCTCGGCAAGAACCACCAAGGCAACTGGCATTCTTTTTTATCTATAAACCTTAACCCGGCCAAAACTCTACATACTCACCCATCACAGACGCAGTGAAAAATATCGGTAGTCTGTAAAGATGGATTTCTTAGAACCAAATACAATTGAAACAAAATGTTTGTTGCTTGAATACGACCTTATATCAATATTATTTTAATTCAAACGTCCACAAAAGAATATTTCTAACAAACTAGCAGTAAACGTAATCTAAATATATATGTTGTCTTGTCAAATGTATTCACTTAAGATGGTATCATAATCTTATTTCGCATGTTCGCATAACAGTACTATCAAATTCGCTTCGTAAATGGATCATGGTAATTTCTCGAATATGTTTCACAAAAGAAATCAGAAACTTCTGTATATTGCCTCTTATTTTCTTTTTTGAAATATTGCGATAGTATCTGCATACTTATAAGGCATAATGAATCATCATTGACAGATCCCTAGCAGGTTTTTATTTTCTAAAACGGATCAAAAGCACCTTCCTGCTCACCTGAAGTCACAATTTAAAGATCCACATTACAGTCTGTCCTTTTTTAAACCAATATGACACTCGATACTTCTTTACCTACTAATATTAACTCATTCCTTATTTGGATTTATTGGTATGAGAAGTATGTATGTACTGTTGATCATTTAGTCCGCTTTTATCCTTGTTGACTTTCTTAATCAACGTTTGTCTAATATATTCAATTTGTATACTATGCATAAGTACTCCATTTCTCTTAAAACATAATTTTATCACCTACAGGTCAGAAATCAATCGCTTTTCCACAGCAGCACTTACTTTCATAAACTTCTTATGAAAATATTTCATGAAGGATTTTCTTCTTCCGTCTTATCATCCCTCCTTGTACAGACTAGTTGATATATTCCATCAATTGTTAATGCATGTTTTCTTTCCTAATTAACCGCTCCGGTGGCCTAGTGGTTAGAGCGTCCGCCCCGGAAGCGGGAGGTCGTCGGTTCGATCCCCGGCCGAGTCATACCAAAGACTTACAAAAATGGTACTAACAGCTGCCTCGCTTGACGCTCAGCATTAAGAGGTTAGTGTTAGGACTGGTCGGCCTGGTGTCAGGATAATGTGACTGGGTGAGACATCATGCTACATGTCTGCGGCATGATGTCTCAGTGCTAGACATCACTATAAACTGCCTCAATGCAGACATCGTAGCGATATGACTGAAAAATTGTTAAAGCTACGTTAAAAATCCTAATCAAACAAACAAACAAACTTTCCTAATTGTTCAGATTTGCAATGGTTTTAGCACACAAATTTACTTACAATACTCTATGTGCGATTGTTCAGTGTTTTTCACGTTTGCTCTGTATGATTTAGTCAAAGTTATTTCAAACTGTGAAGAAATAATGTTTTGTTTTAAATATAATTACTATTCAATTCGAATTCAGTTAAGTGGCCAGCCACCCCAACCCCAAATTTTGACAAAGGCAGAGAGTATATTTGATTTGTGTCAGTTAATACGAACGCCATACAAACGAAAAAGAGCTTCATGTTTATTATTCTCGGTATTACAATGAAATCCGCTTAGGTTTGTTATCGGGGAAGGGGGGAGGGGTCAATATTCTACGTTACATCGATACTTTCATCATGTTAGAATATATGCACATAACATTGTGGAAAGGTTTTCAATGTCAGAATTTAGCTTACTTTCAAATTCTTCATGATTTGTACTTCAAAATGCAACATCTGTCCACGTAAATAAAGATATCATTTTGGTCGGACACCAACTCATCGAAAAACAATACAAAGTATAAATGTCCTAAAACTGACCCTCGATGGCCTACTAAAGTAACCTAAGATGGATCACTAAAAAAAATCATTGATTGATTTGATTTCGATAAACAACAGGGGCATCGTGCTTCATACGGTTAAGAAATAAGAAACTTGCTTTATACTTCAAGTTTGATCCCTGTCTGTGTTTTTTTTTTTTTTAGAGAGTCGTACTTGGCAGAGACTGAACCAGGAGAATAATTAGTATTACGTCTCATTTGTGCACAGTCGTAATATATTGCACACACTTAAACGTAAAACAGAAAAGAATAATTGTTTACCTAATTATATATATATATATATATATATATATATATATATATATATATATATATATATATATATATATAGACTAAATTCAATTGCCCGAATACATAATGGGAGTACAACGGTCTTGTATATATATATATATATATATATATATATACTGATAGTTATTGATCATTGCACATCTTATACGTTATAATCTATAACCCTATTAGACGCATCAATCAATAACCAAAAACAAACGTTGTATTCACAATACATAAGATATTTATGATCGTCTTTAAATAGCAAGAATAACCAGACATGGAAACCTGAAAAGATATTTTTCAAACGTAAACCCTATACAAATGAAGAAACTGTAGAGCGCCACCTACGTAATTACCGTTGAATCTAATTCATGCCGCATATAACGTAGACTATCGGTACAAACAAAAACAGACCCCATACCTTCATAACAAAACTTTGTTCCACCTTTATGGATCAGACTTCGTCATCTCTTAAAAACGGCCAAAATCAATGTTACATCTATTGTCAAATTCTGTATTCGAATGTCACCACCGTGATTTAAAAAAAAATTTTGACTATGAGAATTAAAAATGACTTCATCAAATCATCAACATATTGTGATTAAACTCAATGAACTCGTACCGCCCTATCATAGCCATATGTTAATATATACAGATCATTCGAAAGATGGAGACAAATTGGGCACTGCCATTGGAACAACCAGTCCAGTTACCGGATAGTCTGTCTTTACTTCGTAAATTATAGCCTTCCTCAAAACTCAGCATTCATTTAAACTTCTCGAAAACCAAATTTCACAGTCAATTCTGATTCCCTTATCACAATGAAAACATTTCACAATCTTAACTCGGACAACCCGTTTGCATCCAGAACAACTGAAACATGGGAAAATTATTCTCTACTGCTTGCTGCTGAGTTCCTTTAGTTCAAGAATTAATGAAAAAGCAGACCAAGCAGCCAACGCTACCCTAAAATCACGTGTCTATCAATCCTAGATTCCATATACTGACTTCAAGTATTCTTTTAACCAACCTGTTCTTCATACATGCAAAATAATGAGGAATCAGCAAAATTAAACTAACAAACCCACTATTTCATATTAGCACACAATTTAATCACGTGTAAAAAAAATTAAATGTTTAACTGTTAACTTGAATACATTTTAAACAATTTCAACATCGTAACGTTTTATTTGTAACTTGCTGTATGTAACAGAGTACATGATGTTTCCAAAAATATCGTTCAAACCAAACGAAACAAACAGCGACATAAATTCTATATTTACTTATGCTGCTCATACTTGGCAATACCTTGACATGATTCTGTGTCTGTGTGTGTGTGTGTGTGTGTGTCTATATAGATGTGTCAGTCTTGGCAATAATTGACATGATTCTGTGTGTGTGTGTATAGATAGATAGATAGATAGATAGATAGATAGATAGATAGATAGATAGATAGATAGATAGATAGATATGCACGCTGAATTTCTCTTTGTGTGATCTTATGTGATAGGTGTACTTCTTGATATTAGTAATCTGTAATATATCAGTCGATAACTGATGAGGCCCTCAAGGAGAAAAATGAGTACAAATTGATACATCATTTATGTTTAATAAAGTGAATCCAATCTGTCATGTATAGTCAAATGAAAATCATGATGAAGAATAGCTGTGGTCAGAAAATAAAAACAACAAAATAATTGCTCTAGTCCGTAAAGCCTTTAATTTGTTGCAAACATGTGTGTATGCAGCATTATTAACCTTTTTGAATCCAAATTTATTAAACGCATTAAATCTATATCCAATTAAAGTACAAACGTTTAAATGCTTTTGACGGTTACAACACTTATACATAGATCTCTCAGAACTTCAGTCCTTAACGTACATATCAATACCTACGATGCTCAGAAAGGCACATCATATCAGTTATTTATCTTTTAAACCGTCATCAGTCACTAGAGACTTTTCAATTGTGGTTAGCGCTTGACCAATTGTGTCATATACACGTACTTTTACTATTATTGATGATGACACTATTTGCTTGTTCAAAGTTTTCTTCTCGTATAAATAAGCTCGGTACGATCCAAGACAAAATTGCAAGGAAACCGGCCTCCTGCAACAGGTATTGCGCTCTATCTCTCTCTCTCTCTCTCTCTCTCTCTCTCTCTCTCTCTCTCTCTCTCTCTCTCTCTCTCTCTCTCTCTCTCATTATATTTGATTTTACGACAAAACAATTGTGATACACTCGGAATAGTCAGCTGTCTTGTGCAGAATGCTAATTAACGATATAACTTTCTATTCGTAGTTCTGATGATCTGACTTTAAAACAATACTTAAACCAAAACGTAAGAACGAGTTTTCATAGTGATATATAAATATTAATAGCATGCACCAACAACCACACAACAGCATATTCTGGGGAGTCTTGCCTCAAAATCACCTCTGAGCAAATAAATTTGATTCAACGGGTTTACCATTGTGTACATATTCTTAAAAAATAGTCCGTGTAAAAATCGTTATATCCGTTCTTTCTCCTTTTTTTTTTTTTTTTTTTTTTGCTGTTCATTTACATTGTTTTAAAGATTTTAAAATCGTTTATACACAGTGCTAAACAATAGTCCATGTAAATAGTTTACCGTTTTATTATCAAGCTGACAATCGAAGTATTTTACCGGGTGACACGAAATATTTTAAAATAGTATGGTTAAGATAGCATATAGTGCCTATTCATCGGAATACAGTCGGGGTTTTCCGTCATGAAAGGTAAAATGCCTCAGAAGATGACTTTGCATAAACGTACACGGAAATGTTTACCTAAATCATGTCGTGTGCGTGTCATGCACCAGCATGCATTCATTACTTGCGGCTATCGATCAGCATCAGATATATTCCAAACCGAATCACATTTGTTTTATCCAAACATGAACATATTATAGAACTTTCTTTTTTGAACAAGTTCAGATAATTCCATAACGGTATCGTACTGATTATCCTTTTTCGTCTAGCGTACTTTAATGTATGATTGAGCCTTCCGCTATTGTGATGTAATTCGGTTCATTGTGCAGCTTAGATGTATTTCCGATTTCTAATGTAATAAGAAGACTAACATCGCATTAGAACAAACATTATTTTTTCATGAGGGAGATGATGATGATAATAATAATAATAACAATCTTAATAATACTAATAACAATAATGATGATAATACCAATGAAGTTTCAATTTGGCATTTGGATTTATTTCTGGTTTCGTAATACATGTTTTTGTTTTAAAGGTGTAAGGAAAGAAGTTCTGCAGAAAACATGAAGGTAGCAATTCTCGCCCTTGCTTTCCTTGCTGTTGCACTTGCAACACCACCACTGTATTATGGTAACTTGGGATACGGTGGGTATCCAGGTGGATTATATGGTGGATTGTACGGAGGCTATGGAGGTGGATATGGTGGATACCTTCCAGGATATTTCGGCGGCTACGATGGATATGGTATATACGGTGGATACGGTGGTTATGCTGGATACTACGGAGGCCTGTATGGTGGATATGGCGGTGGATACGGTGGCGGATACGGATTAGGTGGATACTTTCGTAAGTGTAGATGAACATGTTTCTATTATTTCTATTTCAAAACAAACATTTTATGCAAATATAAAAACAGTTACAATGTATATGAATATTTTTAATTATTATTCTTTTATTATTATTATTATTATTATTATTATTATTATTATTATTATTATTGGTTTATACAAAAGGAAGAATTTCATTTTTCAATTTGTTTTGGAGCCCAGTAGCTTAAAAACAACTGATGCACATAGACAGTTTCGTTTTAAAATGTAGAATACTACTTGCCAGATAAAATTGGTGCAGCGATGTGCTCGTTAAGACTTTATCTTTAGACATTAATTTTATTGTCACATAACTAAAGATTAAAAATCCATTGAATAACCCATGACCTCCAGCATCATAGGCATTCGCTTGACATGCTAGGCTACCGGAGAAGTCAAGATGAAAGTGAGGAAGTGGATACGCTAACATACATACATGCATGCAGGCATGCTAACATACATACATACATACATACATACATACATACATACATACATACATACATACATACATACATACATATATACATACATACATGAAATTGAAAATATCTACTAATCTGTTCATCCAAATATTAGAATTGATCCAAAGTATTAACTACTATGGTAGTTGATTATCCAACTGATTTCGCGATTTGAATATATTTCCATTTTCTTGAATTTTGTCTCATCTTAACATCGATTATTAACTTTGATTTAATCAAAACACGTTTATATTTCATAGGTCGGTTACCATTATCATCAATAATTTTTACTTTATTTCAGCGAGCAAGAAAGGACATTATTAAGGTGTCAGAAAAATCCAGTCTTTCAATAATTTTTACTTTATTTCAGCGAGCAAGAAAGGACATTATTAAGGTGTCAGAAAAATCCAGTCTTTACAGAACTTTTGCGGCCATCGTTTGCTCAAGACCCAGTGTTGCCTAATCTACCCCAAAATGTATAATGTCCCCGGAATTTTCTCGAGACTCATTCCTGAACAGAGATTTGCAGCCTTTCTTTAACTCATATTTTTTTATGTAGTGCCATGTTGTAATAAACTTTCAAGCACGAAAACCTTCTGATGCGTTAAATTTTATATGAAACCATGCCATTCAATCCCACCCCCTTTCTCTGTCTCTCATGTCATGTTTATATAGTGGCATCTATCAATATTTTGTAGTCTCCATAAAATTCAACATTTTACAGAGTCAGATAAAAGTATGTACGTTTTACGTAAATTTAAGATTAATGACGTTTCGGCAAAATGGCTCAGGACGTTATCGGCAAGAGATACAGTCCGCACGTCCACTGCACATTTCTTATATCTTGGTTTCAAAATCCAATATTGCTGAGATAGATCAAGGATTGTAATACACAGTTCTACGAAGTTATTCAATGTTATTCAGCTCTTCCTAATAAACTTTCTGTGACCAATTGCCAATCTTCTGACTTTAGCCTATTTTGGATGGAATTAATTTGTTGGAGTATAAAGTTACAGTATTCCACATATAACCGATAGTCATTTCTCAAATGAAATTCAATATTTAATACCCTATCGCTCGTCTTTCACTAGACACATTACTGCTACGAAGTATAAACAAATGGTCAAATATCCCTATTAACTAATGTTATAAATCAATTCAACATTTGCAAATCTAGAATATCACATGAAAAATTGCATGAGGTTACTACGAATTAGCCAAATAGTGAATTAAAATATTCATTCTTAACATAAACATTGCTCATATCTCAAAATATGCATCTAGATCAATCGCTACAAAGGAAACAAACCCTACAAACAGTAATTCTACGCACTAACGATTCTAGTAATGAAGTATACATACTGCACATAATTAAAGTCAATTACTTTGCTTAAATGGATTACAATAACGGAGAAAATAAGTCACTGCTTCTCAGAAGCTCTTTTGCAATTCCTGAATAACAACGTTTCCATACAATTTCGAATGACGTCAGAGTAGCATAGATGTTCCCTCAAGATGGTTGAGCGACTACTAACGTTTAGTTCTCAAGATACTAGATTTAAGTTTGCGATTCCAATTGTGGCCATGCCTTGCTTAACACTGAGTGAATGTCGATTTATCCATGGTTTACATAATTAGAAGACATTGCCCCTTCAACTGCGGTCTTTTAAACGTGTAATTACAATACACCTCCGATTTGATGTTCCTTTGATCTCAACACCGAAAACATGTGACTTATCTGTGAATCGGCTCTGCCAAAATAGGGCGCCAGACACGAGATCCTATCGTCATTTTATACAACTGGCTTTGGCACCTCATTGTTCGCAGGACTAACCTCCGTAACATTTATGATGTGGAAGTATAAGCCTCAGAGTCTAGGATATACATGTTGCAATCTGGTTATTGCTCCTGACAATGTAACAGGAGCAAATAAACACTAATGATTTTGCAGAAAACATGCTAGTAAGAGTTTGCCTGAAAGATTCTATATACAACTGGTGGCTTTGATACTGAACCGACACGACCACAAACGCCTCTTTTTTACATTCATTTTGGACAGCAAAGAGCTATTTCGAATATGTTCTTGTGATAAGGCGGCTTAAAGCTTTAATATGTAGCGTATGCATGATTAAAATTCAGTAGTACAGTACATTAATAAATTAGGATACTCTTCATTGCCCTGGAACTATATCGATTTTTAGATATTTACTTCTCAAGCTAATATACGTGAATACGTAAGCCAAATCTACTTTTCATTTCCAGCCCACGGTACGCATTTGATCCCCAATGCTAATCTAATTGTGACAGGCTGTCACCACACAAACCAACCCATTTTGAAGCCTAACTCAATGTAAATGCAAACCACATTACAGATTATCTTCTGTTTGAATTTACACATGCTAGGCTTATGACAATTAGGCTCATTCTTTCTGCCTGATAAAAATAGGTTTCACTATACGAAACTCTCAATTGAGACCTAAACTAAACGTTGAAATAAGAGTCGATTTAGACTGCCATGCAAAGAATGCTCGGCTGCAAATTAAGTGTTTTCTAGATACCACCTTCCCATAACAACACAATGTGACCAACACCTCAAAGGTTCAGTAAAACCGGTCTTGAATTAGGACATCCAATGATCATGTCAGGAGATTTAAGAGTTAATTTGCTTTCAAACGCATCACCGTCACAGTTACGTGATCTAAATCAAACTATACGGTATTGTATTACCAGGTCATTGAGCTTACACAAATAACCATGACAATGTAGACGTTGGTAAAGGGGAAACTAACAAAGTTTCCATGTGATTCGGCAGTAGTATGTGGGAGCTGTTTAGGAGGTATGCAACTCCCCGTCAAAAGGATCGGAGGATATTTATGGCCTATCAGAAATTTAACATGGAGCAAAAGCTTGGGACTGTATATGGTCAATGGAAATGCCAGTCAAAAAGGTATCCCTGCACGATGGGTTCTATGGAAATTCAACATGGGTGGGCATGTATAGGGAAAAAGTGAATTTAACATTGGAATCGCACCTTGGTAATTTAACATGGGTAACATCATGGTGTTATAGGGTCAAAACTATGTATAGAGTGGAATACATTAAAAGAGACAAAGGTTGAAAGTGACAAAAATATATATACATTATGAAACAAATACGCATTCAAACAACGAAGATGGAAACACACATAAACGAAGTCAAACTCTAAAAGAGATAAGGTCACATATAGAATAGAGACTAGAAACAGAAGTCTTGTGTATGCGTACAAACAATTATTCAAGTATATACATGGGTTCTCTAGCCTGTGCTTTGGTCTAAGCACTATTCATTTAATACATAAACATTTGGATATGAAGCATACCGATTACCAGGTTTCTTTTAGTTCGTTTTCAAGTAAACTTCATTTTAAAATTGAAGTTCACGTCTTTCTTAAAATTACTTCTTATGCAACATATTTACATTTAATATTCATTTATAGGAAAATGCCAAAAAACATGCAGGTTTAGGTTTCTCTCTATATCCGTCACACAAGTTGTTTAAAGTCTGGTCAGCTATCACTTGTGTCCCAGCATAGATGTTTCCTCTCACGTGCTCCCTTTCATTGGTAAATCTGATGTTATGTAAGTCGTGTTATGTACACTTTTTGGTAAACAGATCAAGTGCAGTCATCGTCTTCTTACATGGAGGTTAATTTTGCAGGTGTGCCAAACCCGAGACCTACAGGTGAATTCAAAAGGTCGTGATACAGTGATAGGCTCAAACGACCTGGATCTTTGACTTGACACTGACGTTTGAGTTCCTCTAACAGTGATACAAGTAGGACAGTAATGAAACCTGCCACATGCGAAGTCACATTAAATTTCACCAAGTCGGTCTACGTTCTCCAAACTTTTCTCGAAGTCGCCGTCTGAGTCATTTGAAGATGAAACTGATTATTTAGGTCGACTAAATCCTTTCCTTTGTTGGACACACTTTGCTGTGACGGTACGGTGGTGAAACAAGTCAATGATGTTTGTTCTTTCTCATTTTTGATCTGCGAAAAACGATTCATCATTCTCGTCCTCGCAATGATTTGTATATTTTGTAAGTTGTCCTTTTTTATACTTGGTGATATTAAAATGTCCATAAGGTAAAATCTTGTTGTCTTGAAGTTGCATTGGTTGCACCTAGTTTGTCATGGTGTTAATACATATGTAACTAAGATGTGATACTGCATTGCGATGCCATCGTGAGGTATATGATCACACTCGAGTTTCTCGCTAGACATGAGTCTTAAGCTCGATACTTGCTGTTTGAAAGGATTCATCTGTCTCGATTAACCATGGTAGATACAATGAACTATCGGTCTTGAGCGTTTTACCTTTTTATATGCAGACCATTATCGACTTCACCGTACATCCCGTCTTGAGTGTTGTTAATTTGAACGAGGATCATTTTGGTGCTGCGAAGTTTGTCCACCAAAAACACCTTTTCGTGCCCTCTCCCAGGGGAGAAGAAAAACATGGGCCATGAACATTGCTCTTTTCCGTATTGCATATCTTGAATCTTGTCGATGACTTTGGAAGGTGTCAATTCTGTTTGGTTGCCTTACACGACCACATCGTGGAAATTCAATCAGTCGTGATGATTAGAAAGTCTCAAGACATCGTCTTATTTGGCATGGCATTGCTCTATCAGTGTGCTTTACAAATCTCGCACACATACATATATACACGTACACACAGCATACAGCAACCTTCAATTACCTACGTCTACATTCGTGGCTCCAACATACACACACACACATACACACACACACAGACAGACAGACAGACAGACAGACAGACATACATACATACATACATACATACATACATACATACATACATACATACATACATACATACATACATACAGCTCTAGATAGCTCTAGCCAACTCTTGGCAGATCTAATTGCCAGCTACAATACAACCAAACTTGTAATAATAATGGGTTTTAAAAACTCTCTAGATATATGCTAATACATTAAACTCTAATAGCAACATGTAATTGAAAGTTCACAACGTTTAAAATCTGCGTTGTGATACATGAATCATTACACCATATGACATTACAAACTCAACAAGCCTTGCATATCAAATGAAATATAAATTGAATACTCACCCGATACGGCTGAAGAACACACACCTTGACAAGTTCCAAAACGACCAATGTGTCGGTTATAAATTGATCTTCCTTAAATCCATAGAAGAGTAATTAATATTTAGGCTACAATATCTGTGCATATCATAATTATAATGTCCCTCGTCGTAAATTAATCCGGAGAAATACATGTCAGTTCCGTCGCATACCTCGAAAAACAAGTATTCATCCTAGATAACGTTTCACGCATGTTCAACGAAAAACAGTCAAAGACTTCTAAGGCATACCAAATTTTTTGCATCTTATTCTGTGATATTATTATTATACATAATTAAATATAGAACAACGCAAAGCAATATGATCTGAAATTAGAAACGAATCATACAAACTATGTTTACATTTGAAACTATATTCAACAGAAAGATATTTTTAAAAATACCAAAAATTGAATATTATTACAATTAGATTCTAAACTAATGGAATTAGTTAAAGCTTGGTCTTCACATTTCATCTAAATTCAATCCGATCTACTCACAGATAAAATACGTGCTATATTTTACACACAATTCAGCTGAGCCTCTTTACAGTGAGCCATGTCTTCAACATGACGTATGTAGCTGTTCATCGCTTTACAGTAAGACATGTCTGCAGCCAGACGTCTGTAGCTGTACATCGGTTTTGTAATTTAGTACTACGAAAACTGTATTTCATTATTTGTTCTATCTGTGAAAGGTAATTTTCTGAGTGGTTAAGATGTAGGTTTCCATGGGTTTTCAATATTTGTCATTTAAATAAGAATGAAAAGTACTATTTGTTTGCATTCATTGGTTATCCACACAAAAATCTTAGCATATATGCACATAACATTGTTAAAAGGTTTGACATGTCAATACCTTGATTAGTCTCGTTATTATTGGTACTTCAGCATGGAACTGCTGTGCTATCCGCATGCATAAAGATATAGTTAGACACAAACAAGAGGTCATTGAGAAACATTACAAAGACTAGAGGTCAAAACATAGACGCTCAATGTTCAACTACAGTAACATTGGACATTGGATGGACCATATAAGACATCATTGATTGGGTTCGTCCGTGCTAGTAACGCCATTTGTCAGTACATGATAGGCTACACATGTTCCACAGTATATTTGGGGGGGTATCGGGAAGAACCATCAAGGCAACTGGCATTCTTTTTCATCTATAAACCTTAACCTGGCCAAAACTCTACATACTCACCCATCACAGACGCAGTGAAAAATATAGGTAATCTGTAAAGATGAATTTCTTAGAACCAAATACAATTGAAACAAAATGTTTGTTGCTTGAATACGACCTCATATCAATATTTTTTTAATTCAAGCGTCCACAAAAGAATATTTCTAACAAACTAGCAGTAATTGTAATCTAAATATATATGTTGTCTTGTAAAATGTATTCACTTAAGTTGGTATAATAATCTTATTCCGCATGTTCGCATAACAGTACTATCAAATTCGCTTCGTAAAAGGACCATGGTAATTTCTCGAATATATTTCACATAAAAAATCGGAAACTTCTGTATATTGCCTCTTATTTTCTTTTTTGAAATATTGCGATAGTATCTGCATACTTATAAGGTATAATGAATCATCATTGACAGATACCTAGCAGGTTTTTATTTTCTAAAAAGGATCAAAACCACCTTCCTGCTCACCTGAAGTCACAACTTAAATATCCTCATTACAGTCTGTCCTTTTTTAAACCAATATAACACTCAATACTTCTTTACCTACTAATATTAACTCATTCCTTATTTGGATTTATTGGTATGAGAAGTATGTATGTACTGTTGATCGCTTCGCTTTTATCCTTGTTGACTTTCGTAATCAACGTTTGTCTAATATATTCAATTTGTATACTATGCATAAGTATTCCATTTCTCTTAAAACATAATTTTATCACCAACAGGCTAGAAATCAATCGCTTTTCCACAGCAGCACTCACTTTCATAAACTTCTTATGAAAATGTTTCATGAAGGATTTTCTTCTTCCGTCTTATCATCCCTCCTTGTACAGACTAGTTGATATATCTCATCCATTGTTAATGCCATGTTTGCTTTCCTAATTGTTCAGATTTGCAATGGTTTTAGCACACAAATTTCCTTACAATACTCTATGTGCGATTGTTCAGTGTTTTTCCTGTTTGCTCTGTATGATTTAGTCAAAGTCATTTCAAACTGTGAAGAAATAATAATTTGTTTTATATATAATTGCTATTCAATACGAATTCAGTTAAGTGGCCAGGAACCCCAACCCCAAATTTTTACAAAGGCAGAGAATATTTTTGCTTTGTGTCAGTTAATACGAACGCCATACAAACGGAAAAGAGCTTCATGTTTATTATTCTCGGTATTACAGTGAAATCCGCTTAGGTTTGTTATCGGGGAAGGGGGAAGGGGTCAATATTCTACGTTACATCGATACTTTCATCATGTTAGAATATATGCACATAATATTGTGGAAAGGCTTTCAATGTCAGAATTTAGCTTACTTTCAAATTCTTCATGATTTGTACTTCAAAATGCAACATCTGTCTACGTAAATAAAGATATCATTATGGTCGGACGCCAACTCATCGAAAAACAATACAAAGTATAAATGTCCTAAAACTGACCCTAGATGGCCTACTAAAGTAACCTAAGATGGATCACTCAAAAAAATCATTGATTGATTTGGTTTCGATAAACACCAGGGGCATCGTGCTTCATACGGTTAAGAAATAAGAAACTTGCTTTATACTTCAAGTCTGATCCCTGACTGTGATTTCTTTTATTTAGAGAGTCGTCCTTAGCAGAGACTGAACCAGGAGAATAATTAGTACTACGTCTCATTTGTGCACAGTCGTAATTCCACACACTTAAACCTACAACAGAAAAGAATAAGTGTTTACCTAATTATATATATATATATATATATATATATATATATATATATATATATATATATATATATATATATATATATATATATATATATATATATATATACATATATATATATATATATATATATATATATATATTTATATATATATATATATATATATATATATATATATATATATATATATATATAAGTAGTATATGGGGGCACTCTAGCGACAATGGGAAATCCAGTCAAAAAGGGCTTGGGCTCATCTAGCGACAAGAGGAATTTAACATGAGGAAATGTTACATGGAGCGAATGGGGAATTGAACATAGTGACAACGACTGGGTCACTTTAGTGTCATTTGGACCTTAACGTTAAAAATGGGAATATCAAAATTGGCATCTATGGGAATTTAACATAGGAATGCCACCTGGAGTTCTAAGGAATTGAACATTGGTGACTCCATAGTGTTTATAGGGTCAAAACTATTGAAAGGGTAAAATGTACGTGTAGGGACAAAGGGCTGATAGGGACAAACATAGATATACAGAAAGAAACAAATACACATTGAAACACACAGAAAAGAAGGCAGAGATGTTCTAAAGAAAGACCACAGATAATAAAAGTCTACGATATGGGTTCAAAACATTTATTCAAGTATATACATGGGCTCTCTGGCCTGTGCTTTAGTCTAAGCAGTATCCATTTAAAACATTCAAATCTGGACATAGAACAAATCTATTCACAGGTTATCTATTTCTTGGATCTATAAAAAATACTTTAAAAATTAAAGTTTATATCTTCAAAAAAAGACTCTACTTTACATACAACGCATAAGCATTTTATATAAGAATGACACTTTTCATACAACAATTAGTATCCATTTTTAAGAAAAAAGCTAAACCAAAACAAGTAACAAACAATCAAATAGGAGAAAGTTAATGTTGCTTTCTATATCCGTCACACACATTGTTTAAAATCTGATCAGCTATCGGTTGTGTCCCAGCTCAGATGTTTCCCATTACGTACCCCTTTCATTCTTAAATCTGCTTGAGGCTTACGCTCGATATTTCGTGTGTGAAATGTTTCATCTTTCTTGCTTGGCAGTGTTAGTCACAATGAACTATCGGTCTTGGACGATGTCCCTTTTTATATGCTAACCAACATTGACGTGACCGTACGGTAAAGTGAAGTGGTTGGGAAGCCGCACTCTCTTCTGGTACACAATTTGATAGACTTTTTCCAAAGACCTACTGACGACTTGGTGTGTGGGTAAACGTACAATCTTGTGCGGTTCGTGGGTGGTCACTTTAAACGTTTCATCCTGTCCAGACTTTAAGGCTTCTTGAAGCACTTCAAAGTTCACCACTCGACTGGTGCGATAATTGAAAGTCAATCCTTTCACTTTACATTCGGTATGCATTTCTCCTTGTGGGTCTCGGTATTCGTAGCCGTAATTTTTAGGAGCGCCAATTGCAAAATATAGAATCTTGTCGTCGGGATGTTCATCGGTACAGGCTCCTAAACGGTCTCCTTCGATATCAGGGTGAAGTTGACCGAGGCGATGGATGTAGATGCAACTGTCCGTGTCAAAATACAGGATGCGATCTCCTAGGAGTTCTAACACTTCGTACAATTTTAAGCGAGCATGGGCTGTCACGTAAGCCGCAATGATGACATTTCCAAATTTGTCGGCTTCTACAAAGTCTAGTTCTTCTTCGTAATTGACTAAGATCAAGTCCTCACGAATGACGTCCACGTGTTTCATGACTTTGGTTTTGTCGTGAATCATTTGGAAGTAGCGAGACGGTTCGGACAAATCTTGGGTAAAGACGGTCGTTGTGCCATTTTACCCCACAAGCATTATAACATCACTTCGGCAAACGATCACCTTCCTTCGTTTTTCTCGATGTCGTCTAAAGTGATGCCTTCCTGCTCCAGATAATTTTCTTTGAATATCTTTTGGTCTTCGGGAGTGTGACACCAGGAAGGATACCCACTAGCTTCTTGTTTTAGTTTTAAAAAGGCATCCATGTAGTCTGCAGTGTCTTGGGAAAGTGGTAAATTTCGTACACTTCTAACAGTTGGTATCCCATGTCCTGAGCTTTAAACAATTCCACGCTCACCCACGTTCCTGTCACGTTCTTCCTGGCTGTGCTGACAAGGTTGGTCTTGGTTGCACATTTCGGCACAAGTTCGACACAAAGGAAACATCAGTTTCCCTTGGCAATGGTGAGATAAAACGAGATGGTACAAGTCTGTGGGAGGCAAGACTTTACACTTGATCAATTCTATTGTCAAATTCTGTATTCGAATGTCACCACTGTAATTTAAAAAATAATTTTGACCATTTGAATCAAAAATAACTTCAGCAAATCCTCAACATATTTTGATTAAACTCAATGAACTAGTACCGCCCTATCATAGCCATATGTTAATATATACAGATCATTCGAAAGATGGAGACAAATTGGGCACTGCCATTGGAACAACCAGTCCCACTATATCGAGACGGTTACCGGATATAGTCTGTCTTAACTTCGTAAATAATAGCCTTCCTCAAACCTCAGCATTCATTTGAACCTCTCGAAAACCAAATTTCACAGTCAATTCTGAATCCCTTATCACAATGAAAACATTTCACAATCTTAACTCGGACAACCCGTTTGCATCCAGAACTGAAACATGGGACAATTATTCCCTACTGCTTGCTACTGAGTTCCATTTGTTCAATAATTAATGAAAGTGCAGACCAAGCAGCCAACGCTACCCTAAAATCACGTGTCTATCAATCCTAGATTCCATATACTGACTTCAAGTATTCTTTTAACCAACCTGTTCTTCATACATGCAAAATAATGTGGAATCAGCAAAATTAAACTGTCAAACCCACTATTTCATACTAGCACACAATTTAATCACGTGTAAAACATTTTAAATGTTTAACTGTTAGCTTGAATACATTTTACACAATTTCAACATCGTAACGTTTTATTTGTAACTTGCTGTATGTAACAGAGTACATGATGTTTCCAAAAATATCGTTCAAACCAAACGAAACAAACAGCGACATAAATTCTATATTTACTTATGCTTCTCATACATGGCAATACCTTGACATGATTCTGTGTGTGTGTGTATATATATATATATATATATATATATATATATATGCATGCATGCTGAATTTCTCTTTGTGTGATCTTCTTGATATTAGTAATCTGTAATGTATCAGGAGAAAAATGAGTACAAATTGATCTATCATTTATGTTTAATAAAGTGAATCCAATCTGTCATGTATAGTCAAATGAAAATCATGATGAAGAACAGCCGTGGTCAGAAAAGGAAAACAACAAAATAATTGCTCTAGTCCGTAAAGCCTTTAATTTGTTGCAAGCATGTGTGTATGCAGCATTATTAACCTTTACGAATCCAAATCTATTAAACGCATTAAAACTATATCCAATTAACGTACGAACGTTTAAAATCAATATGTATTCTAACCAATGCAATGCTTTTGACGGTTACAACACGTACACATAGATCTCTTCGAACTTCAGTCCTTAACGAAAATATGAATATCTACGAATCTCAGTCCTTAACGTACATATGAATATATACAAATCTCAGTCCTTAACGTACATATCAATACCTACGAATCACAGTACTTAACGTACATATGAATATTTATGAAGCTCAGTCTTTAATGAACATATGAATATCTACGAATCTCAGTCCTAAGCGAACGTATGAATATCTACGACGCTCAGTCCTTACTGTACATATGAATATATACGACGCTCAGTCCTTAGCGTACATATGAATATATATAACGCACAGTCCTTACTGTACATATGAATACATACGACGATCAGTCTTTAACGTACAGATGAATATCTACGATGCTCAGAAAGGCACATCATATCAGTTATTTCTCTTTTAAACCGTCAGAGACTTTTCAATTGTGGTTAGCGCTTGACCAATTGGGTCATATACACGTACTCTTATTATTATTGATGATGACACTAATTGCTTCTTCAAAGTTTTCTTCTCGTATATATAGGCTCCTATTACGGTACGATGCAAGACAAAACTGCAAGTCAGACGGCCTCCTACAGCAGGTATTGCGCTCTCTCTCTCTCTCTCTCTCTCTCTCTCTTTCTCTCTCTCTCTCTCTCTCTCTCTCTCTCTCTCTCTCTCTCTCTCTCTCTCTCTCTCTCATTATATTTGATTTTACGACAAAACAATTGTGATACTCTCGGAATAGTCAGCTGTCTTGTGCAGAATGCTAATTAACGATATAACTTTATATTCGTAGTTCTGATGATCTGACTTTAAAACAATACTTAAACCAAAACGTGAGAACGAGTTTTCATAGTGATATATAAATATTAATAGCATGTACCAACAACCACACAACAGCATGTTCTGGGGCGTCTTGCCTCAAAATCACTTCTGAGCAACTAAATTTGATTGAACGGGTTTACCATTGTGTACATTTTCTTAAAATATAGTCCTTGTAAAAATCGTTATATCCATTCTTTCTCCTTTTTTTTTTTTTTTTTTTTTTTTTTTTTGCTGTTTATTTACATTGTTTTAAAGATTTTAAAATCGTTTATATACAGTGCTAAACAATAGTCCATGTAAATAGTTTACCGTTTTATTATCAAGCTGACAATCGAAGTATTTTACCGGGTGACACGAACCTGTTACCAACAAGATCTGAAGACAAAAGGTTGTAGCAGAAACGTACTTGCCAACTTCTACGATTGTGCCCTACTTGTGGACAAGGCATAAGGAGCAATAATTCCAAGGCACACGTTTATCGAGGAAAGAAATGATGTCACAGTTGTCACCAAATCGTAGACTTTGAACCGGAATGTAACATTTACAAATGTCATTCTAAATATGAGGAAAACGATGACCACTAGAAGAAAGGGAAATTTATATTTTTCGATTTCGAATGTATGCAAGAGTCTGTCATTCACATTCTTAATGTCGGTGTGGCTCACTAAGCCTGCGTGAAGTGCATCAAAGGAGACGTGATCAAATCTTTCGGGAACTCAACACGCTAGCCGATTTCGCCCAATGGATCTTAAACCCCATCGACGAGATATGAATCCAAGAGGACATCGAACGTTACGGAGATTGTCATCGTCATGCCACAGTAATGGTTCACAATTTCTCGGGATAGGATGGACAGTTTATTTTGAGATACTATACGGGACAAAGGAACGGACGTCCTCAGGTGACTTTGAACGCAGCTAAAATCATTTATATGCCAGGATGCGATGAGTTACTTGACATTGCCTTTATTTCGAATGCCTAAAACGTTTGGAATGACAGAAATAGCCAAAGGCGATTTCTGCACTTTTTCAATACCGAAACCAACCAACACTTCAGGCATCTTGACGACCCTTCGGTTTAAACCCTACCACTAGACAAATATGTTGCAAGAAAACAAAACAGACAATTGGTGTCATAAATAGAACTAGAGACGGTAATGTGCCGTTAGAACACGTTCGTACTTCAGCAAACCACGTTACTCGACAAATTCTCCCTGTAACATTTACTTTGTCGTTGACCACTATATTTACCAGCAAAGCATTAATGAATGTTTTTCTTCATTTGATTTTTTAAAAAAAATACTAAACCCAGTTTTAATGGAACTGACCTTTTTCGACAGTATCGACGATGTCTCCTCTTGCTCTTACCACTGATGGGTTATCATACTTGAGGTTCACTGTACTTTTGTTTATTTTATTCATGCAAACCCTAAATTTACTCGATTGAAAAAGAAACTTACCACTCAATACTATATCATGTCTCTCTACATATGTAAATGTGTGTATGTAAAACTGTCCAAGTGGGAAAAATGTTTGTTTGGTCAAATCCAAAATGCGAACAATAATGACACAGTTAAGCAGTTGATGTGGCAGGAAGAAAGGTTACGGTACACAACCCATGACTGTAAATTCACAATTTAGTCAGTCTGTACTGCAATGGTAAAAATGCAAGAACCTAGGCAAAACAATGCGTTAGTCGTTAGAAGCAATTTTATAAGGTGCACCAATTTTCTACCACATTATCTTTGAATCCCCTTCAGTCGCTCTTCGCACAGTGACATGATCAGACGTGTTTTTCTGTGCTTGACCATTACACTATCTGCCTTGAATGTAGAGCCAAACAATGCGTCACTCGTTGGAAGTGATTTCATTGGCCAACCGATATTTTCCACCGTCATAGATTCAAATCGATTTCATTTGTCATTTGCACAAACACTGATGCCATGAGTGATTCGTAAGACTTTCGGTCTTATATAAAAGATCTCAAATGAATAATGATTAAATATTGAAATGAGTTGAAAAATGTACAGGTTTTGCATGCCTTGGCTCGCAAAAGATGGACATCAGTCAACGAGATTCATAAATTTAATATTAAATCATTTTGAGATTCCTTTTATCACATACATTTTATTTCAGTGGACATTTTTAGATAGATAGAAGAATGAATAATTTCGTTCATTCTGATAGACGGTACACTTTTCATTTGTTCTGCATAAAATATGGTCCCAAACAAAGTTTTACTAGTAAAAGTAGATTGTATTATTTTACAAACTATAAATTTAAGAAAAAGTTTCCATCCGAATCAGAACATTTTACAACGACAAAACCATGTTTTCAAAATAGAATGATCTATGCGATGTGACGCCACATTGATTGTTATTGTAAACAGTAGGCGCAGAATATATGTTTACCCTAAAATGTGACTTTCAGAACTAAACATTACATTGATGTGATTTTCATTTGAAATAGGATTACTCGATGTGCAAATTCCCATATTTGCTGCAACGCAATTGTGACCTTATGATTGCAGTATTTGAGTGAAGCAATAGCCTGTACAGAAGAGGTAAACACAGTCAGATCTACATCCCATATATCCTGCATAAAGCATCTAAGGTTGGATACATTTCTGTCATATAAAATAAGTTACGAGTCTATACTCTTAAAATCTGTCAAAGACAAAACGTTTTGAAAAATTTAACAAATAATATTTTCCCTAGAAAATAAAGTGAAAATGAGATAAACGAATTTGCGAATTAAATCCCAAAGTAATCCAAGAATTACAGACATATGTTCTCATAATTTAAAGTCCTGAATAACACTCATTACAAGTCAAGAAGAAATCCAAAAATGAAGGCAATAACTTGTCTCTTATAGCCTATAGAGTGTTGATGTGTGAACAGTCTTTGTTGAATCATACTAATATAATCCAGGTTTCAACTCAGTATAATTCCAGTGAATGTCTCTATCTAAGAATTTTATCCTAGCACCTTGTATTTTTAGAGAAAATAATCACTTGAATTCAATAATTCGAAGAAATAAAATTCAGCCCAAATGGTTACAAAACAATATAACTTAAACGTTCTCGATGTTAAAACACGAATCACCACGTCCTCACAATCACAAGATTATATAGTTCTCTACTTGACCTCATGTAACAATTAGCAGTTTATATTAAAGAAACCACATTATCTTATTGAAATTAACCTTCTAGAATGATCTTGATGTTTTCTAAGCAATAACCTTGATTATATATGGTTCAGTTAGGAAACTCCAAAACATCTGACCCAGAAAAAAAGTATTGTCCTCTTCTATTAATAATGATCCTGATATTAAGCCCATACACAGAGTGAATAATTTTGAGATTTATTAGATGTTTACAATAAATACAATAAATAAATACAATACACCAAACTCACTGGATCAAGCAGAACAGAACTCAGTTTTGGACAAGGTGAAGTCCATTATACAACGATACATTACCATAGCTTGTAATAAAAAAAATATAGCTAACAATTAAATTAAATATACATAACAGTATATACGTACTCTACATGGATTCGAACCCATGTCCGCGAATAAACTTCACCCATCGCCTGACATGCACACACCAGTCCATATTCCATCACGACTTAGCAATATCACCAAACATTGATGCAGTGTCGGTGTTGTATGCACTCAAGTGTAGTAGACACACTCGCATGACGACCTAGTAATTAATTCTCATCTATCTATACAGTTATTTTGGATTCCTATGAACAAAGCCAGGGTATATAGGATTAAACAGAGCATTCTAAATATACAACAGACAAAACTGGTGTGTGCTTGCAAGGCGACGGGTGCTGTTTATCCTTGGTGGCATAAAAACCTAATGTGGATGTTACAGCTCGCACGTGCCTTGGCAAGTCCCTCCAATTCCAAATGCTGAGCAGAAGTTGGAACTATCATTACCGTGAGTGCAGGGGCTACTAGTGCCACTACTAGAGTGTGTCTAGGTGGCAGGCGTTCTTATATTTTGGGTGATATATTTGGATGTGGACAAGCTAGACGGTGAGCACCGTGGTCAGTAAATTATGGCTATTTGATACTCAGCGTAATAAATAATGAATATAGTTTATAAATGATACAAATATTTTACTTATTGTTTTAGTGTGTTTTCCTTATTTAATGTTATAACTAACCTTACTAAGGGCTGATATTGATGCCCCGCTGCATTTACCATTGAGTTATTGACTAAATTTGTTCTTCTTGCATGAGGAAATGCAGAATCAATCAATGTATGCACTGGATTTGTATTGTTTTCAAGCTACTGGTCCTGCTGGTTAGGTTTGATTTCTTGACGAGTTTCACACGTTGTTCCGACACCATTATTCAAACCAGGGTGAAGTATTCTGACCATAGCAATATAGTCAATTCCTTTGAGCCGCATGCCTAAAACGTTTGGAATGCCAGAAATGGCCAAAGGTTATTTCCCGCACTTTTTCAATACAGAAGGCAATCAACGTGCCGTTCTACCCCATTTGCCTAAGGCTCACTATTACGACCCCGACAACATGCGTACCGAACAACGAGAAGTTTTCTTCGCTTGGTACCAGACTCACGCCTCGGACCCCTTTGACTTTCAGGAAGAAATGTTAAAGTATTGTCGATCTGACGTGGACATTTTACGACGTTGTTGTGGAATTTCGAAAATTCTTCATGGAGCACGGAGGGATCGATCCTTTGAAAGAAGCTTGTACCATCGCCAAAGCGTGTTCTTTAGTGTACCGCCATCGATTTATGCCCGAAAACACCCTGGCTATCATAAGCCCTCAAACGACGAACTTTGTCAAATGTCAATATTCGGTCAAAGCCCTACGCTGGTTACATTTTTTGTGTGACAAGGAAAACAAATGGATCCAACACGCTCGCAACGGAGGAGGCGAAAAGACCATCGGAACGTATTCGGTGGATGGCTGGGACTTAGAAAACCCTCAGATCGTGTACGGGTTTAACGGATGCTTATTTCACGGATGTCCCATGTGCTACACTCAACGTGACACCAAAAATCAGTTTTTACAACAGACCATGGAAGACTTGTACCAGACCACGTGTCAGCGACGTTTGAAGTTAGAACATCAAGGATACCAGGTAGTGGAAATGTGGGAACACGAATACGATCAGCGTTTGAAAACCGATCCCGAGTTTAAACGCATCGTAGAAAGTTACAAGTTGGTGGACCCCCTGAACCCCCGGGATAATTTGTACGGAGGACGAACGAATGCCACCTGTTTGCTGTACCAAGCGGACGAAGAGAAAGGAGAAGAAATCAAATACTTGGACGTGTGTTCGCTGTATCCTTACGTGTGCAAATATTGTCACTTTCCCGTAGGGCATCCAGAATTGATGACAGAACACATTGACCTGGACCACATTCGATAGTACGAAGGATTGATCAAGTGTAAAGTCTTGCCTCCCACAGACTTGTACCATCCCGTTTTACCTCACCATTGCCAAGGGAAACTGATGTTTCCTTTGTGTCGAACTTGTGCCGAAATATGCAACCAAGGCCAACCTTGTCAGCACAGCCAGGAAGAACGTGCCTTGACAGGAACGTGGGTGAGCGTGGAATTGTTTAAAGCTCTGGACATGGGACATCAACTGTTAGAAATGTATGAAATTTACCACTTTCCCAAGACACAACAATTCCGCAAGGGCGACGAGACACAGAAAGGTATTTTTGCAGACTACGTGGATGCCTTTTTAAAACTAAAACAAGAAGCTAGTGGCTATCCTTCCTGGTGTCACAATCCCGAAGACCAAAAGATATTCAAAGAAAAATATCGGGAGCAGGAAGGCAGCACTTTAGACCACATCGAGAAAAACGAAGGAAGGCGATCGTTTGCCAAAGTGATGTTAAATTGCTTGTGGGGTAAAATGGCACAACGACCGTCTTTACCCAAGATTTGTCCGAACCGTCTCGCTACTTCCAGATGATTCACGACAAAACCAAAGTCATGAAACACGTGGACGTCATTCGTGAGGACTTGATCTTGGTCAATTACGAAGGAGAACTAGACTTTATAGAAGGCGACAAATTTGGAAATGTCATCATTGCGGCTTACGTGACAGCCCATGCTCGATTAAAATTGTACGAAGTGTTAGAACTCCTAGGAGATCGCGTCCTGTATTTTGACACGGACAGTTGCATCTACATCCATCGCCTCGGTCAACGTCACCCTGATATCGAAGGAGACCGTTTAGGAGCCTGGACCGATGAACATCCCGACGACAAGATTCTATGTTTTGCAAGTGGCGGTCCTAAAAACTATGGCTACGAATACCGAGACCCACAAGGAGACATGCATACCGAATGTAAAGTGAAAGGATTGACTCTCAATTATCGCACCAGTCGAGTGGTGAACTTTGAAGTGCTTCAAGAAGCCATGAAATCTGGACAGGATGAAACGTTTAAAGTGACCACTCACGAACCGCACAAGATTGTACGTTTACCCACACACCAAATCGTCAGTAGGTCTTTGGAAAAAGTCTATCAAAATCGTGTACCCGAAGAGAGTGCGGCTTCCCAATCACTTCACTTTACCGTACGGTCACGTCAATGTTGGTCAGCATATAAAAAGGGACATCGTCCAAGACCGATAGTTCATTGTGACTAACACTGCCAAGCAAGAAAGATGAAACATTTCAAGTATCGAGCGTAAGCCTCAAGCAGATTTACGAATGAAAGGGGTACGTAATGGGAAACATCTGCGCTGGAACACAACCGATAGCTGACCAGATTTTAAACAATGTGTGTGACGGATATAGAAAGCAACATGAACTTTCTCCTATTTGATTGTTTGTTACTTGTTTTGGTTTAGCTTTTTTCTTAAAAATGGATACTAATTGTTGTATGAAAAGTATCATTCTTATATAAAATGCGTATGCGTTGTTTGTAAAGTAGGGTCTTTTTTCAAGGTATAAACTTTAATTTTTAAAGTATTTTTTATAGATACAAGAAATAGATAACATGTGAATGGATTTGTTCCATGTCCAGATTTGAATGTTTTAAATGGATAGTGCTTAGACTAAAGCACAGGCCAGAGAGCCCATGTATAAACTTGAAAAAAGGTTTTGAACCCATATCGTAGACTTTTATTATCTGTGGGTCTTTCTTTAGAACATCTCTGCCTTCTTTTCTGTGTGTTTCAATGTGTATTTGTTCCTTTCTGTATATCTATGTTTGTCCATATCAGCCCTTTGTCATTACACGTACATTTTACAATATCAATAGTTTTGACCCTATAAACACCATGGAGTCATCAATGTTCAATTCCTTAGAACTCCAGGTGGCATTCCCATGTTAAATTCCCATAGATGCCAATTTTGATATACCCATTTTTAACGTTAAGGTCCAAATGACACTAAAGTGACCCAATCGTTGTTACTATGTTCAATTCCCCATTCGTTCCATGTAACATTTCCCCATGTTAAATTCCCCTTGTCGCTAGATGTGCCCAAGCCCTTTTTGACTGGATTTCCCATTGTCGCTAGAGTGCCCCCATATAGTACTGATATATATATATATATATATATATATATATATATATATATATATATATATATATATATAAAGAGAGAGAGAGAGAGAGAGAGAGAGAGAGAGAGCGAGAGAGAGTTAGAGAGAGAGAGAGAGAGAGAGAGAGAGAGAGAGAGAGAGAGAGAGAGAGACTAATTTCCTTTGCCCGAATACATAATGGGAGTACAATGGTCTTGTATATATACTGATAGTTATTGATCATTGCACATCTTATACGTTATAATCTATAACCCTATTAGACGCATCAATCAATAACCAAAAACAAACGTTTTATTAACAATACATAAGATATTTATGATAATCTTTAAATAGCAAGAATAACCAGACATGGAAACCTGAAAGTTATTTTTCAAACGTAAACCCTATACAAATGAAGAAACTGTAGAGCGCCATCTACGTAATTATCGTTGAATCTGTTTCATGCCGCATATAACGTAGATTATCGGTACAAACAAAAACAGACCCCATACCTTCATAACAAAACTTTGTTCCACCTTTATGGATCAGACTTCGTCATCTCTTCGAAACGGCCAAAATCAATGTTACAGCTATTGCCAAATTCTGTATTCGAATGTCACCACCGTGATTTAAAAAATAATTTGGACCATGAGAATTAAAAATGACTTCAGCAAATCCTCAACATATTTTGATTAAACTCAATGAACTCGTACCGCCCTATCATAGCCATATGTTAATATATACAGATCATTCGAAAGATGGAGACAAATTGGGCACTGCCATTGGAACAACCAGTCCCACTAAATCGAGACGGTTACCGGATATAGTCTGTCTTTACTTCGTAAATAATAGCTTTCCTCAAAACTCAGCATTCATTTAAACTTCTCGAAAACCAAATTTCACAGTCAATTCTGAATCCCTTATCACAATGAACACATTTCACAATCTTAACTCGGACAACCCTTTTGCATCCTGAACAACTGAAACATGGGAAAATTATTCTCTACTGCTTGCTGCTGAGTTCCATTTGTTCAAGAATTAATGAAAGTGCAGACCAAGCAGCCAACGATACCATAAAATCACGTATCTATCAATCCTAGATTCCATATACTGACTTCAAGTATACTTTTAACCAACCTGTTCTTCATACATGCAAATTAATGTGGAATCAGCAAAATTAAACTATCAAACCCACTATTTGATAGTAGCACACAATTTAATCAAGTGCAAAACATTTTAAATGTTTAACTGTTAGCTTGAATACATTTTACACAATTTCAACATCGTAACGTTTTATTTGAAACTTGTTGTATGTAACAGAGTACATGATGTATTAAAATTTCGTTCAAACCAAACGAAACAAACAGCGACATAAATTCTATATTTAAATATGCTGCTCATACTTGGCAATACCTTGACATGATTCTGTGTGTGTGTGTGTGTGTGTGTGTGTATATATATATATATATATATATATATATATATATATATATATATATATATATATATATATATATATAAGCACATCATATCAGTTATTTCTCTTTTAAACCGTCAGATACTTTTCAATTGTGGTTAGCGCTTGACCAATCGGGTCATATACACGTACTCTTATTATTATTGATGATGACACTAATTGCTTGTTCAAAGTTTTATTCTCGTATAAATAGGCTCCTATTTCGGTACGATGCAAGACAAAACTAAAAGTCAGACGGCCTCCTACAGCAGGTATTGCTCTCTCTCTATCTCTCTCTCTCTCTCTCTCTCTCTCTCTCTCTCTCTCTCTCTCTCTCTCTCTCTCTCTCATTATATTTGATTTTACGACAAAACAATTCTGATACTCTAGGAATAGTCAGCTGTCTTGTGCAGAATGCTAATTAACGATATAACTTTCTATTCGTAGTTCTGATGATCTTACTTTAAAACAAGACTTAAACCAAAACGTAATAATATTAATAGCATGCACCAACAACCACACAACAGCATGTTCTGGGGCGTCTTGCCTCAAAATCACTTCTGAGCAACTTAATTTGATTGAACGGGTTTACCATTGTGTACATTTTCTTAAAAAATAGTCCTTGTAAAAATCGTTATATCCATTCTTTCTCCCTTTTTTTTGGTGTCCATTTACATTGTTTAAAAGATTTTAAAATCGTTTATATACAGTGCTAAACAATAGTCCATGTAAATAGTTTACCGTTTTATTATCAAGCTGACAATCGAAGTATTTTACCGGGTGACACGAAATATTTTAAAATAGTATGGTTAAGATAGCATACAGTGCCTATTCATCGGAATACAGTCGGGTTTTTCCGTCATGAAAGGTAAAATGCCTCAGAAGATGACTTTGCATAAACGTACACGGAAATGTTTACCTAAATCATGTCGTGTGCGTGTCATGCACCAGCATGTATTCATTACTTGCGACTATCGATCAGCATCAGATATATTCCTAACCGAATCACATTTGTTTTATCCAAATATGAACATATTATAGAACTTTCTTTTTTGAACATGTTCAGATAATTGCATAACGGTATCGTACTGATTATCCTTTTTTTGTCTAGCGCACTTTGATGTATGATTGAGCCTTCCGCTATTGTGATATAATTCGGTTCATTGTGCACCTTTGATGCATTTCCGATTTCTAAGCTAAGCTACAAGGTATTCCGACTGAATGCCTCTAACTCATTGCGGAGCGCCTTCCCATAATGTAATAAGAAGACTAACATCGCATTAGAACAAACATTATTTTTCCATGAGGGAGATGATGATAATAATAGTAATAATAACAATATTCATAATAATAATAATAATAATAATAATAATAACAATAACAATAATGATGATAATACTAATGAAGTTTCAATTTGGCATTTGGATTTATTTCTGGTTTGGTAATACATGCTTTTGTTTTAAAGGTGTAAGGAAAGAAGTTCTTTAGAAAACATGAAGGTAGCAATTCTCACCCTTGCTTTCCTTGCTGTTGCACTTGCAACACCACCATTGTATTCTGGTAACTTGGGATACGGTGGGTATCCAGGTGGATTATATGGTGGATTGTACGGAGGCTACGGAGGTGGATATGGTGGATACCTTCCAGGATATTTCGGCGGCTACGGTGGATATGGTGGATACGGTGGTTATCCTGGATATTACGGTGGCCTGTATGGTGGATATGGCGGTGGATACGGTGGCGGATACGGATTAGGTGGATACCTTCGTAAGTGTAGATGAACATGTTTCTATTATTTCTATTTTCAAAACAAACATTTTATGCTAATATAAAACCAATAATAATGTATATGAATATTTTTTAATTATTATTCTTTTATTATTATTATTATTATTATTATTATTATTATTATTATTATTATTATTATTATTATTATTGGTATAAACAAAAGGAAGAATTTCATTTTTCAATTTGTTTTGGAGCCCAGTAGCTTAAAGATAACTGATACACATATACAGTTTCGTTGTAAAATGTAGAATACTAATTGCCAGATAAAATTGGGGCAGCGATGTGCTCGTTAACACATTCTCTTTAGACATTAATTTTATTGTTACGTAAATAAAGATTAAAAATCCATTAAATAACCCATGACCTTCAGCATCATAGGCATTCGCTTGACATGCTAGGCTACAGGAGAGGTCAAGATGAAAGTGAGGGCGTTGGATACGCTTACATACATACATACATACATACATACATACATACATACATACATACATACATACATACATACATACATACATACATACATACATACAATTGTTTCATACAAATGTTAGGATTAATCCAAAGTTTTAACTGCTTAGGCAGTTAATTATCCTACTGATTGCGCATTTTGAATATGTTTACATTTTCTTGAATTTTGTCTCATCTTGACATCGATTATTAACTTTGATTTAATCAAAACACGTTTCTATTTCATGGGTCGGTTACCATTATCATCAATAATTTTTACTTTATTTCAGCGAGCAAGAAAGGACATTATTAAGATGTCAGAAAAATCCAGTCTTTACAGAACTTTTGCGGCCATTGTTTGCTCAAGACCCAGTGTTGCCTAATCTACCCCACAATGTCTAATGTTCGCGGAATTTTCTCGAGACTCATTCCTGAACAGAGATTTGCAGCCTGTCTTTAACTCATAATCTTTTTTATGTAGTGTCATGTTGTAATAAACTTTCAAGCACGAAAACCTTCTGCTGCTTTAAATTTTATTTGAAACCATGCCATTCAATTCCCTCCCCCTTCTCTGTCTCTCATGACATGTTTATATAGTGGCGTCTATCAATATTTCGTAGTCTCCATAAAATTCAACATTTTACTGAGTCAGATACAAGTATGTACTTTATACGTAAATTTAGGATTACTGACGCTTCAGCAAAATGTCTCATAACGTTTTCAGCAAGAGATACAGTCCGCCCGTCCACTACACGTTTCTTAGATCTTCGTTTCAAAATACTATATTGCTGAGAAAGATCAGGGATTGTGTTTTATAATTCTACGAAGTTATTCAATGTTACTTAGTTCTTCCTAAAGTATTTTATGTGACCCATTACCTAACCTCTGGCTTTATCCTATTTTGGATGGCGTTAGTTTGTTGGAGTATAAAGTTAAAGTATTCCAAAGAGTTGATTTATTCTGCATGGTATCACGGTACCAATTGTTTTAAAGATGTTGTAGATGTTCCCGTTACCCATGTAGAGGTTCCCGTTAGCTACCGGTAGGTTGGTGGGGTGCTCCAAGTATTATTTTTTTTAAACCTTACTACAGAAGACCCACCCTGGCTCGTTTTGTTATAAATTTAAGTAGTGATATAGAGACGCGAAGCTCAAAGTCAGCGATGCCGACAGTTAAATTACGGAATACACGAAAGGGGAAAGTCAAATAAACAAACAATTTAATACCATTCAATAACAGATAGTCATTTCTCAAATGAAATTCAATATTTTAAACCCTAGCACTCTTCTTTCGCTCAACCAAGTGACGACTATTTCATTATCTGATTTTAGTGCGATAGATTTTCATCCTGTCCTGTGTTTCTACTCGTCTGTTTTATGCTTTCTCTGGATTGGTCCTTAAGTTCCCCTCCTGTCCTTCTATTTTCTGCCTCCGTTTGTTCCATTTCTTGTCTCCCAGACACTCGGGACCAACTGTAATAGGGTAGTTCCCTCTACAGCTCCTCTGGTCCATAAAAGCTTCCTGCATGAAAACACAAGGCCATAAGCATATTTATCTAGTTATCTAGACTCACACTAACAAGAATCTATCAGCAGGTTAAACCATTACCTTCTTGGATCACGACTTCGTGCGCATCGAAATACCCATACTTTCTGAGATGGTGTACACGATATCAACTGCTTATAATGCGTATATCAATAGATTTCATCACATCGGTATATATAGATTCTCAATCCAATCTTATTATACAGAACAATATCACATAATCAGACACATTTCTGTACATTATACTTGTACAAAGTGTATACACATATCCAAATCATAGTGGCATGGTGGTTAGAGCGAACGTCGCGGAAGCGGGAGGTCGTGGGTTCGATCCCCGGCCGAGTCATACCAAAGACTTACAAAACTGTTACTAACAGATGCCTCGCTTGACGCTCAGCATTACAAGGTTAGTGTTAGGACTGGTCGGCCTGGTGTCAGGACAATGTGACAGTGCTAGACATCACTATAAACTGCCTCACTAAAGACATCGTAGCGATATGTCTGAAACATTGTTAAAGCTACGTTAAAAATCATAAACAAGCAAATCAAACAAATATCCCTATTGACTAATATTGCACATGGCAAGCATTATACAAAGTTATAATTCAATTCAGCATTTGCAAATCTAGAATAACACAATAATACATGCAAGAGGTTACTACGAATTAGCCAAATAGTAAATTATAATATTAATTCTTTAAATAAACAATGCTCGTATTTCAAGATATACATGTAGCTCAAACACCACAAAGGAATCAAACACTACAAAGGAATCAAAACCTACAAATGTAGGTGAGCATGGGGTGTCATCTTAAGCCGCAACTAATGACATTTCCAAATTAGTCGGTTTCCACAAAGTCCATTTCTTCTGCGAATTTGACTAAGATCAAATCCTCGCGAAAGACGTCCACATGTTTTATGTATTTGGTTTTGTCGTGAATCGTCTGGAAGTAGCAAGCACTCCGTCTTGAGGAAGTATTATATAGGGACGATTTACGGACAAATGAAAATTAGCATTACATGACCCACCCACCCACCCACCCCCTTGGACGATATACAGACAAGATTTTTCAGATACCCTGGGACGATGGAGATTTAACATAGGGAGTTTTGGATCTATATTATGCGGACATGGGAAAGTTGGGTTGTTGGATAAGGACATAATGAATGGAACAAGTGTGGTTACGTCACGTACTTAATATGGGTAAACATTTTGCAACAATTGTAGGAACATCTGTGCACCGGGCTTTCCTCCATCGCGATCAAATTTTGGGACATATACAATGACTTATTTAACACATATAACATACAATTTACAGTCAGAAACAAATAACAAACCAGTGGCCGTTGAGTGTTATATTAACATCATTCCGTTAACATAGATGTCTTCTTCTCTTCCTCAAACTTCTTCTGCCTTCCAGACCGTAGACGAGGACTCGCTTCAAACAGCCTTGTCTTTTCACACAAATTTGTCTTTTCCAAATGCATTGTATCGGTGATATTGACAATTGCCCATGGTGATTTAACATACATGGTTATGTCCGTGAGAACATAAATTGACGATACAAGAATAGACGATTATACATTTATCCACATCTTGTGAAGAGAACATGTGAAGCGAATGCAATGGACTGAGGTTATTGATATGGAAAAGCGGATCGAACCGAATTGAAATCGTGCACCAATCCTAACACGAGTTACAAAATTCAGTCACAGTGCGGAGTCTAACTTCCAATCTGAAGAGAGTGTTATGTAACGTCACATTCCTTATATATTTGCTCTAACGTCTGTGCGTAGTGAATACGTGCGACAGAGTTAGAACATGACGTAAACTAAGAATACGATGAATTGGAATGAACCAGCCGTGCAGAAAAAAGCCATGGTACAGAAGTGGCTAACAAAGTCAACACAATCATACATCTAGAAGAGACTGACTTTAATTGGGACATAGTTGATTTTCTCTCTTCTTCGCAAGAATGTCTTCCGGTACCAGTATAGTTGCCGCCTTCTCCTCCCTTGCCATACGTTGAAGAGTTGAAACAGAGGCAGAAAGAAGAGAATTGGGGAAATATTTATAGCAACAGAAAGAAGCAGAACAAGCTTGTATCATTCAACAGCAAGAACAAGAAAAAGCAAGAACGAAATGACAGGAAATAGAATCAGCAGTAAAGATACAAGGTCTAGGAGAAAAGTAGGACAGTGACAGTCAAACGGTGAAGGTACTCAGACATTTTGGCTTATGAGTTAATGAGTCTGAAACAAATGTATCAGTCTTCTTTATTACAGCACAAAAGGAAAAGACCTTCCCGTGCCAAACAACCCACCCTCGTTCACACACCTGCTACGCCTGAGATACCAAAACTAGTGATTTCTACCAAGCCATCGACAGGAACCAGTCCGAGAGTAGGTCTTGGCCGTGGTAAAGGCTCAAGGCTTAAGGTGGTTGTTTCGTCCCATCCTTGAGTTTGTTATTATTAAGAAAACAAACATCCAACGATCCTTTTCACTGTCACCCACTTCTTTCGAAAAGAGATAGTATTTCTTTTACCAAAATCACTTAAAACTAAAGATTACTTTTCTTACCTCATGATGTATATGTGTAAGTGCGTGATGTAGGTCATTATTCTAAACAAATCAAAGCCAAGAAACACGTTTTTCATTCTGGTTTACTCTGGTACAAATGTTACAATCGAACATCGCAACAAAACCTTTATAATATATTTCTTCTTTGTTTTTGTTCACTTTCTCGTTCTGTTTCTTTCAATATCTTTACTTACAAAGGGGTTTCATCCTCTTCTTTCCAACTTTGTCCTCTTCTTCTTTCATCTCTTTTTTTTTTCTTTTTCTGGAATGTCGGGAGTACTTCTTCAGGGAAGGGTACCCCTTCATTATCTTGTTCGTAATACCTCTCCCGATCATTCTTTTCCGGTTGTTTCTTAGGGCAGTTTGGAGATCAATGTCTTTTCTCTTTACAATGATAACAGATATCTTGATATGTGTCTCTTCAAGCATCTGTTTTCCTTTTTTCCAGGATATGACATTCTGTTTCACAATGCCATTTCTTCTTATATATGCAGCACATATCTGGACTTTTTTCGCGAAATGAGGTTGAATAGTCCGCCGACTTCTCTAAAGAGAACTTTCGAATGACGCCTCAAAGAGCTCTGATTAGATGTTCGACCTATGTGAGTTCTTCCGTAGTTCTGGTCGGTTTGAGAATTGGAAGGGAAGACACACTTTATACATACACTAGTATATCATGGCCATATAGGAAAAAAAAAACATGGCATTTAAAATGTAGTCATTTGACTTTTGCCGTCAAGATGAAACGATCGCATTACGCCGTTGAGAAGAGAGAAGACAGGAAGAGGCAGAAACGTGATTTATCGTCTCGCACATTAGCTGAAATCTTAGTTCAAATTCATGGCAGCGATTTTTAAGATAACAAGAGTGGGCCAGAATCCAGACCAAGAGAGTCTACACCGAACCAACGTCCGCCACATTTAGCCCCTCGCAAGTACTACCACATTCAAGAGACGGGAAAGTGTTCCTCTAAAAAAAAGTTAGAGCTACGGAAATACCGCTGGAGAAAACAAAGGTTTATCACCGAGATTTGGGATTCTTTGTCAACCACACTACAACAGCAATGTCAAGGCCAAGATGACGATCGCTTGAAACTTTCCAATTATCATGACAACTTGAAGTACCCGTTTAGATCGAATATAGCCGACACGCAGAACTGATGCCTTTAAAAAGCATTGACAAGATTCGATACGTGCCACAATCCCACGACAATTTTGAAATCACCGATGAAAAAGCAACATTTTTCATGACCTGGTGTCTCTTCACCAAGGGATCTGACAATGCAGAAAATTGTTTTTTGTGGACGACCTTGGTACTATCAAGTAAAACCTTGTCCGAATGAACAACCCACAAGATCACATTTGTGTTTAACCTGTGCTATATTTTTCTGACGGACGTATGCCGACAAGAACAAAAGGTTAGAATGTAAAAGAACCTGGTAAACTATTTAAAAAGTCGAATCGAGCCAAACAAAGAAGAGAGGCAGAACTTATGTTACAGCAAACGGGAATGACACGCCCTGTGGCATTCCTGAAATACAAAAATTGTAAAATGTCTTTTCTCAGCGCTACACCTTGAAAGTGCGCACTTACAAAGTGCGTGGACCTCTTTTGTTTCGAGGCAATTATTTTAAAGACGGAAAGTACATTCTCGTCCATTATCACGTTGAACATTTTGATACCATTGCCATTTTCTCTGCATTCCTGGAGTTCGTATATTACTGTGAGGAATGTAACTATGGCTATACCAATGAAGAGCAACATTAGCATTCTGTATCGAAATGATAAGGATGGTTACCCTCTCAACTTTTTCTAGACTCATGGCATGAACGAGTGCATTTCCATCCTTGTCAGCGCACTTTTGTCGAACCTGTTACCAACAAGATCTGAAGACAAAAGGTTGTAGCAGAAACGTACTTGCCAACTTCTAAGATTGTGCCCTACTTGTGGACAAGGCATAAGGAGCAATAATTCCAAGGCACACGTTTATCGACGAAAGAAACGATGTCACAGTTGTCACCAAATCATAGACTTTGAACCGGAATGTAACATTTACAAATGTCATTCTAAATATGAGGAAGACGATGACCACTAGAAGAAAGGGAAATTTATATTTTTCGATTTCGAATGTATGCAAGAGTCTGTCATTCACATTCTTAATGTCGGTGTGGCTCACTAAGCCTGCGTGAAGTGCATCAAAGAGGACGTGATCAAATCTTTCGGGAACTCAACACGCTAGCCGATTTCGCCCAATGGGTCTTAAACCCCATCGACGAGATATGAATCCAAGAGGACATCGAACGTTACGGAGATTGTCATCGTCATGCCACAGTAATGGTTCACAATTTCTCGGGATAGGATGGACAGTTTATTTTGAGATACTATACGGGACAAAGGAACGAACGTCCTCAGGTGACTTTGAACGCGGCTAAAATCATTTGTATGCCAGGATGCGATGAGTTACTTGACATTGCCTTTATTACGAATGCCTAAAACGTTTGGAATGACAGAAATAGCCAAACGCGATTTCTGCACTTTTTCAATACCGAAACCAACCAACACTTCAGGCATCTTGACGACCCTTCGGTTTAAACCCTACCACTAGACAAATATGTTGCAAGAAAACAAAACAGACAATTGGTGTCATAAATAGAACTAGAGACGGTAATGTGCCGTTAGAACACGTTCGTACTTCAGCAAACCACGTTACTCGGAAAATTCTCCCTGTAACATTTACTTTGTCGTTGACCACTATAATTACCAGCAAAGCATTAATGAATGTTTTTCTTCATTTGATTTTTTTAAAAAAATACTAAACCCAGTTTTAATGGAACTGACCTTTTTCGACAGTATCGACGATGTCTTCTCCTGCTCTTACCACTGATGGGTTATCATACTTGAGGTTCACTGTACTTTTGTTTATTTTATTCATACAAACCCTAAATTTACTCGATTGAAAAAGAAATTTACCACTCAATACTATATCATGTCTCTCTACATATGTAAATGTGTGTATGTAAAAATGTGCAAGTGGGAAAAATGTTTGTTTGGTCAAATCCAAAACGCGAACAATAATGACACAGTTAAGCAGTTGATGTGGCAGGAAGAAAGGTTACGGTACACAACCCATGACTTTAAATTCACAATTTAGTCAGTCTGTACTGCAATGGTAAAAATGCAAGAACCTAGGCAAAACAATGCGTTAGTAGTTAGAAGCAATTTTATGAGGTACACCAATTTTCTACCACATTATCTATGAATCCCCTTAAGTCGCTCTTCGCACAGTGACATGATCAGACGTGTTTTTCTGTGCTTGACCATTACACTATCTGCCTTGAATGTAGAGCCAAACAATGCGTCACTCGTTGGAAGTGATTTCATTGGCCAACCGATATTTTCCACCGTCATAGATTCAAATCGATTTCATTTGTCATTTGCACAAACACTGATGCCATGAGTGATTCGTGAGACTTTCGGTCTTATATAAAAGATCTCAAATGAATAATGATTAAATATTGAAATGAGTTGAAAAATGTACAGGTTTTGCATGCCTTGGCTCGCAAAAGATGGACATCAGTCAACGAGATTCATAAATTTAATATTAAATCATTTTGAGATTCCTTTTATCACATACATTTTATTTCAGTGGACATTATTTAGATAGATAGAAGAATGAATAATTTCGTTCATTCTGATAAACGGTACACTTTTCATTTGTTCTGCATAAAATATGGTCCCAAACAAAGTTTGACTAGTAAAAGTAGATTGTATTATTTTGCAAACTATAAATTTAAGAAAAAGTTTCCATCCGAATCAGAACATTTTGCAACGACAAAACCATGTTTTCAAAATAGAATGATCTATGCGATGTGACGCCACATTGATTTTTATTGTAAACAGTAGGCGCAGAATACATGTTTACCCTAAAATGTGACTTTCAGAACAAAACATTACATTGATGTGATTTTCATTTGAAATATGATTACTCGATGTGCAAATTCCCATATTTGCTGCAACGCAATTGTGACCTTATGTTTGCAGTATTTGAGTGAAGCAATAGCCTGTACAGAAGAGGTAAACACAGTCAGATCTACATCCCATATATCCTGCATAAAGCATCTAAGGTTGGATACATTTCTGTCATATAAAATAAGTTACGAGTCTATACTTTTAAAATCTGTCAAAGACAAAACGTTTTGAAAAATTTAACAAATAATATTTTCCCTAGAAAATAAAGTGAAAATGAGAAAAACGAATTTGCGAATTAAATCCCAAAGTAATCCAAGAATTACAGACATATGTTCTCATAATTTAAAGTCCTGAATAACACTCATTACAAGTCAAGAAGAAATCCAAAAATGAAGGCAATAACTTGTCTCTTATAGCCTATAGAGTGTTGATGTGTGAACAGTCTTTGTTGAATCATACTAATATAATCCAGGTTTCAACTCAGTATAATTCCAGTGAATGTCTCTATCTAAGAATTTTATCCTAGCACCTTGTACTTTTAGAGAAAATAATCACTTGAATTCAATAATTCGAAGAAATAAAATTCAGCCCAAATGGTTACAACACAGTATAACTTAAACGTTCTCGATGTTAAAGCACGAATTACCACGTCCTCACAATCACAAGATTATATAGTTCTCTACTTGACCTCATGTAACAATTAGCAGTTTATATTAAAGAAACCACATTATCTTATTGAAATTAAACTTCTAGAATGATCTTGGTGTTTTCTAAGCAATAACCTTGATTATATATGGTTCAGTTAGGAAACTCCAAAACATCTGAACCAGAAAAAACGTATTGTCCTCTTCTATTAATAATGATCCTGATATTAAGCCCATACACAGAGTGAATAATTTTGAGATTTATTAGATGTTTACAATAAATACAATAAATAAATACAATACACCAAACTCACTGGATCAAGCAGAACAGAACTCATTTGTGGACAAGGTAAAGTCCATTATACAACGTTACATTACCATAGCATGTAATAAAAAAAAATATAGCTAACAATTAAATTAAATATACATAACAGTATATACGTACTCTACAGGGATTCGAACCCATGTCCGCGAATAAACTTCACCCATCGCCTGACATGCACACACCAGTCCATATTCCATCACGACTTAGCAATATCACCAAACATTGATGCAGTGTCGGTGTTGTATGCACTCGAGTGTAGTAGACACACTTGCATGACGACCTAGTAATTAATTCTCATCTATCTATACAGTTATTTTGGATTCCTATGAACAAAGCCAGGGTATATAGGATTAAACAGAGCATTCTAAATATACAACAGACAAAACTGGTGTGTGCTTGCAAGACGACGGGTGCTGTTTATCCTTGGTGGCATAAAAACCTAATGTGGATGTTACAGCTCGCACGTGCCTTGGCAAGTCCCTCCAATTCCAAATGCTGAGCAGAAGTTGGAACTATCATTACCGTGAGTGCAGGGGCTACTAGTGCCACTACTAGAGTGTGTCTATGTGGCAGGCGTTCTTATATTTTGGGTGATATATTTGGATGTGGACAAGCTAGACGGTGAGCACCGTGGTCAGTAAATTATGGCTATTTGATACTCAGCGTAATAAATAATGAATATAGTTTATAAATGATACAAATATTTTACTTATTGTTTTAGTGTGTTTTCCTTATTTAATGTTATAACTAACCTTACTAAGGGCTGATATTGATGCCCCGCTGCATTTACCATTGAGTTATTGACTAAATTTGTTCTTCTTGCATGAGGAAATGCAGAATCAATCAATGTATGCACTGGATTTGTATTGTTTTCAAGCTACTGGTCCTGCTGGTTAGGTTTGATTTCTTGACGAGTTTCACACGTTGTTCCGACACCATTATTCAAACCAGGGTGAAGTATTCTGACCATAGCAATATAGTCAATTCCTTTGAGCCGCATGCCTAAAACGTTTGGAATGCCAGAAATGGCCAAAGGTTATTTCCCGCACTTTTTCAATACAGAAGGCAATCAACGTGCCGTTCTACCCCATTTGCCTAAGGCTCACTATTACGACCCCGACAACATGCGTACCGAACAACGAGAAGTTTTCTTCGCTTGGTACCAGACTCACGCCTCGGACCCCTTTGACTTTCAGGAAGAAATGTTAAAGTATTGTCGATCTGACGTGGACATTTTACGACGTTGTTGTGGAATTTCGAAAATTCTTCATGGAGCACGGAGGGATCGATCCTTTGAAAGAAGCTTGTACCATCGCCAAAGCGTGTTCTTTAGTGTACCTCCATCGATTTATGCCCGAAAACACCCTGGCTATCATAAGCCCTCAAACGACGAACTTTGTCAAATGTCAATATTCGGTCAAAGCCCTACGCTGGTTACATTTTTTTGTGTGACAAGGAAAACAAATGGATCCAACACGCTCGCAACGGAGGAGGCGAAAAGACCATCGGAACGTATTCGGTGGATGGCTGGGACTTAGAAAACCCTCAGATCGTGTACGGGTTTAACGGATGCTTATTTCACGGATGTCCCATGTGCTACACTCAACGTGACACCAAAAATCAGTTTTTACAACAGACCATGGAAGACTTGTACCAGACCACGTGTCAGCGACGTTTGAAGTTAGAACAGCAAGGATACCAGGTAGTGGAAATGTGGGAACACGAATACGATCAGCGTTTGAAAACCGATCCCGAGTTTAAACGCATCATAGAAAGTTACAAGTTGGTGGACCCCCTGAACCCCCGGGATAATTTGTACGGAGGACGAACGAATGCCACCTGTTTGCTGTACCAAGCGGACGAAGAGAAAGGAGAAGAAATCAAATACTTGGACGTGTGTTCGCTGTATCCTTACGTGTGCAAATATTGTCACTTTCCCGTAGGGCATCCAGAATTGATGACAGAACACATTGACCTGGACCACATTCGATAGTACGAAGGATTGATCAAGTGTAAAGTCTTGCCTCCCACAGACTTGTACCATCCCGTTTTACCTCACCATTGCCAAGGGAAACTGATGTTTCCTTTGTGTCGAACTTGTGCCGAAATGTGCAACCAAGACCAACCTTGTCAACACAGCCAGGAAGAACGTGCCTTGACAGGAACGTGGGTGAGCGTGGAATTGTTTAAAGCTCTGGACATGGGATACCAACTGTTAGAAGTGTATGAAATTTACCACTTTCCCAAGACACAACAATACCGCAAGGGCGACGAGACACAGAAAGGTGTTTTTGCAGACTACGTGGATGCCTTTTTAAAACTAAAACAAGAAACTAGTGGCTATCCTTCCTGATGTCACAATCCCGAAGACCAAAAGATATTCAAAGAAAAATATCGGGAGCAGGAAGGCAGCACTTTAGACCACATCGAGAAAAACGAAGGAAGGCGATCGTTTGCCAAAGTGATGTTAAATTGCTTGTGGGGTAAAATGGCACAACGACCGTCTTTACACAAGATTTGTCCGAACCGTCTCGCTACTTCCAGATGATTCACGACAAAACCAAAGTCATGAAACACGTGGACGTCATTCGTGAGGACTTGATCTTGGTCAATTACGAAGAAGAACTAGACTTTATAGAAGCCGACAAATTTGGAAATGTCATCATTGCGGCTTACGTGACAGCCCATGTTCGGTTAAAATTGTACGAAGTGTTAGAACTCCTAGGAGATCGCGTCCTGTATTTTGACACGGACAGTTGCATCTACATCCATCGCCTCGGTCAACGTCACCCTGATATCGAAGGAGACCGCTTAGGAGCCTGGACCGATGAACATCCCGACGACAAGATTCTATGTTTTGCAAGTGGCGGTCCTAAAAATTACGGCTACGAATACCGAGACCCACAAGGAGACATGCATACCGAATGTAAAGTGAAAGTATTGACTATCAATTATCGCACCAGTCGAGTGGTGAAATTTGAAGTGCTTCAAGAAGCCTTGAAATCTGGACAGGATGAAACGTTTAAAGTGACCACTCACGAACCGCACAAGATTGTACGTTTACCCACACACCAAATCGTCAGTAGGTCTTTGGAAAAAGTCTATCAAAATCGTGTACCAGAAGAGAGTGCGGCTTCCCAATCACTTCACTTTACCGTACGGTCACGTTAATGTTGGTCAGCATATAAAAAGGGACATCGTCCAAGACCGATAGTTCATTGTGACTAACACTGCCAAGCAAGAAAGATGAAACATTTCAAACACCAAGTATCGAGCGTAAGCCTCAAGCAGATTTACGAATGAAAGGGGTACGTAATGGGAAACATCTGCGCTGGGACACAACCGAGAGCTGACCGTATTTTAAACAATGTGTGTGACGGATATAGAAAGCAACATGAACTTTCTCCTATTTGATTGTTTGTTACTTGTTTTGGTTTAGCTTTTTTCTTAAAAATGGATACTAATTGTTGTATGAAAAGTATCATTCTTATATAAAATGCGTATGCGTTGTTTGTAAAGTAGGGTCTTTTTTTGAAGGTATAAACTTTAATTTTTAAAGTATTTTTTATAGATACAAGAAATAGATAACATGTGAATGGATTTGTTCCATGTCCAGATTTGAATGTTTTAAATGGATAGTGCTTAGACTAAAGCACAGGCCAGAGAGCCCATGTATAAACTTGAATAAATGTTTTGAACCCATATCGTAGACTTTTATTATCTGTGGGTCTTTCTTTAGAACATCTCTGTCTTCTTTTCTGTGTGTTTCAATGTGTATTTGTTCCTTTCTGTATATCTATGTTTGTCCCTATCAGCCCTTTGTCCCTACACGTACATTTTACCCTATCAATAGTTTTGACCCTATAAACACCATGGAGTCACCAATGTTCAATTCCTTAGAACTCCAGGTGGCATTCCCATGTTAAATTCCCATAGATGCCAATTTTGATATAACCATTTTTAACGTTAAGGTCCAAATAACACTAAAGTGACTCAAACGTTGTTACTATGTTCAATTCCCCATTCGTTCCATGTAACATTTCCCCATGTTAAATTCCCCTTGTCGCTAGATGTGCCCAAGCATTTTTTGACTGAATTTCTCATTGTCGCTAGAGTGCCCCCATATACTACTTATATATATATATATATATATATATATATATATATAGAGAGAGAGAGAGAGAGAGAGAGAGAGAGAGAGAGAGAGAGAGAGAGAGAGAGAGAGAGAGACTAATTTCCCTTGCCCGAATACATAATGGGAGTACAATGGTCTTGTATATATACTGATAGTTATTGATCATTGCACATCTTATACGTTATAATCTATAACCCTATTAGACTCATCAATCAATAACCAAAAACACATGTTTTATTAACAATACATAAAATATTTATGATAATCTTTAAATGGCAAGAATAACCAGACATGGATACCTGAAAGTTATTTTTCAAACGTAAACCCTACACAAATGAAGAAACTGTAGAGCGCCATCTATGTAATTACCGTTGAATCTGTTTCATGCCGCATATAACGTAGACTAGCGGTACAAACAAAAACAGACCCCATACCTTCATAACAAAACTTTGTTCCACCTTTATGGATCAGACTTCTTCATCTCTTAGAAACGGCCAAAATCAATGTTACAGCTATTGCCAAATTCTGTATTCGAATGTCACCACCGTGATTTAAAAAATAATTTGGACCATGAGAATTAAAAATGACTTCAGCAAATCCTCAACATATTTTGATTAAACTCAATGAAATCGTACCGCCCTATCATAGCCATATGTTAATATATACAGATCATTCGAAAGATGGAAACAAATTGGGCACTGCCATTGGAACAACCAGTCCCACTATATCGAGACGGTTACCGGATATAGTCTGTCTTTACTTCGTAAATAATAGCTTTCCTCAAAACTCAGCATTCATTTAAACTTCTCGAAAACCAAATTTCACAGTCAATTCTGAATCCCTTATCACAATGAACACATTTCACAATCTTAACTCGGACAACCCGTTTGCATCCTGAACAACTGAAACATGGGAAAATTATTCTCTACTGCTTGCTGCTGAGTTCCATTTGTTCAAGAATTAATGAAAGTGCAGACCAAGCAGCCAACGATACCATAAAATCACGTATCTATCAATCCTAGATTCCATATACTGACTTCAAGTATACCTTTAACCAACCTGTTCTTCATACATGCAAATTAATGTGGAATCAGCAAAATTAAACTATCAAACCCACTATTTGATAGTAGCACACAATTTAATCAAGTGTGAAACATTTTAAATGTTTAACTGTTAGCTTGAATACATTTTACACAATTTCAACATCGTAACGTTTTATTTGAAACTTGCTGTATGTAACAGAGTACATGATGTATTAAAAATTTCGTTCAAACCAAACGAAACAAACAGCGACATAAATTCTATATTTAAATATGCTGTTCATACTTGGCAATACGTTGACATGATTCTCTGTGTTTGTGTTTGTGTGTGTGTGTGTGTGTATATATATATATATATATATGTATATATATATCTATATATATATATATATATATATATATATATATATATATATATATATATATATATATATATATATATATATATATATGCATGCTGAATGTCTCTTTGTGTGATCTTGTGTGATAGGTGTACTTCTTGATATTAGTAATCTGTAATGTATCAGTCGATAACTGATGAGGCCCTCAAGGAGAAAAATGAGTATAAACTGATCCATCATTCATGTTTAATAAAGTGAATCCAATCTGTCATGTGTATAGTCAAATGAAAATCATGATGAAAAACAGCAGTGGTCAGAAAAGAAAAACAACAAAATAATTGCTCTAGTCCGTAAAGCCTTTAATTTGTTGCAAACATGTGTGTATGCAGCATTATTGACCTTTTTGAATCCAAATTTATTAAACGCATTAAAGCTATATCCAATTAACGTACGAACGTTTAAAATCAATATGTATTCTAACCAATGCAATGCTTTTGACGGTTACAACACTTACACATAGATCTCTTCGAACTTCAGTCCTTAACGAAAATATGAATATCTACGAATCTAAGACATTAACGTACATATGAATATCTACGAATCTCAGTCCTTAACGTATATATGAATATATACGAATCTCAGTCCTTAACGTACATATCAATACCTACGAATCTCAGTACTTAACGTACATATGAATATTTATGAAGCTCAGTCCTTAATGAACATATGAATATCTACGAATATCAGTCCTAAGCGTACATATGAATATCTACGACGCTCAGTCCTTACTGTACATATGAATATATACGACGCTCAGTCCTTAGCGTACATATGAATATATATAACGCACAGTCCTTACTGTACATATGAATATATACGACGATCAGTCCTTCACGTACAGATGAATATGTACGATGCTCAGAAAGGCACATCATATCAGTTATTTCTCTTTTAAACCGTCAGAGACTTTTCAATTGTGGTTAGCGCTTGACTAATCGGGTCATATACACGTACTCTTATTATTATTGATGATGACACTAATTGCTTGTTCAAAGTTTTCTTTTCGTATATATAGGCTCCTATTTCGGTACGATGCAAGACAAAACTGCAAGTCAGACGGCCTCCTACAGCAGGTATTGCGCTCTCTCTCTCTCTCTCTCTCTCTCTCTCTCTCTCTCTCTCTCTCTCTCTCTCATTATATTTGATTTTACGACAAAACAATTGTGATACTCTCGGAATAGTCAGCTGTCTTGTGCAGAATGCTAATTAACGATATAACTTTCTATTCGTAATTCTGATGATCTGACTTTAAAACAAGACTTAAACCAAAACGTAAGAACGAGTTTTCATAGTGATATATAAATATTAATAGCATGTACCAACAACCACACAACAGCATGTTCTGGGGCGTCTTGCCTCAAAATCACTTCTGAGCAACTAAATTTGATTGAACGGGTTTACCATTGTGTACATTTTCTTAAAAAAAATAGTCCTTGTAAAAATCGTTATATCCATTCTTTCTCCCTTTTTTTTTTTGGTGTCCATTTACATTGTTAAAAAGATTTTAAAATCGTTTATATACAGTGCTAAACAATAGTCCATGTAAATAGTTTACCGTTTTATTATCAAGCTGACAATCGAAGTATTTTACCGGGATACACGAAATATTTTAAAATAGTATGGTTAAGATAGCATATAGTGCCTATTCATCGGAATACAGTCGGGTTTTTCCGTCATGAAAGGTAAAATGCCTCAGAAGATGACTTTACATAAACGTACACGGAAATGTTTACCTAAATCATGTCGTGTGCGTGTCATGCACCAGCATGTATTCATTACTTGCGACTATCGATCAGCATCAGATATATTCCTAACCAAATCACATTTGTTTTATCCAAATATGAACATATTATAGAACTTTCTTTTTTGAACATGTTCAGATAATTGCATAACGGTATCGTACTGATTATCCTTCTTTTGTCTAGCGCACTTTCATGTATGATTGAGCCTTCCGCTATAGTGATGTAATTCGGTTCGTTGTGCACTTTTGATGCATTTCCGATTTCTAAGCTAAGCTACAAGGTATTCCGACTGAATGCCTCTAACTCATTGCGGAGCGCCTTCCCATAATGTAATAAGAAGACTAACATCGCATTAGAACAAACATTATTTTTCCATGAGGGAGATGATGATAATAATAGTAATAATAACATTAGTAATAATAATAATAACAATAATGATGATAATACTAATGAAGTTTCAATTTGGCATTTGGATTTATTTCAGGTTTGGTAATACATGCTTTTGTTTTAAAGGTGTAAGGAAAGAAGTTCTGCAGAAAACATGAAGGTAGCAATTCTCGCCCTTGCTTTCCTTGCTGTTGCACTTGCAACACCACCATTGTATTCTGGTAACTTGGGATACGGTGGGTATCCAGGTGGATTATATGGTGGATTGTATGGAGGCTACGGAGGTGGATATGGTGGATACCTTCCAGGATATTTCGGCGGCTACGGTGGATATGGTGGATACGGTGGTTATCCTGGATATTACGGTGGCCTGTATGGTGGATATGGCGGTGGATACGGTGGCGGATACGGATTAGGTGGATACCTTCGTAAGTGTAGATGAACATGTTTCTATTATTTCTATTTTCAAAACAAACATTTTATGCTAATATAAAACCAATCATAATGTATATGAATATTTTTTAATTATTATTCTTTTATTATTATTATTATTATTATTATTATTATTATTATTATTATTATTATTGTTATTATTATTGGTATAAACAAAAGAAAGAATTTCATTTTTCAATTTGTTTTGGAGCCCAGTAGCTTAAAGATAACTGATACTCATATACAGTTTCGTTGTAAAATGTAGAATAATAATTGCCAGATAAAATTGGGGCAGCGATGTGTTCGTTAAGACATTCTCTTTAGACATTAATTTTATTGTTACATAAATAAAGATTAAAAATCCATTAAATAACCCATGACCTCCAGCATCATAGGCATTCGCTTGACATGCTAGGCTACAGGAGAGGTCAAGATGAAACTGAGGGCGTTGGATACGCTTACATACATACATACATACATGCATACATACATACATACATACATACATACATACATACATACATACATACATACATACATACATACATACATACATACATACATACAATTTTTTCATACAAATGTTAGGATTAATCCAAAGTTTTAACTGCTTAGGCAGTTAATTATCCAACTGATTGCGCGTTTTGAATATGCATTTTCTTGAATTTTGTCTCATCTTGACATCGATTATTAACTTTGATTTAATCAAAACACGTTTCTATTTCATAGGTCGGTTACCATTACCATCAATAATTTTTACTTTATTTCAGCGAGCAAGAAAGGACATTATTAAGATGTCAGAAAAATCCAGTCTTTACAGAACTTTTGCGGCCATCGTTTGCTCAAGACCCAGTGTTGCCTAATCTACCCCAAAATATATAATGTCCCCGGAATTTTCTCGAGACTCATTCCTGAACAGAGATTTGCAAACTTTCTTTAACTCATATTTTGTATGTAGTGCCATGTTGTAATAAACTTTCAAGCACGAAAACCTTCTGCTGCGATAAATTTTATTTGAAACCATGCCATTCAATCCCCCCTTTCTCTGTCTCTCATGTCATGTTTTTATAGTGGCGTCTATCAATATTTCGTAGTCTCCATAAAATTCAACATTTTACTGAGTCAGATACAAGTATGTACTTTAAACGTAAATTTAAGATTACTGACGTTTCAGCAAAATGTCTCATGACGTTTTCAGCAAGAGATACCGTCCGTCCATCCACTACACATTTCTTAGATCTTCGTTTCAAAATCCAATATTGCTGAGAAAGATCAGGGATTGTGTTTTATAATTCTACAACCGCTTCGGTGGCCTAGTGGTTAGAGCGTCCGCCCGGAAGCGGGAGGTCGTCGGTTCGATCCCCGGCCGAGTCATACCAAAGACTTACAAAAATGGTACTAACAGCTGCCTCGCTTGACGCTCAGCATAACGAGGTTAGTGTTAGGACTGGTCGGCCTGGTGTCAGGATAATGTGACTGGGTGAGACATCATGCTACATGTCTGCGGCATGATGTCTCAGTGCTTAGACATCATTATAAACTGCCTCACTGCAGACATCGTAGCGATATATCTGAAAAATTGTTAAAGCTACGTTAAAAATCCTAATCAAACAAATTATAATTCTACGAAGTTATTCAATGTTACTCAGTTCTTCCTAAAGTATTTTATGTGACCCATTACCTAACCTCTGGCTTTATCCTATTTTGGATGGCGTTAGTTTGTTGGAGTATAAAGTTAAAGTATTCCAAAGAGTTGATTTATTCTGCATGGTATCACGGTACCAATTGTTTTAAAGATGTTGTAGATGTTCCCGTTACCCATGTAGAGGTTCCCGTTAGCTACCGGTAGGTTGGTGGGGTGCTCCAAGTATTATTTTTTTTAAACCTTACTAAAGTAGACCCACCCTGGCTCGTTTTGTTATAAATTTAAGTAGTGATATAGAGACGCGAAGCTCAAAGTCAGCGATGCCGACAGTTAAATTACGGAATACACGAAAGGGGAAAGTCAAATAAACAAACAATTTAATACCATTCAATAACTGATAGTCATTTCTCAAATGAAATTCAATATTTTAAACCCTAGCACTCTTCTTTCGCTCAACCAAGTGACGACTATTTCATCATCTGATTTTAGTGCGATAGATTTTCATCCTGTCCTGTGTTCCTACTCGTCTGTTTTATGCTTTCTCTGGACTGGTCCTTAAGTTCCCCTCCTGTCCTTCTATTTTCTGCCTCCGTTTGTTCTTTTTCATGTCTCCCAGACACTCGGGACCAACTGTAATAGGGTAGTTCCCTCTACAGCTCCTCTGGTCCATAAAAGCTTCCTGCATGAAAACACAAGGCCATAAGCATATTTATCTAGTTATCTAGACTCACACTAACAAGAATCTATCAGCAGGTTAAACCATTACCTTCTTGGATCACGACTTCGTGCGCATCGAAATACCCATACTTTCTGATATGGTGTACACGGTATCAACTGCTTATAATGCGTATATCAATAGATTTCATCACATCGGTATATATAGATTCTCAATCCAATCTTATTATACAGAACAATATCACATAATCAGACATATTTCTGTACATTATACTTGTACAAAGTGTATACACATATCCAAATCATAGTGGCCTGGTGGTTAGAGCGAACGTCGCGGAAGCGGGAGGTCGTGGGTTCGATCCCCGGCCGAGTCATACCAAAGACTTACAAAACTGTTACTAACAGCTGCCTCGCTTGACGCTCAGCATTACAAGGTTAGTGTTAGGACTGGTCGGCCTGGTGTCAGGACAATGTGACAGTGCTAAGACATCACTATAAACTGCCTCACTAAAGACATCGTAGCGATATGTCTGAAACATTGTTAAAGCTACGTTAAAAATCATAAACAAGCAAATCAAACAAATATCCCTATTGACTAATATTGCACATGGCAAGCATTATACAAAGTTATAATTCAATTCAGCATTTGCAAATCTAGAATAACACAATAATAAATGCAAGAGGTTACTACGAATTAGCCAAATAGTAAATTATAATATTAATTCTTTAAATAAACAATGATCGTATCTCAAGATATACATGTAGCTCAAACACCACAAAGGAATCAAACACTACAAAGGAATCAAAACCTACAAATGTAGGTGAGCATGGGGTGTCATCTTAAGCCGCAACTAATGACATTTCCAAATTAGTCGGTTTCCACAAAGTCCATTTCTTCTGCGAATTTGACTAAGATCAAATCCTCGCGAAAGACGTCCACATGTTTTATGTATTTGGTTTTGTCGTGAATCGTCTGGAAGTAGCAAGCACTCCGTCTTGAGGAAGTAGTATATAGGGACGATTTACGGACAAATGAAAATTAGCATTACATGACCCACCCACCCACCCCCTTGGACGATATACAGACAAGATTTTTCAGATACCCTGGGACGATGGAGATTTAACATATGGAGTTTTGGGTCTGTATTATGCGGACATGGGAAAGTTGGGTTGTTGTATAAGGACAAAATGAATGGAACAAGTGTGGTTACGTCACGTACTTAATATGGGTAAACATTTTGCAACAATTGTAGGAATATGTGTGCACCGGGATTTCCTACATCGCGACCAAATAGTGGGACATATACAATGACTTATTTAACACATATAACATACAATTTACAGTCAGAAACAAATAACAAACCAGTGGCCGTTGAGTGTTATAATAACATCATTCCGTTAACATAGATGTCTTCTTCTCTTCCTCAAACTTCTTCTGACTTCTAGACCGTAGACGAGGACTCGCTTCAAACAGCCTTGTCTTTTCACACAAATTCGTCTTTTCCAAATGCATTGTATCGGTGATATTGATAATTGCCCATGGCGATTTAACATACATGCTTATGTCCGTGAGAACATAAATTGACGATACAAGAATAGACGATTATACATTTATCCACATCTTGTGAAGAAAACATGTGAAGGGAATGCAATGGACTGCGGTTATTGATATGGAAAAGCGGATCGAACCGAATTGAGATCGTGCACCAATCCTAACACGGGTTACAAAATTCAGTCACAGTGCGGAGTCTAACTTCCAATCTGAAGAGAGTGTTATGTGACGTCACATTCCTTATATATTTGCTCTAACGTATGTGCGTAGTGAATACGTGCGACAGAGTTAGAACATGACGTAAACTAAGAATACGATGAATTGGAATGAACCAGCCGTGCAGAAAAAAGCCATGGTACAGAAGTGGCTAACAAAGTCAACACAATTATACATCTAGAAGAGACCGACTTTAATTGGGATATAGTTGATTTTCTCTCTTCTTCGCAAGAATGTCTTCCGGTACCAGTATAGTTGCCGTCTTCTCCTCCCTTACCATACGTTGAAGAGTTGAAACAGAGGCAGAAAGAAGAGAACTGGGGAAATATTTATAGCAACAGAAAGAAGCAGAACAAGCTTGTATCATTCAACAGCATGAACAAGAAGAAGCAAGAACGAAATGACAGGAAATAGAAGCAGCAGTAAAGATACAAGGTCTAGGAGAAAAGTAGGACTGTCAAACGGTGAAGGTACTCAGACATTTTGGCTTATGAGTTAATGAGTCTGAAACAAATGTATCAGTCTTCTTTATTACAGCACAAAAGGAAAAGACCTTCCCGTGCCAAACAACCCACCCTCGTTCACACACCTGCTACGCCTGAGATACCAAAACTAGTGATTTCTACCAAGCCATCGACAGGAACCAGTCCGAGAGTAGGTCTTGGCCGTGGTAAAGGCTTAAGGCTTAAGGTGGTTGTTTCGTCCCATCCTTGAGTTTGTTATTATTAAGAAAACAAACATACAACGATCCTTTTCACTGTCACCCACTTCTTTCGAAAAGAGATCGTATTTCTTTTACCAAAATCAATTAAAACTAAAGATTACTTTTCTTACCTCATGATGTATATGTGTCAGTGCGTGATGTAGGTCATTATTCTAAACAAATCAAAGAAAAGAAACACGTTTTTCATTCTGGTTTACTCTGGTACAGATGTTACGATCGAACATCGCAACAAAACCTTTATAATATATTTCTTCTTTGTTTTTGTTCACTTTCTCGTTCTGTTTCTTTCAATATCTTTACTTACAAAGGGGTTTCATCCTCTTCTTTCCAACTTTGTCCTCTTCTTCTTTCATCTCTTTTTTTTTCTTTTTCTGGAATGTCGGTTGTACTTCTTCAGGGAAGGGTACCCCTTCATTATCTTGTTCGTAATACCTCCCCCGATCATTCTGTTCCGGTTGTTTCTTAGGGCAGTTTGGAGATCAATGTCTTTTCTCTTTACAATGATAACAGATATCTTGATATGTGTCTCTTCAAGCATCTGTTTTCCTTTTTTCCAGGATATGACATTCTGTTTCACAATGCCATTTCTTCTTATATATGCAACACATATCTGGACTTTTTTCGCAAAATGAGGTTGAATAGTCCGCCGATTTCTCTAAAGAGAACTTTCGAATGACGCCTCAAAGAGCTCTGATTAGATGTTCGACCTATATGAGTTCTTCCGTAGTTCTGGTCGGTTTGAGAATTGGAAGGGAAGAGACAGTTTACACATACACTAGTATATCATGGACATATAGGAAAAAAACATGGCATTTAAAATGTAGTCATTTGACTTTTGCCGTCAAGATGAAACGATCGCATTACGCCGTTGAGAAGAGAGAAGACAGGAAGAGGCAGAAACGTGATTTATCGTCTCGCACATTAGCTGAAATCTTAGTTCAAATTCATGGCAGCGATTTTTAAGATAACAAGAGTGGGCCAGAATCCAGACCAAGAGAGTCTACACCAAACCAAAGTCCACCACATTCAAGAGACGGGAAAGTGTTCCTCTAAAAAAAGTTAGAGCTACGGAAATACCGCTGGAGAAAACAAAGGTTTATCACCGAGATTTGGGATTCTTTGTCAACCACACTACAACAGCAATGTCAAGGCCAAGATGACGATCGCTTGAAACTTTCCAATTATCATGACAACTTGAAGTACCCGTTTAGATCGAATATAGCAGACACGCAGAACTGACGCCTTTAAAAAGCATTGACAAGATTCGATACGTGCCACAATCCCACGACAAGTTTGAAATCACCGATGAAAAAGCAACATTTTTCATGACCTGGTGTCTCTTCACCAAGGGATCTGACAATGCAGAAAATTGTTTTTTGTGGACGACCTTGGTACTATCAAGTAAAACCTTGTCCGAATGAACAACCCACAAGATCACAATTGTGTTTAACCTGTGCTATATTTTTCGGACGGACGTATGAATACAAGAACAAAAGGTTAGAATGTAAAAGAACCTGGTAAACTATTTAAAAAGTCGAATCGAGCCAAACAAAGAAGAGAGGCAGAACTTATGTTACAGCAAACGGGAATGACACGCCCTGTGGCATTCCTGAAATACAAAAATTGTAAAATGTCTTTTCTCAGCGCTACACCTTGAAAGTGCGCACTTACAAAGTGCGTGGACCTCTTTTGTTTCGAGGCAATTATTTTAAAGACGGAAAGTACATTCTCGTCCATTATCACGTTGAACATTTTGATACCATTACCATTTTCTCTGCATTCCTGGAGTTCGGATATTACTGTGAGGAATGTAACTATGGCTATACCAATGAAGAGCAACACCAGCATTCTGTATCGAAATGATAAGGATGGTTAACCTCTCAACTTTTTCTAGACTCATGGCATGAACGAGTGCATTTCCATCCTTGTCAGCGCACTTTTGTCGAACCTGTTACCAACAAGATCTGAAGACAAAAGGTTGTAGCAGAAACGTACTTGCCAACTTCTAAGATTGTGCCCTACTTGTGGACAAGGCATAAGGAGCAATAATTCCAAGGCACACGTTTATCGAGGAAAGAAACGATGTCACAGTTGTCACCAAATCGTAGACTTTCAACCGGAATGTAACATTTACAAATGTCATTCTAAATATGAGGAAGACGATGACCACTAGAAGAAAGGGAAATTTATATTTTTCGATTTCGAATGTATGCAAGAGTCTGTCATTCACATTCTTAATGTCGGTGTGGCTCACTAAGCCTGCGTGAAGTGCATCAAAGAGGACGTGATCAAATCTTTCGGGAACTCAACACGCTAGCCGATTTCGCCCAATGGATCTTAAACCCCATCGACGAGATATGAATCCAAGAGGACATCGAACGTTACGGAGATTGTCATCGTCATGCCACAGTAATGGTTCACAATTTCTCGGGATAGGATGGACAGTTTATTTTGAGTTTATTTTGAGATACTATACGGGGCAAAGGAACGAACGTCCTCAGGTGACTTTGAACGCAGCTAAAATCATTTATATGCCAGGATGCGATGAGTTACTTGACATTGCCTTTATTTCGAATGCCTAAAACGTTTGGAATGACAGAAATAGCCAAAGGCGATTTCTGCACCTTTTCAATACCGAAACCAACCAACACTTCAGGCATCTTGACGACCCTTCGGTTTAAAGCCTACCACTAGACAAATATGTTGCAAGAAAACAAAACAGACAATTGGTGTCATAAATAGAACTAGAGACGGTAATGTGCCGTTAGAACACGTTCGTACTTCAGCAAACCACGTTACTCGACAAATTCTCCCTCTCTCGTTGACCACTATATTTACCAGCAAAGCATTAATGAATGTTTTTCTTCATTTGATTTTTTAAAAAAAATACTAAACCCAGTTTTAATGGAACTGACCTTTTTCGACAGTATCGACGATGTCTCCTCTTGCTCTTACCACTGATGGGTTATCATACTTGAGGTTCACTGTACTTTTGTTTATTTTATTCATACAAACCCTAAATTTACTCGATTGAAAAAGAAACTTACCACTCAATACTATATCATGTCTCTCTACATATGTAAATGTGTGTATGTAAAAATGTGCAAGTGGGAAAAATGTTTGTTTGGTCAAATCCAAAATGCGAACAATAATGACACAGTTAAGCAGTTGATGTGGCAGGAAGAAAGGTTACGGTACACAACCCATGACTGTAAATTCACAATTTAGTCAGTCTGTACTGAAATGGTAAAAATGCAAGAACCTAGGCAAAACAATGCGTTAGTCGTTAGAAGCAAATTTATAAGGTACACCAATTTTCTACCACATTATCTTTGAATCCCCTTCAGTCGCTCTTCGCACAGTGACATGATCAGACGTGTTTTTCTGTGCTTGACCACTACACTATCTGCCTTGAATGTAGAGCCAAACAATGCGTCACTCGTTGGAAGTGATTTCATTGGCCAATCGATATTTTCCACCGTCATAGATTCAAATCGATTTCATTTGTCATTTGCACAAACACTGATGCCATGAGTGATTCGTGAGACTTTCGGTCTTATATAAAAGATCTCAAATGAATAATGATTAAATATTGAAATGAGTTGAAAAATGTACAGGTTTTGCATGCCTTGGCTCGCAAAAGATGGACATCAGTCAACGAGATTCATAAATTTAATATAAAATCATTTTGAGATTCCTTTTATCACATACATTTTATTTCAGTGGACATTATTTAGATAGATAGAAGAATGAATAATTTCGTTCATTCTGATAGACGGTACACTTTTCATTTGTTCTGCATAAAATATGGTCCCAATCAAAGTTTGACTAGTAAAAGTAGATTGTATTATTTTCCAAACTATAAATTTAAGAAAAAGTTTCCATCCGAATCAGAACATTTTACAACGACAAAACCATGTTTTCAAAATAGAATGATCTATGCGATGTGACGCCACATTGATTGTTATTGTAAACAGTAGGCGCAGAATATATGTTTACCCTAAAATGTGACTTTCAGAACTAAACATTACATTGATGTGACTTTCATTTGAAATAGGATTACTCGATGTGCAAATTCCCATATTTGCTGCAACGCAATTGTGACCTTATGTTTGTAGTATTTGAGTGAAGCAATAGCCTGTACAGAAGAGGTAAACACAGTCAGATCTACATCCCATATATCCTGCATAAAGCATCTAAGGTTGGATACATTTCTGTCATATAAAATAAGTTACGAGTCTATACTCTTAAAATCTGCCAAAGACAAAACGTTTTGAAAAATTTAACAAATAATATTTTCCCTAGAAAATAAAGTGAAAATGAGATAAACGAATTTGCGAATTAAATCCCAAAGTAATCCAAGAATTACAGACATATGTTCACATAATTTAAAGTCCTGAATAACACTCATTACTAGTCAAGAAGAAATCCAAAAATGAAGGCAATAACTTGTCTCTTATAGCCTATAGAGTGTTGATGTGTGAACAGTCTTTGTTGAATCATACTAATATAATCCAGGTTTCAACTCAGTATAATTCCAGTGAATGTCTCTATCTAAGAATTTTATCCTAGCACCTTGTATTTTTAGAGAAAATAATCACTTGAATTCGATAATTCGAAGAAATAAAATTCAGCCCAAATGGTTACAACACAATATAACTTAAACGTTCTCGATGTTAAAGCACGAATTACCACGTCCTCACAGTCACAAGATTATATAGTTCTCTACTTGACCTCATGTAGCAATTAGCAGTTTATATTAAAGAAACCACATTATCTTATTGAAATTAACCTTCTAGAATGATCTTGATGTTTTCTAAGCAATAACCTTGATTATATATGGTTCAGTTAGGAAACTCCAAAACATCTGACCCAGAAAAACGTATTGACCTCTTCTATTAATAATGATCCTGATATTAAGCCCATACACAGAGTGAATAATTTTGAGATTTATTAGGTGTTTACAATAAATACAATAAATAAATACAATACACCAAACTCACTGGATCAAGCAGAACAGAACTCAGTTTTGGACAAAGTGAAGTCCATTATACAACGTTACATTACCATAGCATGTAATAAAAAAAATATAGCTAACAATTAAATTAAATATACATAACAGTATATACGTACTCTACAGGGATTCGAACCCATCTCCGCGAATAAACTTCACCCATCGCCTGACATGCACACACCAGTCCATATTCCATCACGACTTAGCAATATCACCAAACATTGATGCAGTGTCGGTGTTGTATGCACTCGAGTGTAGTAGACACATTCGAATGACGACCTAGTAATTAATTCTCATCTATCTATACAGTTATTTTGGATTCCTATGAACAAAGCCAGGGTATATAGGATTAAACAGAGCATTCTAAATATACAACAGACAAAACTGGTGTGTGCTTGCAAGGCGACGGGTGCTGTTTATCCTTGGTGGCATAAAAACCTAATGTGGATGTTACAGCTCGCACGTGCCTTGGCAAGTCCCTCCAATTCCAAATGCTGAGCAGAAGTTGGAACTATCATTACCGTGAGTGCAGGGGCTACTAGTGCCACTACTAGAGTGTGTCTAGGTGGCAGGCGTTCTTATATTTTGGGTGATATATTTGGATGTGGACAAGCTAGACGGTGAGCACCGTGGTCAGTAAATTATGGCTATTTGATACTCAGCGTAATAAATAATGAATATAGTTTATAAATGATACAAATATTTTACTTAGTGTTTTAGTGTGTTTTCCTTATTTAATGTTATAACTAACCTTACTAAGGGCTGATATTGATGCCCCGCTGCATTTACCATTGAGTTATTGACTAAATTTGTTCTTCTTGCATGAGGAAATGCAGAATCAATCAATGTATGCACTGGATTTGTATTGTTTTCAAGCTACTGGTCCTGCGGGTTAGATTTGATTTCTTGACGAGTTTCACACGTTGTTCCGACACCATTATTCAAACCAGGGTGAAGTATTCTGACCATAGCAACATAGTCAATTCCTTTGAGCCGCATGCCTAAAACGTTTGGAATGCCAGAAATGGCCAAAGGTTATTTCCCGCACTTTTTCAATACAGAAGGCAATCAACGTGCCGTTCTACCTCATTTGCCTAAGGCTCACTATTACGACCCCGACAACATGCGTACCGAACAACGAGAAGTTTTCTTCGCTTGGTACCAGACTCACGCCTCGGACCCCTTTGACTTTCAGGAAGAAATGTTAAAGTATTGTCGATCTGACGTGGACATTTTACGACGTTGTTGTGGAATTTCAAAAATTCTTCATGGAGCACGGAGGGATCGATCCTTTGAAAGAAGCTTGTACCATCGCCAAAGCATGTTCTTTAGTGTACCGCCATCGATTTATGCCCGAAAACACCCTGGCTATCATAAGCCCTCAAACGACGAACTTTGTCAAATGTCAATATTCGGTCAAAGCCCTACGCTGGTTACATTTTTTGTGTGACAAGGAAAACAAATGGATCCAACACGCTCGCAACGGAGGAGGCGAAAAGACCATCGGAACGTATTCGGTGGATGGCTGGGACTTAGAAAACCCTCAGATCGTGTACGGGTTTAACGGATGCTTATTTCACGGATGTCCCATGTGCTACACTCAACGTGACACCAAAAATCAGTTTTTACAACAGACCATGGAAGACTTGTACCAGACCACGTGTCAGCGACGTTTGAAGTTAGAACAGCAAGGATACCAGGTAGTGGAAATGTGGGAACACGAATACGATCAGCGTTTGAAAACCGATCCCGAGTTTAAACGCATCATAGAAAGTTACAAGTTGGTGGACCCCCTGAACCCCCGGGATAATTTGTACGGAGGACGAACGAATGCCACCTGTTTGCTGTACCAAGCGGACGAAGAGAAAGGAGAAGAAATCAAATACTTGGACGTGTGTTCGCTGTATCCTTACGTGTGCAAATATTGTCACTTTCCCGTAGGGCATCCAGAATTGATGACAGAACACATTGACCTGGACCACATTCGATAGTACGAAGGATTGATCAAGTGTAAAGTCTTGCCTCCCACAGACTTGTACCATCCCGTTTTACCTCACCATTGCCAAGGGAAACTGATGTTTCCTTTGTGTCGAACTTGTGCCGAAATGTGCAACCAAGACCAACCTTGTCAGCACAGCCAGGAAGAACGTGCCTTGACAGGAACGTGGGTGAGCGTGGAATTGTTTAAAGCTCTGGACATGGGATACCAACTGTTAGAAGTGTATGAAATTTACCACTTTCCCAAGACACAACAATACCGCAAGGGCGACGAGACACAGAAAGGTATTTTTGCAGACTACGTGGATGCCTTTTTAAAACTAAAACAAGAAGCTAGTGGCTATCCTTCCTGGTGTCACAATCCCGAAGACCAAAAGATATTCAAAGAAAAATATCGGGAGCAGGAAAACATCACTTTAGACCACATCGAGAAAAACGAAGGAAGGCGATCGTTTGCCAAAGTGATGCTAAATTGCTTGTGGGGTAAAATGGCACAACGACCGTCTTTACCCAAGATTTGTCCGAACCGTCTCGCTACTTCCAGATGATTCACGACAAAACCAAAGTCATGAAACACGTGGACGTCATTCGTGAGGACTTGATCTTGGTCAATTACGAAGAAGAACTAGACTTTATAGAAGGCGACAAATTTGGAAATGTCATCATTGCGGCTTACGTGACAGCCCATGCTCGGTTAAAATTGTACGAAGTGTTAGAACTCCTAGGAGATCGCGTCCTGTATTTTGACACGGACAGTTGCATCTACATCCATCGCCTCGGTCAACGTCACCCTGATATCGAAGGAGACCGCTTAGGAGCCTGGACCGATGAACATCTCGACGACAAGATTCTATGTTTTGCAAGTGGCGGTCCTAAAAATTACGGCTACGAATACCGAGACCCACAAGGAGACATGCATACCGAATGTAAAGTGAAAGGATTGACTCTCAATTATCGCACCAATCGAGTGGTGAACTTTGAAGTGCTTCAAGAAGCCTTGAAATCTGGACAGGATGAAACGTTTAAAGTGACTACTCACGAACCGCACAAGATTGTACGTTTACCCACACACCAAATCGTCAGTAGGTCTTTGGAAAAAGTCTATCAAATCGTGTACCAGAAGAGAGTGCGGCTTCCCAATCACTTCACTTTACCGTACGGTCACGTCAATGTTGGTCAGCATATAAAAAGGGACATCGTCCAAGACCGATAGTTCATTGTGACTAACACTGCCAAGCAAGAAAGATGAAACATTTCAAACACCAAGTATCGAGCGTAAGCCTCAAGCAGATTTACGAATGAAAGGGGTACATAATGGGAAACATCTGCGCTGGGACACAACCGATAGCTGAAAAGATTTTAAACAATGTGTGTGACTGATATAGAAAGCAACATGAACTTTCTCCTATTTGATTGTTTGTTACTTGTTTTGGTTTAGCTTTTTTCTTTAAAATGGATACTAATTGTTGTATGAAAAGTATCATTCTTATATAAAATGCTTATGCGTTGTTTGTAAAGTAGGGTCTTTTTTTGAAGGTATAAACTTTAATTTTTAAAGTATTTTTTATAGATACAAGAAATAGATAACATGTCAATGGATTTGTTCCATGTCCAGATTTGAATGTTTTAAATGGATAGTGCTTAGACTAAAGCACAGGCCAGAGAGCCCATGTATAAACTTGAATAAATGTTTTGAACCCATATCGTAGACTTTTATTATCTGTGGGTCTTTCTTTAGAACATCTCTGCCTTCTTTTCTGTGTGTTTCAATGTGTATTTGTTCCTTTCTGTATATCTATGTTTGTCCCTATCAGCCCTTTGTCCCTACACGTACATTTTACAATATCAATAGTTTTGACCCTATAAACACCATGGAGTCATCAATGTTCAATTCCTTAGAACTCCAGGTGGCATTCCCATGTTAAATTCCCATAGATGCCAATTTTGATATACCCATTTTTAACGTTAAGGTCCAAATGACACTAAAGTGACCCAATCGTTGACACTATGTTCAATTCCCCATTCGTTCCATGTAACATTTCCCCATGTTAAATTCCCCTTGTCGCTAGATGTGCCCAAGCCCTTTTTGACTGGATTTCCCATTGTCGCCCGAGTGCCCCCATATAGTACTGATATATATATATATATATATATATATATATATATATATATATATATATATATATATATATATATATATATATATATATATATATAGACTAATTTCCCTTGCCCGAATACATAATATGAGTACAATGGTCTTGTATATATACTGATAGTTATTGATCATTGCACATCTTATACGTTATAATCTATAACCCTATTAGACGCATCAATCAATAACCAAAAACAAACGTTTTATTAACAATACATAAGATATTTATGATAATCTTTAAATAGCAAGAATAACCAGACATGGAAACCTGAAAGTTATTTTTCAAACGTAACTGAAAAATACAAATGAAGAAACTGTAGAGCGCCATCTACGTAATTATTGTTGAATCTGTTTCATGCCGCATATAACGTAGACTATCGGTACAAACAAAAACAGACCCCATACCTTCATAACAAAACTTTGTTCCACCTTTATGGATCAGACTTCGTCATCTCTTAGAAACGGCCAAAATCAATGTTACAGCTATTGCCAAATTCTGTATTCGAATGTCACCACCGTGATTTAAAAAATAATTTGGACCATGAGAATTAAAAATGACTTGAGCAAATCCTCAACATATTTTGATTAAACTCAATGAACTCGTACCGCCCTATCACAGCCATATGTTAATATATACAGATCATTCGAAAGATGGAGACAAATTGGGCACTGCCATTGGAACAACCAGTCCCACTATATCGAGACGGTTACCGGATATAGTCTGTCTTTACTTCGTAAATAATAGCTTTCCTCAAAACTCAGCATTCATTTAAACTTCTCGAAAACCAAATTTCACAGTCAATTCTGAATCTCTTATCACAATGAAAACATTTCACAATCTTAACTCGGACAACCCGTTTGCATCCTGAACAACTGAAACATGGGAAAATTATTCTCTACTGCTTGCTGCTGAGTTCCATTTGTTCAAGAATTAATGAAAGTGCAGACCAAGCAGCCAACGATACCATAAAATCACGTATCTATCAATCCTAGATTCCATATACTGACTTCAAGTATACCTTTAACCAACCTGTTCTTCATACATGCAAATTAATGTGGAATCAGCAAAATTAAACTATCAAACCCACTATTTGATAGTAGCACACAATTTAATCAAGTGCAAAACATTTTAAATGTTTAACTGTTAGCTTGAATACATTTTACACAATTTCAACATCGTAACGTTTTATTTGAAACTTGTTGTATGTAACAGAGTACATGATGTATTAAAAATTTCGTTCAAACCAAACGAAACAAACAGCGACATAAATTCTATATTTAAATATGCTGTTCATACTTGGCAATACCTTGACATGATTCTGTGTGTGTGTGTGTGTGTGTGTGTGTGTGTGTGTGTGTGTGTGTGTGCGTGTGTGTGTATATATATATATATATATATATATATATATATATATATATATATATATATATATATATATATATATATATGCATGCTGAATTTCTCTTTGTGTGATCTTGTGTGATAGGTGTACTTCTTGATATTAGTAATCTGTAATGTATCAGTCGATAACTGATGAGGCCCTCAAGGAGAAAAATGAGTATAAATTGATCCATCATTCATGTTTAATAAAGTGAATCCAATCTGTCATGTGTATAGTCAAATGAAAATCATGATGAAAAACAGCAGTGGTCAGAAAAGAAAAACAACAAAATAATTGCTCTAGTCCGTAAAGCCTTTAATTTGTTGCAAACATGTGTGCATGCAGCATTATTGACCTTTTTCAATCCAAATTTATTAAACGCATTAATGCTATATCCAATTAACGTACGAACGTTTAAAATCAATATGTGTTCTAACCAATGCAATGCTTTTGACGGTTACAACACGTACACATAGATCTCTTCGAACTTCAGTCCTTAACGAAAATATGAATATCTACGAATCTAAGACATTAACGTACATATGAATATCTACGAATCTCAGTCCTTAACATATATATGAATATATACGAATCTCAGTCCTTAACGTACATATCAATACCTACGAATCTCAGTACTTAACGTACATATGAATATTTATGAAGCTCGGTCCTTAATGAACATATGAATATCTACGAATATCAGTCCTAAGCGTACATATGAATATCTACGACGCTCAGTCCTTACTGTACATATGAATATATACGACGCTCAGTCCTTAGCGTACATATGAATATATATAACGCATAGTCCTTACTGTACATATGAATATATACGACGATCAGTCCTTAACGTACAGATGAATATGTACGATGCTCAGAAAGGCACATCATATCAGTTATTTCTCTTTTAAACCGTCAAAGACTTTTCAAATGTGGTTAGCGCTTGACCAATCGTTTCATATACACGTACTCTTATTATTATTGATGATGACACTAATTGCTTGATCAAAGTTTTCTTCTCGTATATATAGGTTCCTATTTCGGTACAATGCAAAGCAAAACTGCAAGTCAGACGGCCTCCTACAGCAGGTATTACGCTCTCTCTCTCTCTCTCTCTCTCTCTCTCTCTCTCTCTCTCTCTCTCATTATATTTGATTTTACGACAAAACAATTGTGATACTCTCGGAATAGTCAGCTGTCTTGTGCAGAATGCTAATTAACGATATAACTTTCTATTCGTAGTTCTGATGATCTGACTTTAAAACAAGACTTAAACCAAAACGTAAGAACGAGTTTTCATAGTGATATATAAATATTAATAGCATGCACCAACAACCACACAACAGCATGTTCTGGGGCGTCTTGCCTCAAAATCACTTCTGAGCAACTAAATTTGATTGAACGGGTTTACCATTGTGTACATTTTCTTAAAAAATAGTCCTTGCAAAATTCGTTATATCCATTCTTTCTCCCTGTTTTTTTTTTGTGTCCATTTACATTGTTTTAAAGATTTTAAAATCGTTTATATACAGTGCTAAACAATAGTCCATGTAAATAGTTTACCGTTTTATTATCAAGCTGACAATCGAAGTATTTTACCGGGTGACACGAAATATTTTAAAATAGTATGGTTAAGATAGCATACAGTGCCTATTCATCGGAATACAGTCGGGTTTTTCCGTCATGAAAGGTAAAATGCCTCAGAAGATGACTTTGCATAAACGTACACGGAAATGTTTACCTAAATCATGTCGTGTGCGTGTCATGCACCAGCATGTATTCATTACTTGCGACTATCGATCAGCATCAGATATATTCCTAACCAAATCACATTTGTTTTATCCAAATATGAACATATTATAGAACTTTCTTTTTTGAACATGTTCAGATAATTGCATAACGGTATCGTACTGATTATCCTTCTTTTGTCTAGCGCACTTTCATGTATGATTGAGCCTTCCGCTATAGTGATGTAATTCGGTTGATTGTGCACCTTTGATGTATTTCCGATTTCTAAGCTAAGCTACAAGGTATTCCGACTGAATGCCTCTAACTCATTGCGGAGCGCTTTCCCATAATGTAATCAGAAGACTAACATCGCATTAGAACAAACATTATTTTTCCATGAGGGAGATGATGATAATAATAGTAATAATAACAATATTAATAATAATAATAACAATAATGATGATATTACTAATGAAATTTCAATTTGGCATTTGGATTTATTTCTGGTTTGGTAATACATGCTTTTGTTTTAAAGGTGTAAGGAAAGAAGTTCTGCAGAAAACATGAAGGTAGCAATTCTCGCCCTTGCTTTCCTTGCTGTTGCACTTGCAACACCACCATTGTATTCTGGTAACTTGGGATACGGTGGGTATCCAGGTGGATTATATGGTGGATTGTACGGAGGCTACGGAGGTGGATATGGTGGATACCTTCCAGGATATTTCGGCGGCTACGGTGGATATGGTGGATACGGTGGATACGGTGGTTATCCTGGATATTACGGTGGCCTGTATGGTGGATATGGCGGTGGATACGGTGGCGGATACGGATTAGGTGGATACCTTCGTAAGTGTAGATGAACATGTTTCTATTATTTCTATTTTCAAAACAAACATTTTATGCTAATATAAAACCAATAATAATGTATATGAATATTTTTTAATTATTATTCTTTTATTATTATTATTATTATTATTATTATTATTATTATTATTATTATTATTATTATTGGTATAAACAAAAGAAAGAATTTCATTTTTCAATTTGTTTTGGAGCCCAGTAGCTTAAAGATAACTGATACACATATACAGTTTCGTTGTAAAATGTAGAATACTAATTGCCAGATAAAATTGGGGCAGCGATGTGTTCGTTAAGACATTCTCTTTAGACATTAATTTTATTGTTACGTAAATAAAGATTAAAAATCCATTAAATAACCCATGACCTCCAGCATCATAGGCATTCGCTTGACATGCTAGGCTACAAGAGAGGTCAAGATGAAACTGAGGGCGTTGGATACGCTTACATACATACATACATGCATGCATGCATGCATGCATGCATACATACATACATACATACATACATACATACATACATACATACATACATACATACATACATACATACATACATACATACATACATACATACATACAATTTTTTCATACAAATGTTAGGATTAATCCAAAGTTTTAACTGCTTAGGCAGTTAATTATCCAACTGATTGCGCGTTTTGAATATGCATTTTCTTGAATTTTGTCTCATCTTGACATCGATTATTAACTTTGATTTAATCAAAACACGTTTCTATTTCATAGGTCGGTTACCATTACCATCAATAATTTTTACTTTATTTCAGCGAGCAAGAAAGGACATTATTAAGATGTCAGAAAAATCCAGTCTTTACAGAACTTTTGCGGCCATCGTTTGCTCAAGACCCAGTGTTGCCTAATCTACCCCAAAATATATAATGTCCCCGGAATTTTCTCGAGACTCATTCCTGAACAGAGATTTGCAAACTTTCTTTAACTCATATTTTGTATGTAGTGCCATGTTGTAATAAACTTTCAAGCACGAAAACCTTCTGCTGCGATAAATTTTATTTGAAACCATGCCATTCAATCCCCCCTTTCTCTGTCTCTCATGTCATGTTTTTATAGTGGCGTCTATCAATATTTCGTAGTCTCCATAAAATTCAACATTTTACTGAGTCAGATACAAGTATGTACTTTAAACGTAAATTTAAGATTACTGACGTTTCAGCAAAATGTCTCATGACGTTTTCAGCAAGAGATACCGTCCGTCCATCCACTACACATTTCTTAGATCTTCGTTTCAAAATCCAATATTGCTGAGAAAGATCAGGGATTGTGTTTTATAATTCTACGAAGTTATTCAATGTTACTCAGTTCTTCCTAAAGTATTTTATGTGACCCATTACCTAACCTCTGGCTTTATCCTATTTTGGATGGCGTTAGTTTGTTGGAGTATAAAGTTAAAGTATTCCAAAGAGTTGATTTATTCTGCATGGTATCACGGTACCAATTGTTTTAAAGATGTTGTAGATGTTCCCGTTACCCATGTAGAGGTTCCCGTTAGCTACCGGTAGGTTGGTGGGGTGCTCCAAGTATTATTTTTTTTAAACCTTACTAAAGTAGACCCACCCTGGCTCGTTTTGTTATAAATTTAAGTAGTGATATAGAGACGCGAAGCTCAAAGTCAGCGATGCCAACAGTTAAATTACGGAATACACGAAAGGGGAAAGTCAAATAAACAAACAATTTAATACCATTCAATAACAGATAGTCATTTCTCAAATGAAATTCAATATTTTAAACCCTAGCACTCTTCTTTCGCTCAACCAAGTGACGACTATTTCATCATCTGATTTTAGTGCGATAGATTTTCATCCTGTCCTGTGTTCCTACTCGTCTGTTTTATGCTTTCTCTGGACTGGTCCTTAAGTTCCCCTCCTGTCCTTCTATTTTCTGCCTCCGTTTGTTCCTTTTCTTGTCTCCCAGACACTCGGGACCAACTGTAATAGGGTAGTTCCCTCTACAACTCCTCTGGTCCATAAAAGCTTCCTGCATGAAAACACAAGGCCATAAGCATATTTATCTAGTTATCTAGACTCACACTAACAAGAATCTATCAGCAGGTTAAACCATTACCTTCTTGGATCACGACTTCGTGCGCATCGAAATACCCATACTTTCTGATATGGTGTACACGGTATCAACTGCTTATAATGCGTATATCAATAGATTTCATCACATCGGTATATATAGATTCTCAATCCAATCTTATTATACAGAACAATATCACATAATCAGACACATTTCTGTACATTATACTTGTACAAAGTGTATACACATATCCAAATCATAGTGGCCTGGTGGTTAGAGCGAACGTCGCGGAAGCGGGAGGTCGTGGGTTCGATCCCCGGCCGAGTCATACCAAAGACTTACAAAACTGTTACTAACAGCTGCCTCGCTTGACGCTCAGCATTACAAGGTTAGTGTTAGGACTGGTCGGCCTGGTGTCAGGACAATGTGACAGTGCTAGACATCACTATAAACTGCCTCACTAAAGACATCGTAGCGATATGTCTGAAACATTGTTAAAGCTACGTTAAAAATCATAAACAAGCAAATCAAACAAATATCCCTATTGACTAATATTGCACATGGCAAGCATTATACAAAGTTATAATTCAATTCAGCATTTGCAAATCTAGAATAACACAATAATAAATGCAAGAGGTTACTACGAATTAGCCAAATAGTAAATTATAATATTAATTCTTTAAATAAACAATGATCGTATCTCAAGATATACATGTAGCTCAAACACCACAAAGGAATCAAACACTACAAAGGAATCAAAACCTACAAATGTAGGTGAGCATGGGGTGTCATCTTAAGCCGCAACTAATGACATTTCCAAATTAGTCGGTTTCCACAAAGTCCATTTCTTCTGCGAATTTGACTAAGATCAAATCCTCGCGAAAGACGTCCACGTGTTTTATGTATTTGGTTTTGTCGTGAATCGTCTGGAAGTAGCAAGCACTCCGTCTTGAGGAAGTATTATATAGGGACGATATACGGACAAATGAAAATTAGCATTACATGACCCACCCACCCACCCACCCCCTTGGACGATATACAGACAAGATTTTTCAGATACCCTGGGACGATGGAGATTTAACATATGGAGTTTTGGGTCTGTATTATGCGGACATGGGAAAGTTGGGTTGTTGTATAAGGACAAAATGAATGGAACAAGTGTGGTTACGTCACGTACTTAATATGGGTAAACATTTTGCAACAATTGTAGGAATATGTGTGCACCGGGATTTCCTCCATCGCGACCAAATAGTGGGACATATACAATGACTTATTTAACACATATAACATACAATTTACAGTCAGAAACAAATAACAAACCAGTGGCCGTTGAGTGTTATAATAACATCATTCCGTTAACATAGATGTCTTCTTCTCTTCCTCAAACTTCTTCTGACTTCTAGACCGTAGACGAGGACTCGCTTCAAACAGCCTTGTCTTTTCACACAAATTCGTCTTTTCCAAATGCATTGTATCGGTGATATTGATAATTGCCCATGGCGATTTAACATACATGCTTATGTCCGTGAGAACATAAATTGACGATACAAGAATAGACGATTATACATTTATCCACATCTTGTGAAGAGAACATGTGAAGGGAATGCAATGGACTGCGGTTATTGATATGGAAAAGCGGATCGAACCGAATTGAGATCGTGCACCAATCCTAACACGGGTTACAAAATTCAGTCACAGTGCGGAGTCTAACTTCCAATCTGAAGAGAGTGTTATGTGACGTCACATTCCTTATATATTTGCTCTAACGTATGTGCGTAGTGAATACGTGCGACAGAGTTAGAACATGACGTAAACTAAGAATACGATGAATTGGAATGAACCAGCCGTGCAGAAAAAAGCCATGGTACAAAAGTGGCTAACAAAGTTAACACAATTATACATCTAGAAGAGACCGACTTTAATTGGGATATAGTTGATTTTCTCTCTTCTTCGCAAGAATGTCTTCCGGTACCAGTATAGTTGCCGTCTTCCCCTCCCTTACCATACGTTGAAGAGTTGAAACAGAGGCAGAAAGAAGAGAACTGGGGAAATATTTATAGCAACAGAAAGAAGCAGAACAAGCTTGTATCATTCAACAGCATGAACAAGAAGAAGCAAGAACGAAATGACAGGAAATAGAAGCAGCAGTAAAGATACAAGGTCTAGGAGAAAAGTAGGACTGTCAAACGGTGAAGGTACTCAGACATTTTGGCTTATGAGTTAATGAGTCTGAAACAAATGTATCAGTCTTCTTTATTACAGCACAAAAGGAAAAGACCTTCCCGTGCCAAACAACCCACCCTCGTTCACACACCTGCTACGCCTGAGATACCAAAACTAGTGATTTCTACCAAGCCATCGACAGGAACCAGTCCGAGAGTAGGTCTTGGCCGTGGTAAAGGCTTAAGGCTTAAGGTGGTTGTTTCGTCCCATCCTTGAGTTTGTTATTATTAAGAAAACAAACATACAACGATCCTTTTCACTGTCACCCACTTCTTTCGAAAAGAGATAGTATTTCTTTTACCAAAATCAATTAAAACTAAAGATTACTTTTCTTACCTCATGATGTATATGTGTCAGTGCGTGATGTAGGTCATTATTCTAAACAAATCAAAGAAAAGAAACACGTTTTTCATTCTGGTTTACTCTGGTACAGATGTTACGATCGAACATCGCAACAAAACCTTTATAATATATTTCTTCTTTGTTTTTGTTCACTTTCTCGTTCTGTTTCTTTCAATATCTTTACTTACAAAGGGGTTTCATCCTCTTCTTTCCAACTTTGTCCTCTTCTTCTTTCATCTCTTTTTTTTTCTTTTTCTGGAATGTCGGTTGTACTTCTTCAGGGAAGGGTACCCCTTCATTATCTTGTTCGTAATACCTCTCCCGATCATTCTGTTCCGGTTGTTTCTTAGGGCAGTTTGGAGATCAATGTATTTTCTCTTTACAATGATAACAGATAACTTGATATGTGTCTCTTCAAGCATCTGTTTTCCTTTTTTCCAGGATATGACATTCTGTTTCACAATGCCATTTTTTCTTATATATGCAGCACATATCTGGACTTTTTTCGCAAAATGAGGTTGAATAGTCCGCCGACTTCTCTAAAGAGAACTTTCGAATGACGCCTCAAAGAGCTCTGATTAGATGTTCGACCTATATGAGTTTTTCCGTAGTTCTGGTCGGTTTGAGAATTGGAAGGGAAGACACACTTTATACATACACTAGTATATCATGGCCATATAGAAAAAAAACATGGCATTTAAAATGTAGTCATTTGACTTTTGCCGTCAAGATGAAACGATCGCATTACGCCGTTGAGAAGAGAGAAGACAGGAAGAGGCAGAAACGTGATTTATCGTCTCGCACATTAGCTGAAATCTTAGTTCAAATTCATGGCAGCGATTTTTAAGATAACAAGAGTGGGCCAGAATCCAGACCAAGAGAGTCTACACCGAACCAAAGTCCACCACATTCAAGAGACGGGAAAGTGTTCCTCTAAAAAAAGTTAGAGCTACGGAAATACCGCTGGAGAAAACAAAGGTTTATCACCGAGATTTGGGATTCTTTGTCAACCACACTACAACAGCAATGTCAAGGCCAAGATGACGATCGCTTGAAACTTTCCAATTATCATGACAACTTGAAGTACCCGTTTAGATCGAATATAGCCGACACGCAGAACTGACGCCTTTAAAAAGCATTGACAAGATTCGATACGTGCCACAATCCCACGATAAGTTTGAAATCACCGATGAAAAAGCAACATTTTTCATGACCTGGTGTCTCTTCACCAAGGGATCTGACAATGCAGAAAATTGTTTTTTGTGGACGACCTCGGTACTATCAAGTAAAACCTTGTCCGAATGAACAACCCACAAGATCACATTTGTGTTTATCCTGTGCTATATTTTTCGGACGGACGTATGCCGACAAGAACAAAAGGTTAGAATGTAAAAGAACCTGGTAAACTATTTAAAAAGTCGAATCGAGCCAAATAAAGAAGGGAGGCAGAACTTATGTTACAGCAAACAGGAATGACACGCCCTGTGGCATTCCTGAAATACAAAAATTGTAAAATGTCTTTTCTCAGCGCTACACCTTGAAAGTGCGCACTTACAAAGTGCGTGGACCTCTTTTGTTTCGAGGCAATTATTTTAAAGACGGAAAGTACATTCTCGTCCATTATCACGTTGAACATTTTGATACCATTACCATTTTCTCTGCATTCCTGGAGTTCGGATATTACTGTGAGGAATGTAACTATGGCTATACCAATGAAGAGCAACACCAGCATTCTGTATCGAAATGATAAGGATGGTTAACCTCTCAACTTTTTCTAGACTCATGGCATGAACGAGTGCATTTCCATCCTTGTCAGCGCACTTTTGTCGAACCTGTTACCAACAAGATCTGAAGACAAAAGGTTGTAGCAGAAACGTACTTGCCAACTTCTAAGATTGTGCCCTACTTGTGGACAAGGCATAAGGAGCAATAATTCCAAGGCACACGTTTATCGAGGAAAGAAACGATGTCACAGTTGTCACCAAATCGTAGACTTTCAACCGGAATGTAACATTTACAAATGTCATTCTAAATATGAGGAAGACGATGACCACTAGAAGAAAGGGAAATTTATATTTTTCGATTTCGAATGTATGCAAGAGTCTGTCATTCACATTCTTAATGTCGGTGTGGCTCACTAAGCCTGCGTGAAGTGCATCAAAGAGGACGTGATCAAATCTTTCGGGAACTCAACACGCTAGCCGATTTCGCCCAATGGGTCTTAAACCCCATCGACGAGATATGAATCCAAGAGGACATCGAACGTTACGGAGATTGTCATCGTCATGCCACAGTAATGGTTCACAATTTCTCGGGATAGGATGGACAGTTTATTTTGAGATACTATACGGGACAAAGGAACGAACGTCCTCAGGTGACTTTGAACGCGGCTAAAATCATTTGTATACCAGGATGCGATGAGTTACTTGACATTGCCTTTATTTCGAATGCCTAAAACGTTTGGAATGACAGAAATAGCCAAAGGCGATTTCTGCACTTTTTCAATACCGAAACCAACCAACACTTCAGGCATCTTGACGACCCTTCGGTTTAAACCCTACCACTAGACAAATATGTTGCAAGAAAACAAAACAGACAATTGGTGTCATAAATAGAACTAGAGACGGTAATGTGCCGTTAGAACACGTTCGTACTTCAGCAAACCACGTTACTCGACAAATTCTCCCTGTAAAATTTACTTTGTCGTTGACCACTATAATTACCAGCAAAGCATTAATGAATGTTTTTCTTCATTTGATTTTTTAAAAAAAATACTAAACCCAGTTTTAATGGAACTGACCTTTTTCGACAGTATCGACGATGTCTCCTCCTGCTCTTACCACTGATGGGTTATCATACTTGAGGTTCACTGTACTTTTGTTTATTTTATTCATACAAACCCTAAATTTACTCGATTGAAAAAGAAACTTACCACTCAATACTATATCATGTCTCTATACATATGTAAATGTGTGTATGTAAAAATGTGCAAGTGGGAAAAATGTTTGTTTGGTCAAATCCAAAATGCGAACAATAATGACACAGTTAAGCAGTTGATGTGGCAGGAAGAAAGGTTACGGTACACAACCCATGACTGTAAATTCACAATTTAGTCAGTCTGTACTGCAATGGTAAAAATGCAAGAACCTAGGCAAAACAATGCGTTAGTCGTTAGAAGCAATTTTATAAGGTACACCAATTTTCTACCACATTATCTATGAATCCCCTTAAGTCGCTCTTCGCACAGTGACATGATCAGACGTGTTTTTCTGTGCTTGACCACTACACTATTAGCCTTGAATGTAGAGCCAAACAATGCGTCACTCGATGGAAGTGATTTCATTGGCCAACCGATATTTTCCACCGTCATAGATTCAAATCGATTTCATTTGTCATTTGCACAAATACTGATGCCATGAGTGATTCGTGAGACTTTCGGTCTTATATAAAAGATCTCAAATGAATAATGATTAAATATTGAAATGAGTTGAAAAATGTACAGGTTTTGCATGCCTTGGCCCGCAAAAGATGGACATCAGTCAACGAGATTCATAAATTTAATATTAAATCATTTTGAGATTCCTTTTATCACATACATTTTATTTCAGTGGACATTATTTAGATAGATAGAAGAATGAATAATTTCGTTCATTCTGATAGACGGTACACTTTTCATTTGTTCTGCATAAAATATGGTCCCAAACAAAGTTTGACTAGTAAACGTAGATTGTTTTATTTTGCAAACTATAAATTTAAGAAAAAGTTTCCATCCGAATCAGAACATTTTGCAACGACAAAACCATGTTTTCAAAATAGAATGATCTATACGATGTGACGCCACATTGTTTTTTATTGAAAACAGTAGGCGCAGAATACATGTTTACCCTAAAATGTGACTTTCAGAACTAAACATTACATTGATGTGATTTTCATTTGAAATAGGATTACTCGATGTGCAAATTCCCATATTTGCTGCAACGCAATTGTGACCTTATGTTTGCAGTATTTGAGTGAAGCAATAGCCTGTACAGAAGAGGTAAACACAGTCAGATCTACATCCCATATATCCTGCATAAAGCATCTCAGGTTGGATACATTTCTGTCATATAAAATAAGTTACGAGTCTATACTCTTAAAATCTGTCAAAGACAAAACGTTTTGAAAAATTTAACAAATAATATTTTCCCTAGAAAATAAAGTGAAAATGAGAAAAACGAATTTGCGAATTAAATCCCAAAGTAATCCAAGAATTACAGACATACTTTCTCATAATTTAAAGTCCTGAATAACACTCATTACAAGTCAAGAAGAAATCCAAAAATGAAGGCAATAACTTGTCTCTTATAGCCTATAGAGTGTTGATGTGTGAACAGTCTTTGTTGAATCATACTAATATAATCCAGGTTTCAACTCAGTATAATTCCAGTGAATGTCTCTATCTAAGAATTTTATCCTAGCACCTTGTATTTTTAGAGAAAATAATCACTTGAATTCAATAATTCGAAGAAATAAAATTCAGCCCAAATGGTTACAACACAATATAACTTAAACGTTCTCGATGTTAAAGCACGAATTACCACGTCCTCACAATCACAAGATTATATAGTTTTCTACTTGACCTCATGTAACAATTAGCAGTTTATATTAAAGAAACCACATTATCTTATTGAAATTAACCTTCTAGAATGATCTTGATGTTTTCTAAGCAATAACCTTGATTGTATATGGTTCAGTTAGGAAACTCCAAAACATCTGACCCAGAAAAACGTATTGACCTCTTCTATTAATAATGATCCTGATATTAAGCCCATACACAGAGTGAATAATTTTGAGATTTATTAGATGTTTACAATAAATACAATAAATAAATACAATACACCAAACTCATTGGATCAAGCAGAACAGAACTCAGTTTTGGACAAGGTGAAGTCCATTATACAACGTTACATTACCATAGCATGTAATAAAAAAAAATATAGCTAACAATTAAATTAAATATACATAACAGTATATACGTACTCTACAGGGATTCGACCCCATGTCCGCGAATAAACTTCACCCATCGCCTGACATGCACACACCAGTCCATATTCCATCACGACTTAGCAATATCACCAAACATTGATGCAGTGTCGGTGTTGTATACACTCGAGTGTAGTAGACACACTCGCATGACGACCTAGTAATTAATTCTCATCTATCTACACAGTTATTTTGGATTCCTATGAACAAAGCCAGGGTATATAGGATTAAACAGAGCATTCTAAATATACAACAGACAAGACTGGTGTGTGCTTGCAAGGCGACGGGTGCTGTTTATCCTTGGTGGCATAAAAACCTAATGTGGATGTTACAGCTCGCACGTGCCTTGGCAAGTCCCTCCAATTCCAAATGCTGAGCAGAAGTTGGAACTATCATTACCGTGAGTGCAGGGGCTACTAGTGCCACTACTAGAGTGTGTCTAGGTGGCAGGCGTTCTTATATTTTGGGTGATATATTTGGATGTGGACAAGCTAGACGGTGAGCACCGTGGTCAGTAAATTATGGCTATTTGATACTCAGCGTAATAAATAATGAATATAGTTTATAAATGATACAAATATTTTACTTAGTGTTTTAGTGTGTTTTCCTTATTTAATTATATAACTAACCTTACTAAGGGCTGATATTGATACCCCGCTGCATTTACCATTGAGTTATTGACTAAATTTGTTCTTCTTGCATGAGGAAATGCAGAATCAATCAATGTATGCACTGGATTTGTATTGTTTTCAAGCTACTGGTCCTGCGGGTTAGGTTTGATTTCTTGACGAGTTTCACACGTTGTTCCTACACCATTATTCAAACCAGGGTGAAGTATTCTGACCATAGCAATATAGTCAATTCCTCGAAATAATCATGAAAATAAAATAAAAATAGATATTGTCACCTACAATATTAATATAGTTGGTATGTTGATATATGTTCCTCTGCCAATAGTCTGGCGGAAGTAATTAATTCACGGAAACATAAGAAGCACATTTTGACCAATGATGCTGTTCTGCAATAATTCTCAAACGATGTAAAACCTTTGCTTTGTATTTTTGCTACTTCGTAATAAGTATTTACTGCTAACATGACGATGCATTATTTAGATGACACTTAAATATGTGTGGTATAATATATGTTCTATTGACTACCATATACTCGAGAAAAATGTTAGTTTCGAAGGTAACAATAATAGTGACAGGCTTGCAAATATATGCTAACAGAATAGCACTTACTTTCAACTGGGATGGAAACCTTAAAATCATGTAGCAATTGATGTATATTAATATATGTATTTTCTCTGTAAAATCATTAATCGTAAGGTATATTTGTTGTATATTGTCCACCCGTTCGTACGGGAAATATCACATTTACTATCTTGCCTATTTCAACTAACTTTACTTCCGTCCATACGAGTATAATTAATGCTTTCGCAGAATAAACGATTGTTAGAATTATTTCTCTCTGCATTACAGAAGTCTTGTTTGATACGGGTGTTCATAAAACACATTCGTCGTAACAATAAATAGTTTCATCCGTCCGGCATTCTTGTTTCTTTATGCTTATCCTCGTTTTAACTTCTTCCTCTTCTTTATCAGATTACTTATGAACAATTGTTTTAGTTCTGTGATATTTATTTTTGGTATTTTTACTCGTTTTATTTTTAATGCCGCTGTTGGATTTGGATGTATATGAATAATACTTGAAAGTCAGTGCGTCCTTGATAAGTTATGAAATGACGTTGTTCTTTTGTTCTTAAAGTCAACAATAATACTAAAATGCAAATAGAATTGCGCTTCACAAATATGGTAACATAAAATGTATTGTCCAGGTCGTGCTTTTTTTTGTCCAGTACATTCTATGCTTTTCAACATAAAGTGAATACTAATTGGTGAATAATGCTTTATCACGTAGGTAATATATATGACAAGCATAACAACATTTAGGATTGCAATAAAAGAAGCAACGAGTAATTTGTCTCCATAACACAGACAAAAGCAATTAACAAACAAACTGCACGTAAAAGGAGGGAGAGTGATTGATTATACATTGTATTCAAGACTTTTTCATTTGTAAGAAAGCATAAACCACACTCACGTCGTGTAACTGCAAACAGGTTGTGGCATATTTATCACACACCCTGGTTAAGGAAGTGTTCTCGAGTAAGACACCATAAATCAAAGGTTAAATTTTTTATTAGTACAGGTGGCGCTAGTATTAATGTTTTACTGAGTGCTTTGTTTGATTTATGTTGTTGGGTTGTGGTTCTTTTAGGTTTTTTTTCTTTCGTTTTTCATAACAGTCATTCTTGTTTACTTTCACTTCTCTTCCTTTCTATTCTTCATTTCCGTTTTGTGTATTTTTAAACAATTGTTTCATATTTATAATTTTCTTTTGTTATGTGGTCCTTTCTGTTTGCTACTTTAAAGCAATAATGGTTATCCTATGAATTGAGATAAAATAAAATCAGAATGAAATTACATTGCAATAAAATATCAACGCAAAACTATTTGAAAAACGAAATATCGAGTAAATTTGTCTTCACAGAACCGACTTACTGGAATAATTAAGATGATGTCAGAAAACATATAATGACTGTGTCGCGATTGATGGTGTCTAGAGTTATATATTGTCCTTGATAAAACATCAGCAGTACTCTATTTGTCTAACTCCTATGGGTTGATGCCTAGTTATGAAGAACGTTCATTTTAGTGCACGCCCTGTCAAAATGATTATTATGACAAGCTAGTCTATGCGTAAACTAGTATCAAAGTTTTTTTCTAGGAATATTCAAATTAGATTGTAACACTATTTAGTACGAAGAAAGGAGGGAAAGAATTAATGAATGAATTAAATATGGAAATTTTTAAGGACAGGAATATTTACCTAAAATGGAATACAATAAAATAAATATAGTTCTGGAGATTGTAACCCTAAAGTGACATTTCAGAAAGAAAAAAAATGTTTATGCATTGCTGTTTGCAACAACATACACCCAACATTTGCCAGAAAACGTTCACTAATATAGTAATTTTACTAGAACGTTTCTCTCCAGGTACCCAGTTGTTTTTATTTACATCCACATCGACTAAATATTGACTGATGAATAGTAGATGCATTTCGTTCACTACGAGATACGCGTATTTCGTGATGCATACTGGTACTTTATCCTTGGGTATTGCACGTGTCGTTGTTTTTTATAGAATCATTTGATGCATATGTTATGTGTAGGCTCCGTGATCGCCATGATCTAATCAGGTGTCTACATTACATACACGTATAAACTTACCAAGAGTACCTTGACAAATAGTAACAGAGTAATATGTTCATTTGCAAGTCTGCTTCAACGTTTACATTTTCAGTCATCAGTTAGTCCCCATGTCTTTATGTTTATTGATGTTGGGAGAATATCATACGAGTATCGTTAAAGGACCGATTTTCTGGGCATCAATTCTCCATTTTTCATTTCAAGACAGTTTGCTGAATCTCGCATCTTCCAAGCGCATCTAACCCCAATCCCCCGCTTCATCATTCTGATTGCTTTGAATGTCTGTTTCCGTATTCTTTCTGGACCAAGGCAAAATTCTATTTGATGCTTGCTGTTTGGCATATAGGTCTTTTCAGACATCTCAGCCCCAGTTTTCCTGTTGCAACTGTACCGACTATGATGGCCCCCGAGTGGCCGATGGGTCTAAAGCGCTATCCATTACGGATCACTGCCGTCTCACCTGTCTGCGTGAGTTCGAGTCTAAGATTCGGCTAATGCAGTTATGTGAAAATGCTTGCCAGTAGCTTCTCGTGGGTCGGTGGTTCTTTCCAGGGGTTTTCCGGGGTTGTTCCTCCACCAATAATACTGGCCGCCATGTATAGCCAGCCTATCGTGTACTGAAAAATGGCGTTAAACCCTAAAACAAAGTACCGACTATGTCGCTGTGTCGGTCTTGATTCTTCCTCTTTCTAACTGTAAAACTCCAATGCTGCTTCTCTCACCTCATTTTCACTGTCTTTCAACATCATCACCTGCTTGGCCTTTTTCACATTGAAATTCACAGTTATGTGTGAGATAGAACCATTGTATTTTTACGAGTGGCAAACTTTTCCATCATTATTTAATTCCGGTTTACAATCAACGCTGGGCTGGTCCATTGACGTCAATGATTGTGATTCGAGTAATTACTTCTTGAAAAGTGTATTACGATATTACGATTTTCTTTCTTAAACAATATGCAATGTAGTCGTGGAGTATTATAGATATAAATTATTGTATGGGTGGCTCTTTTCTAAAGTCATGCAAGTGAAATCGCTGACAGTTTCCACAAGTCATTTAGAAATATTACAAAATATAAAACTTCGAGTCTATGTTTTTTTCTTCCTGTTAATGTTTCGTTCTAGGCATTTCTTGATGGTAAATCAATAATTGCATAAATGTACACAAGAATTCTGCAGTTGACAGTTTTTCTAAATATGTACATTAAGAAGAAGAAAAACGAAGAAATAGTGAAATAGGCTTAAATATGGAAATATCATGCTTGCGGACACCTTTGAAAGTTGTTGTAGGGTTTAACGCCATTTTTCCGCACACGATAGGCTATAAATAGCGGCCAGAAAATTGGTGGAGGAAGAACCCGGGAAAACCCAAGTAAAGAAAAACCGACCCACAAGAAGCTATTGGTAAGCTTTCTCACTTACCCACATTGGCCGAATGTAAAAATTTGAAAGTAGTTACAAACGTGAAATTGCCGATTTGGTGGTAAATGTGATATCGCCACTGTGGCAAAATTATATTTCTCCCACGGTTAACTTGCAATTTGTCACAATTATATATGTGTGTGTGTGTGTGTGTGTGTGTGTGTGTGTGTGTGTGTGTGCATACAAAAACGTAAATGTCTGTTACGCATGTTTTGTTTTTGTGATCATATTCTTCTTGTTAGTAGTTATTTATCATTTGATTATTGACAAGACCCTCAGGAAGGAAAATGAGTCGCCAATTGTGCTGTACTTTTGTTTAGCAAAGCGTGTCCAATCTATCACGTACATACTGAAAGAAGACATAAGGTGAAAATCAGAAACGGTAAAACCCCGAGTCGATTGTATCGTATGAATGGACAATTTTCTACATTTGTATCCATATTTCTTAAACACATTCAATCTATATGCTATTAAAGTACGTATGTTTTGAAACTCATGGATACAAGTATGTATGTATGTATGTATGTATGTATGTATGTATGTATGTATGTATGTATGTATGTATGTATGTATGTATGTATGTATGTATGTATGTATGTATGTATGTATGTATGTAAAACTCTGTGTGTGTGTGTGTGTGTGTGTGTGTGTGTGTGTGTGTGTGTGTTTAATAGTCAAATTTAAGTTTGGTGCAATTGTATGTATGTATGTATGTATGTATGTATGTATGTATGTATGTATGTATGTATGTATGTATGTATGTATGTATGTATGTATGTATGTATGTATGTATGTATGTATGTATGTAAAACTCTGTGTGTGTGTGTGTGTGTGTGTGTGTGTGTGTGTGTGTGTGTGTGTGTGTGTGTGTGTTTAATAGTCAAATTTAAGTTTGGTGCAATTCACTCTATCACTCCAACAAGGCATCTGCCTAACGTGCAATACTTGTTTATCAGATTACAACCTAAGTTTTTCGACTTTTTGTTCTTGCAAATGCATGATATTATGAAAAGTATAGTAGAAATAATGAGTAATTACAGGTCATTCAGTTTCAAACAATGTACATCTGTAAGTTTAATCAATGAAAATATAACGATTTTCTGTACGGATTGCTAATTAATTATGCAGAAACGGAATTTACCGATCTTCTCCGTAGTCGTAGTGTCACATGAAGTCGAAGTAAGCATATGTTTCGCTTTCGAGTAATTATTGCCCTATTCTTCGTCTGTCCTTCTCTTTAGTTCATTATAGTCACCCACAATATATGTATTGCTTATAGATTTCTCATTATATATGATAAATTACAAGAAGTAGGCAAAAAAGTCAATACGATGGAAAATCCTGACAATAAGAGGTTCCTTTAATGGGCGATTCTTGAAAGTGTTTACTTGTCGTGTTTGTGAGATTGTGTTACGTTGTAAGATAAACCAACTAAAAATGTGATAATTTGTATCATTTTAATCAGAACCACTATTAAAAGGCAGCAGAAGAAGATAATACCACCGGTGGAAATGGCATACTGCTAATAGGCAATTTATTTTATGGACTTAATGGATACCTAAGTACTGGCAACAGACATGTCATTCCAAGATGTTGTGTATGGCGTATAATGGATAAATAATTTTGGCCAGTACCATTTTGGATTTACTCAGTTATTACAAATATGAACACGAATAATGTTATTGGAAATGCCGATTAGTTCAAGGGTGTTCCTATATACAGAAACGCAATTGAGATTTGACTAACAAAATATATAGACATTAAGCATGTGGCGAAGTGAATTTAATACCAAGTCTGTTAGAAATAAAGTACCAGGCCAATTGACATGCATCAATTATTTCTTCTCTATTCTGCAAATCTTAAAGTATACAATTAGTTACCTTGGATTAAATCTTAGCAACATCAAAAAATGTCATCATTTCATTTCATCAATAATAAAATATGACGACAATTTATGACAATATCTGTACTATAAATATCCACATGGGGTACATCTGAGACCACATCACTCAGCTCGATTCTTTATCACGCCCAGAATCTCTAGTAGATGGAAAGAGCTACACATATCCACTCAACCGACACTAACGTACCTACTCACAACTCGGACGCCCCTCACACGAGTCTTATCAACCGTTCTTTTCAGCATTAACAATCAAAAGTCTTTATACATGACTCAATTAGGCGAAGTAGCCGATTGTAGCACGGGCTAAACAGTACTTGAATGTAATATCACAAACTAACAAATTTACCATGGTTTTTTTTTCTTCAGAATGTATCATAAAAGAGATTAATAACAATTTCCTGAGTAGGAATGTTTCGTTAAAATTCAAAGAGTAGAAAAGACGTGTATTAGATGCGAACCTTGATTTACTGTAGGGTATTGTCTGGTACAATCAGCTACTTCTTCTTCTTCCTCTGGAACAATCTGGCGCATTATGTGACCTATGCACATTCTGTGAGAGGTCCAAGTGAAGCTAAAAACGGGTTAAACGATCCCCGTGTCAATCCCTGCTTGGAAGGCATCAACATAATTGGCGTTGACTAGAATGGATGGTAGGGAGTTCCACAGGCTGATTCTTGATGAGAAGAATGAGTCCTTTTGTATGTGCTGACGCGAATGGTGACGAGAAATCGGCATCAGTGTCCTCTTGTGTAAGCCTACGTTTGGTGGAAGTATGGTGCAGCTAGGATGTCAGCCAGCTGGTGGACAAACCCGTACATTATAACAGCCTTTGCTTGTTGTCGTAGGACTTGAAGCTCTTCACATCACAAATCTCAGAGCATGGTGGAGACACTGCTGGTTCGTCTATAATCGCCACTAGTAAATCGTGCTGCCTTTCGTTGTACTGTGTTTGACAATATTTTGTATGGTTGATGGGTTCCAAACGGTCAACGCATGCTTCATCTGCGGACGTACTAATGATTTATGGCACGTACATTTTCTTGTTCGAGACAGGTAGATATTGTTCTATAAAAGAAAGCTATGGTGTTGTTAGCCTTCTTTGTAACACAGTCAATGTGGCTCTTCGAAGACTCCCATATATTTGGCCTTTGATATAATCGTCAGTTTTAACCATGTTTTGAATAGCTGTCGAGGTTGATCCATCTCTTGTTGGTGATTCGGATGATGAGCATTTGTCAGGATTGAACTTTTCTCGTGTTGTCATTGATGTTGGCAATCTAGATCTGCTTCTAACAGTTCTACATTCCAGTCTGAGTCGATATCTCTGTACAGCATGCTGTATTTGGCAAAAAGGCTAACTTGAGATTTGACCACTAATGACAATTAGTTGATGTAGATCAGGAGCAGCAAAGGACAAATGACCGTTACTTGTGATCTGATGAAGATGCCTGGTCTTCTAGCTTAAACTATTGGTTTCATTCATCAAAAAAGGTGTTTATATATTCCGGGGTGTTACCGCAAACTCCATAGTTATGAAGCTTGGCTGCAAGGTGCTTATAAGGGATTTTATCAAAGGTTTTTCCTGAAGTCAAGCTGGATCGACTTTTTCTTGCTGAAATCTAGCTGGATCGATTTTAAATGTTGTTTGTTATTGAATGTGATTATAAGTTGAATCTCCTTCTGAAGACATGTTATATTTCATATAGACCATTGTTACTTCAAAGAACATCATCAGGTGGCTATGAATGATATGCTTCATGACTGCAGCAGACAGAGGTCAGAGCAACTAACCTGTAGTTGAAGGATTTGATTTTGCCACATTTCGTGAACAATGGAGGGAGGAATGCTCTTTTCCACTCATCTGGAGTCTGACCCTTCTCAAATGAGGCTTGGAAAACTAATCCTGACGAAATTTAGCCAGGACCAGTTGATTTATGTCGGTTAAGGTCTTTGAGGAGCTGAAGTACCCTTTTCGCGTGAATCAGGGTGGGTGGTGGAAACGGAGTGATGCTGGTATCAAGATCAGGCATGTGAATAGTGTCTTCAATAGTGGCGACTAACGAAAAATATTGCGTTCAAGATTTCTGACTTCTCAGATGCACTGGAATGGATTTTGCCATCCCTCTTCAGATTCCAGAATCATCACTTTTGTTACCTTTGACGAATAGGGGGCCCCGAGTGGCCAAGTGGTCTAAAGCGCTCTCCGTTACGGATCACTGCCATCTCACCTCTGTCTGCGTGGGTTCGAGTCTAAGATTCGGCTAATGCAGTTATGTGAGAAAGTTTGCCAGTAGCTTCTCGTGGGTCGGTGGTTCTTTCCGGGGGTTTTCCCGTGTTCTTCCTCCACTAATAATACTGGCCGCCATGTATAGCCTATCGTGTGCTGAAAAATGGCGTTCAACCCTACAACAACAACAACCTTTGACGAATGAGTAATTTCTTGCTGACGCTTGAATCGCATCTCGTACTTCCGTCTGATGGGTTAATGTATAAAAACTGTTGATCAGCAATACTAAAAAGAAAGGCTAATTTGCCGGAATAGATACATGTGATGGCCGTCGGAGAGACATGCATAGGTTGTGTGTTGAGGTGGATCTGTGCAGCTGTTGCATCATATTTATAGTACAGACACAATGTCGTGTTATCATTTCTTGGCAATAAGAATTTTATCTTTCATTGTTTGGTAATATGTATAGTATTTTTCATTGTTTGATAATATGTATAGTATTTTTCATTGTTTGTTAATAAGTATAGTATATTTAATTGTTTGGTAATAAGTAAAGTATTTTTCATTCTTTGGTAATATTTATAGTATTTTTCATTGTTTTGTAATAAGTATAGTATTTTTCGTTGTTTAGTAAAAAGTATAGTATTTTATATTTTCTGGTAAAAAAAAAATAGTAATTGTCATTGATTACTTCTAAAGACATTAGGAGAATGTTTTGGAAAAAAAACAGCATCTTTCGTTTCTTAGTAATAAAGACATTATCATTCATTTTTTGGTAATAAGGACAAAATTCTCTCATTTCTTGATAATATGGATATTATCTTTCATTTCTTGGTAATAAAGACAGAATTCTTTCATTTCTTGGCTATAAGAATATTCTCTTTTATTTCTTGGTAATGCAAATATTATCTTTTATTTCTTGGTAGTAAGGATATTATCTTTTATTTGTTGGTAATGAGAATATTATCTTTTACTTCTTGGTAATAAGAATATTATATTTTATTTTTATGTAAAAAAGATATTATCTTTTATTTCTTGATAATAAGGATATTATTATCTTTGTAATAAGAATATTATCTTTCATTTCTTATTAATAAGGACAGAATTCTTTCATTTCTTGGTAATAATATATTTTCTTTTGAAAATACCTATATATCTAATATAAGTATTTAAGTATTGTAATTATGTATGGCTATCTAACCGGTTAAATTATCCATTAATACCATCGACATGTGATAATCCCAGTTGTTGTGTCAACTCCAATGATACATTCAACATGCGATAATCCCAGACGTGGTGTCAACTCCAATGATACATTCGACATGCGATAATCCTAGTTGACGTGTCAACTCCAATAATAATTCTTCATGCGATAATCCAGGTTGTGGTATCAAGACTAATGATACATTCGACATGCGATAATCCAAGTTGTGGTGTCAACTCCAATGATACATTCTAAATGCAATAATACCAGTTTTTGGTGTCAACACTAATGATACGTTCTAAATGCAACAATACCAGTTTTTTGTGTCAACACTAGTGATACATTCTAAATGCAACAATACCAGCTTTGGTGTCAACACTAATGATACATTCTAAATGCAGTTTTCAGTCTCAACTCCAATGATACAGTTTAGATTCTTCGTATGAGCTTGGTAACAGTAAACAACATTTTTAAAGAAGAATTTTGAAATCAAAGATCCATAAGTTAACTTCCGTAGTTAGCAAAGAAAAATCGTTGAGTCAAACAGTTTCAATACAGTGTTATTTGGTAAATGTTTTGGTGTTTATAATTTGGAACTAAAAGGATTTTATTTTTCTATGCTGGCTTTAGATCTCATGAAAAATGTTTAAAACATCAAAGTACTGGAAGGAGTCTGCTATATCAAGAACACTGTTATCTTATCAAAAGTATACTTTCATATTAATTTTAATACAATCATAATGTTTGTATTGGAAATGTTTGCGTTTCATATTTCATTCAATGCAATATGTTATATGGATTTTAGTATTGTTTGAAACCGTCGGATGTAACAGATAATAAAGTAAATTCTCGGATGTAACAGATAATAAAGTAAATTCTCAACAAGATATCAAGCAGTTTAAATACCATTTGTCAAGGCTTTAGAGTAATTGTAATGTTGTAATCATTTGATTAAGTCATTGATAAAAATGTTAAGTCGAAGATTAAGTATGGGGAAATGACCTTGGTATCCTAACACTAACCTCTTCATGTTGAGCACTTAGCACCAATTTTATGTCTTTAGTGCAACTCGGCTCGAACTCGCGACTAACCGCATCCGAGGCAGAAGCTCTAACCACTTAGGCCATCAGAACTGTCCTCTCGATAACACATATAAACAAAAATAATATAGAAACTGTTTTAGAAGGATCAATTATTTCGAATGTTTAATTGACCTTCATTTCAATATTACCGATATTTTCATATATATTTCATTTTTAGTTTTAGTTCTATAATAATTTGACATTATATATTATTTAGAAATAATTGTTTGATTTATCTCCATATCCCTCTGTCGATAATATCAAACGTATGGCTTATGCTAATATGAACGTTACTATCAATTTTTCGGAGCATGTGGCCAGTGGGCAACGGAAAGAGTCGAATGATGATCCCATTGAGTTAAGGTATACAAACTAGAGAACTCATAGAACTGTCTTTTCTGCTTTTAAACAAACAGATGGATCCAATAATTCAATGACATATTTAACGGTGTCTTTTATAAAGAAATATCTTTAATTAATGAGCCAGGCAAAGAATAAGTAGAGGCATTTCAGACGTACTCGCAGCAGATTTTATTTTCAGAAATTATATTCTTTTTTTAAATTCGAGATAAATCTCCTTCTGTACGAGTTATGAAGGTGACGGATACATGGAAGATCACGAAATATTTTCATTATGATGCGCTTAGAAGACATCTAGGAATTAACAAAAATAAGTTACATCGGTATAAACTACGTGTGAAGCTATTTATACAGTGTTTAATAGCAGATTCAGGAGCACAACGTGTGCTGAAAATGATGTTAAACCCACAAAACTAAACTTTATAAAAGCTCAGTCTTTAATATAAGCCTTTAATATCAGCCTCTCAATTAAGCATGATAAATGACGGTCGCAGTCAACTCTTAGAGATACAGTCATAGAGATATCTTTACAAGTGCACTTGAGAATGACGTCTCAAGTATTCAAACATCTCCGAAAGAAACACGGGATATGATATATCAACTCTGAAAATATCCATGCTGGAAACCGCGTCGCCAGATTGGAAGTCCAGCACATTGACCACTCCAAAACTATTTTTAAAAATTTTGAGTAGATACTAGCTTGATCGTCTGCTGAACGAATTCAAGAGTTAATTTCAAGAGGCTCGAGACGGCGATTATCCAGGGTCAAAAGCCTCGAGGAATATTGTTTTAACAAAAAACGTCTCCATAATCTTGAATGGAAGATTTTACTGGAAAGAGGACTTATTAATTCCATTAGGATTTCCAAATGGTCACCGTTGAAATCCAGGAATGATAAGTCAGTTATACCCATGTTGCACAATACCTTTAAGAATGCATCAGACGTGAAAGCTTTAGTTACGTTAAAAACCCTTACTAAAATCATATAAACTATGGAAATATGTGAACAAATGGCATGGATTGTAAATCCAACGAAGAAAACTACAATTTATATGAACGGATTATATTTTAAACTGATTCGAATCGACAACATTATTAATAAAAATCGCGCAGTTGAATCACTACAGAGTATATATAGCTATCTTATAAAACGCTTGTCTTTTATATTACTCATTTTTCTCCGTGAACTAGATAACGAAGAAAATTTTTCATGAGGCGGAGAAATTCAAAATATGTATGTATGTATGTATGTATGTATGTATGTATGTATGTATGTATGTATGTATGTATGTATGTATGTATGTATGTATGTATGTATGTATGTATGTATGTATGCTTGTATGTGTGTGTATGTGTGTGTGTGTCTAGTTATCCAGTATCTCACCAATTGTACGCTGATGACACCCAAATATACAAGTCTAGACACCCAACTGAAGTTGATGCTATCATCCATGGAGCAGAGCGGTGCATTTCTGATGTGAAATCATGGATGACATGAATCAAGCTGCAGATGAATGATAATAAAACTGAGACCATTCTGATCACAACACAAAGACTTTCTCACTCACATCCTTTACCTCAGACAATAAATATCAGCAACACCAACATTAAATTCACACAGTCAGTACGAAACACAGGTGTTACTCTAGACAGTACTCTCACATTGCACCAACATGTCATAAACATATGCAAGGCTGCATATCTTGAAATGAAACACATCAGTTCCATTCGCAAATATATTTCAACTGATGCCACTAAAACACCTGTGTGTTCATTAGTACTTTCAAGACTGTACTATTGTAACTCAATTCTGTCTGGTTCGTTACAATATCTACTCCAGAAATTTCAAAAAGTTCAAAACACAGCTGCTCGGATCATCTTTAGAATACCTCGATCAGTGCTCACCTCACCACGTCTCTGTACCCTACACTGGCTATAAATTCGATACAGAATCAAACACAAAATGTGTTCTCTGTACTATGTTCCACTTACGGGCTCCAGTCCAACATACCTATCCGACCTTACCCATGTGTATACACCAGCAAGATACTTACGCTCTTCATCTGACAATTGTATACTCATTGTTCCCACTACGAAAATGACGTCATATGGACAACGTTATTTTGCATACCAGGGCACGGCGATGTGGAACGAATTGCCCATTGAAATTAGACACAAAGACACAGCTGTCCCTTTTAAGATTGCTCTTAAAATTCACCTTTTTAGACTGCAGGAACAAACATGTATTATTGTTGTTGTTGGTTTGAATTTAATGTCAATTTTCAACTCAAACTACGCTATAACTTGCAGCCACTATCAAATGATGGAGGAGAATCCCAGATAAGAACCACTAGTAGCATGCTTTCTCTCATATCACATTGGCCGATACTCACAACAACGTTGACAAGGATGAAATGGCAGTGACTGGTAAATGAGAGCGATTTAGACCACTCGGCCACCCGGAGCCTCAATGTGTGTGTATGTCTGTCTGTCTGTATGTGTGTGTTCACTCATTGAAATATAATCTTCTTGATTTGAGTAATCTATTTTTAGACTAATTGTTTGTCACATTTGTTTAGTAAAGAGTATTCAGTTTTTCATGTAGGTACCGAAGAAGACACCGGGCAGTGGTCAAACAAGAAGAAAAAGACATGATATCGTCCGTAAAGCTCTTATTCTAATGCATGGTATACATGCATCATTTTCGAATTTCGTATTCCTGTTAATTAAGTACATTTCAGCTGGTCGTAATTATTATACGAATGCTTTTATACATGTAAATAGGATATTTTAAAGTTGGAAAGGATAAATTCTACTCTATTACAATACAATGCCATTGACGTTTACATAACGTATAAGCAGATATCTACGCCGCTCAGAAACGCCAATATCGCTTGTTTTTCTTGTTTGAAGGCGTAATGAGTCAATAAATATATGTCAATATTAGTAATTATGTCTTATGTCTTATATATACAAATGTATGATGACAGTTATTGCATTTTAATGTTTTTCTTCTTCTATAAAATCGCCCCTATACGAGCAGAAAGCAAGTAAAAGCCGCAGGTCAGCCGGTCTCCTAAAACAGGTATTGCGCTCTCTCTCTCTCTCTCTCTCTCTCTCTCTCTCTCTCTCTCTCTCTCATTGTATATAGAAAATATACGATTAACAGCGGCTTAACAAATAATGTGACTAAAGCTGTAACCTAAGCTATCAAATACTTTTGTGAAATCTGCAAGGTATGAGTTTGTTTTCATACTTTTACAAATTTACATATATTTTGCTGTTTTGAGAAGACAGTTGTGATTATTCCGTGATCTGGTCGCACGTCAGCTTGAAAAGATTAATTTTGATGTAGATGATCCATTAATTTGGTGCAGAAAATAGATGAATTTTATGTATAATTATTATTAATTTCATGCAGATAATCGATATATTTGATTTAGAAGATAAATGATTTTCATGTAAAATATCGATTTATTTGATTCAGAAAACAGATTTATTTGATGTAGATAGTCTATTAATTTGATGTAGAAAATAGATTAATTTATGTAAAAGAAATAGGTTTATTTTATATAGAAAATAGATTTATTTATGTAGATATATATTATTTTTATGTAGATAATCATGTATAGTCTTGTCTGAAATAGAAAAGTTAAAAATTTTCCTGCGTAGCTTGTTATAAATATTTCTCTATATGTACGAGTCACCTTTAGAGGGAAAATATAATTTACATTCTGGAGCTAGCCCATAGAGAAGTATATTGGCGTGAATATTATTGTGATAGCCGTTATATCGGGAAATTGACATTGACCTTAATTAAATAGTTGATAGTTTGGGAAAATTACCTTAATAATGTTATCCCACTTCTTGGTAAATTGGCCTTTATATAGAATAGTATTTGCTAACTTAGAACGAGCCAAATATTTAGCCGTACGTTAGTACTCAGATCAGTGTATTTCTTTTTCGTTTCATTCATATTTTGATAATCCGCGTTTCATTACCTTGCAAATGGAAAGTCAAGAAAGTTTTAATCTGAAATATCGTCACGTGTATTAAAGTTTTTGATACGATTTATGTGGTTATAAAAGTACATTGACCATTCGTTAATAAGTAATATAGTCTGAAGATTTTTGGCAGTCTGCCTTAATTATTTGAAGGTGTCGCAAAATGATTTAGTATTGGTTACTAATAATTCATCATATTAATGGACCAAGATTTGCATAGAACTTCGTCGGATAGCCATTTTCATTTTCATGTATATATTTGTAGCTTTAGGTAATTAGATATAATTTTAATAAATAATAAATCAGGCTGCGGGATAAATGGATATTCTCAAACCATAATATCAATTCCGTCCACATAGGTTCAGAAAACTCCACATAAATACTGCGAAGGCAGTCATTACAAGAAGGTACACGTACTATATTTCTCAAAAGGTTGTCATGCGATGTACCTATCGAACCATCATGCGTTCATTATGGTCTACTAGCCCGAGATGACTTCTTGAATATAATATATTCCTTACTTTCCAATCACGAACTCACAAGAAAACGTTATTTTATGTTATTCAAAGAATGCATAGTGATTTGGCTATAATAATATTTTGCCATACGCATTTTATTACATGACTGAGTATTCCGCCATCCTCCTTTATACCCTGTATGACTCCATCGACGTAGGTCCAAAATAGAACTTCAGAGAAAGCAACTAGGTATTCCGGCTAAAAGTCTCTAGCGCATGGCGAAGTGACCTTAAATAATGTAATAAGATTACTCTAGCCTTGCATCAGAACAAAGAAAACATATTTACATAATAATAATAATAATAATAATAATAATAATAATAATAATAATAATAACTAATCATTTGGAATTGTTGTTAGCGTTGGTATGTCTTTGTTTAAAATGTCTGTTCTACAGAAAACATGAAGGCAGCAATTCTCGCCCTTGCTTTCCTTGCTGTTGTTAGCGCTACACCACCATTGTATTATGGTGGCGTCGGGTACGGTGGGTATCCAGGTGGATACGACGATGGATTTTACCCAGGTGGATACTACGGAGGAGTGTATGGGATTGGAAATGGATACAATGGATACTTCCCAGGATATTTAGGTGGCTATGCTGGCTACAACCCTGGATACTACGGTGGATACGGAACTGGCCTGTATAGTGGATATGGCGGTGGATACAATTTGTGGAGAAATGGTGGATATAGTGGCGGTAACGGTTATGGTGGATACTTCCGTAAGTGTAGATGAACATAGTAGTATAAAGTCGTTACCGGCAATCTCATATGACCAAGTCAAGTCTAAGATGAGAGATATTAAAGGAGTAAAAGTAACATTCAGTTTTTGCTTGAATCTTTTTCGCCCGAACATTTGGTTTCTTGGCGTAGCGAGAGGCGTCTCTTTCGAGCCGGGATTCTTGTTATTCTTTTAACTCATAATGATTTTAAAACTTCTGCTAATATAATATGATGGCTTTTTATTGGTATAAATCAGAGTTGGTTCATTCTTTTAAAAATTAAAATTCTGAAATGTATAATAATATAGATTAAGATATTTGGGTTGCGATGTCTTCGTATATTTTAAGACATTACACGTTTTGTGGTAGAATTAAAAAAATAAAAAATAAGTAAGACATTAATTCAGGAGCAAAGCAAAACTAAGAGACCAAAATAAAGCACAATAAAAAGAATAAAGCAAACAAGCGAAGTGAAACATATAGCTGTAAACCATCTTAACTGATATAAAAACGAATGAGATAAGCTCTGAAATACTAATTAAACTTTAACATACATACATACATACATACATACATACATACATACATACATACATACATACATACATACATACATACATACATACGTACATGAACTTGTAAATACATATTGATTTGTTAATCAAATATAATAAATGTTCCAAAGATTTAATTGTGTTGCCTGTTAATTTTCTGACTGATTCTGTCATTTTCGAATATTTTACTTCATGACAAAACAAATTTGGTAATGCGTTAATCGACACTTTTTCCTTTCGTCTATCGATAAGCATTATTATCAATATCTAATTTTTTTTTACTTTTTCATTTGACCTCTTTTCAGCGAGCAAGAAAGGATACTAACATGTCAGAAAACTTCAGTCGTCTCAGAACTTTTTCCGCCATCATTAGCTCATGGTTGTGTCCTAGGATTATTTACTATGCTAAAGAAGTTTCCGATACTCCCGAAAATCCTCAGAAAATATTACTTGGCGGACATGCGCCAAGAGCCTATCTTCAGCACATTAATAATCTGTTTAAAGTGCAATGTAGTAATAAACCTGCATATCCGAAAACTTTTTGTTGTGTTAATATTATTTGAAACAATGACATTATCTACGCATCTCTCTATGTATGTCGCTGTCAGTGTGTCTTTCTTGTCTCATTGAAATTTGAATCTGACATTTAACAATATACTGGAATGTTCTTTAAAAAAAAAACCTTATTACTAAGTACAGTACAAGTATATTTTAACCTCTCTCTCTCTCTCTCTCTCTCTCTCTCTCTCTCTCTCTCTCTCTCTCTCTCTTAGTAAGAGTGGTAGTTAATTGGATTTAGCTACGTTCCGTTGACATCACTAGATATTATGACCCGGTGTGAGTGAAAGATAGAATATCAACAGAGAACTGGGCAAGGTTATTGGGAAGTAATAATACAATACGAGCCCCCTTAGACAAAACAAAACAACATATTATAATCAAATTAATAGTGATAATTGCAATTCAACTTAAACTATATCAACAGGATTTATTAGCAGTGCCTAATTTGGGTTTATTTCATCACAATAACGAGTAGTGAAAAGAGCGCAATGTCCACGACTGATTGCATCACCTCCCAGTCCATTGTGTTTCCTATTTCCCCGAATCTTCCTTTTTCGACGACTGCCTCGTCCTTCTTGGACCTCAAAGATTTTACTCTGTACCCGTCACTTTTCCTTTCGGACTTCACTCGTCACTTCTCTGTTTATTCTTGACTCCGTCTTTGGGCTGTCGGGTCCTCTCTACTTCGGAAAACTGTTTCCTTAAAGGACAAAGTTAACCCTAAATCGCTATATGTACCACTTTCTAGATGTATATAAAATTTCTTCACTTACATTACTCAGAACACATTAACCATTCAAACACGGTAGTACCTTGCCATAAATTACCAGGTGACCTCTCTATCAACAATTCAACGTACGCTACTACATGTTTAATTACTATTGCATAAAATGCACATATCCTTATTCATCCTGATAATGAACTAATAACTTTAAAATTAAAATATAAATTGCATAGAACTCTAGCATCAACACATTTCCTTGAAATTGAATAATATAAAATGCATAACAACTCTAGCATCAAAACATTTCCATTAAACTAAATAAACGATACATAATATGGAACCTAGTCATATAAAACAAGCTGCATACAACAAACAATTTTAAAAAAGAAAAATATTACGTGAAATTAAAATTGCGTACCTTAATGCTGTTAACATTAGAACTTGTGCATCCAGCACTAAACCCTGTCTTTCTTCCGAGACAGTCACCTGGTCTTTTTATCGTTTAACGACGAAAGCACTATTCTTTTCCTAGGCTTCCTCAAAGCCAACCTTCTCTCTCTCAGAAATATTTGGACTAAAGCATTTCAATCAAGGTTGTCACTTCAAATTTCAATTACTTTCAAGGTTTACGCCTTAATTTCATGCATTCTACCAATCATAAGCAGTGGTTTCTAAAAGAATTGCTAAGACAATCATTTGTTTCGTCAGTCAGATCCTCTGATCTACGTTATATAACGTTTTTGAAAAATGACTATTTGACACGTATCAGAAGTTCAGCTGTCTCTTTCTCAATCCGTTATAAGATATATCCAGTCATTTTCATCAGCGCCGGATTAAGCACCGTGGAGGCCCATAGGCAGTCAAACTTTTGAGGCCCCAGACCCACGGTCACGGTCTCCTGGGGGCCCCTGATGGGGCCCATAAAAGTCGCGGGGCCCATAGGCAGTTGCCTACTCTGCCTAATGGGTAATCCGGGACTGATTTTCATTGAATCGGAACAATGTACCTTTTGAAGTTTGAACAACGACATGCAAGTGATTAAGAATAAAGTTCGAAATGACCCTTCCCAAATAATCAACTGGTCTAAATGTGATTAAATCTTAATGTTTGGTGCATTCATCTTTAAGGTTACCTGCTTACTCAAAATTTGATACTTAACAAATATATGAAATAATTTAGGATCGCTGACTTTTCTGCAATTGCCTCATTACCGATGCAACAACACCAGTAATTCGTAAGTCGTCTGTCCATTAATCATGGCCATAACATAGCTGACACATCCGATATTGTTTTTGTATTATTTACATACAATACCATACAGTCAAATATAATACAGTACGTTAGTGCAATACAATTGCAATACAGTATAATATTATGTCATAAAAAGTACAATAGTATGTCATACAATACGTTACAATGTTGTGTGTGTGTTGTGTTATTAAAATACATATTACAAATAACAGTACAAATTTTCAAATCTACAACACAATTAAGTACATTTATTTAAGATACAGATTCAAATCTTGCAATCTTATCAGCATTGGCTTGATACATTATTACATCAATTACCTTAAAACCAAGTAACCTATTTGTGTTGCTTTGCCGTAAAATGTCAACTTCAACTAAGTCTGGTTAACATTCAGAATATTTGAGTGGAATAAATTTCAGTTATAGAGTTGACAGATGCAGCAAATCAGCTATGTGAACATAGAATGAATAGTAACATCATGCACATTGACCTCTACGGAACTAATATCTAAGAATAACGAAGATGTATCCGATACCAACTTTTCTCTTTAGTAATGTACCATGGAAAGCATATGTGCTTAAAGATTATGGCCATAAACGGGGTATTCAAAGACCTGAAAAGCAGGTAGATAGATATCATAACTCTAGTATTTGTTTGTACAGTGGCCATCTTTTGTCAAACGCGTCCCATTTACAGTTTGTAAAAGGATTATATATTTCAACGTTGAAATTACAACCGCACCGGTGGCCTAGTGATTAGAGCGTCTGTCTCGGATATGGGTGGTCGTGGGTTCGAAACCAGGCGATACCAAAGACTTAAAAATATGATACTAACATCTGCCTTGCTTGGAGCTCATCATTAAGAGGTTAGTGTTAGGACTGGTCGGCATGGTGTCAGGATAATGTGACTGGGTGGGACATCATGCTACATGTCAGTGCCATGATACCCCGATGCTTCACATCACTATAAAACTGCGACACAGACATCATAGCGATATGACTGAAAAATTGTAATAGCTAAGTAAAAATCCTAATAACAGGCACACATTGAAATTATATATATGTGTATATATATATATATATATATATATATATATATATATATATATATATATATATATATATATATATATATATATATAGTCTGAGTGGTGTCTCCAAGTCCATAACTGATAGCTATTTTTAGGTGTGTGACAACACTTACTTTTTATCCAATCTAGGGTGCCATTTAAGAAAAACACATTCTTCTCACTGTATAATCCCAAATCAAATGTTGTTTCTGCATGCAACATAAAAAAGAACATATCTCGTTCGAAACAATGTTGATTCTTTTGAGAAATACATTCCTAGTCAATATTCTTTGCAATATTTTAAAGTGTAAAGATCTAAAGTTTGAAAAAAAATTAATTTTAAGTGGTAATAAGAAATATGACTGCCAATTATTTTCTTCTAACTCACCAGGTTGAAAAATCCACTTCCATCTCGAAGTTGGTCTTCATTGTTCATATACACCTCTACATCTTTGTTATTTTTAATAATAGAAAGCACGCTAGTATTTACAGACGCATGTTGTAAATTGGAGTTATGATTGATTCTGAATTTACTTTTTTAAGACGTTTTAGAAAACTTAGTTATAAAAATATTAAATTTATCAAGGAACCATCCGCGTTGACAAAATTTTTCACAAAACGAATGCCTTTCTTAAATTATATTGTATAATACACTTTATCCATTTATTGCAATATAAGGATTTAATGTATTTGTGATTCGAAATTGTTCAGCTCTGACCATTTTGAATGATCTAGTTAATTCTAAAAATGCTAGTTATAAAACTTTTTACTTCCACTATCTTTCCAAATGATGTTACAAGTGATCATATCAGGTATTAAAATGTTAATTAGGTTCCAAAATCCTCCAAAGTTACATAATCTAAATGTGTTATAAGGTTTGGCTAAATTGGTCTCACAGCCTTTATGGATAACTGAATCATTCTTCGATTTATTACTTACAAATCAAAATGTGCATGCAGCTGATTGCGTTAGGAAAACTGAAAGCTCTGTTTCAAATTATGACCCAGACACCGACAAAGCTAACAACATAGGCTTTGATAGGCGCGGAATTCCCAAGGTGTTAGGAGGAATGCAAGTGGGAATGTCAACCATAAGCTCAAATATTATATAATCACAGAAATGTCGGAAAAGGACGGTAGGAATGTAATAAAGTTTCCCTAAATTTCAATCTCAACGGAAAATGCTGGTGACCTCCTTCCTCATACATATGGCCAAATATTACTTTGGATTAGTTTTAGGATACCTATAAGGATTAGATAAAGGGTACCTAAGATCGCGTAACAAGCGTGGGGAAGTTCTGTTGCAGTTTGGTTATGTTTTCCTTTTTATAAGAACATCCATTGATATTGAAGCTGTATGGCACCTTTCTTTTCTTTGAAATTCATTTAGTAGGCTATGTAACATCAATTTTAAAAAATGACACATTCTAATAAATGTAGAGTTTGATTAATTCGGTGTTCTGCAGATGTTCCTGATTGTTGTAGGGTTTAACGCCATTTTTCAGCACACGATAGGCTATACATGGCGGCCATTATTATTGGTGGAGGAAGAACCCGGGAAAAACCCCGGAAAGAACCACCCTCCCACGAGAAGCTACTGACAAGTTGTCTCACATAACTACATTAGCCGTATGTTAGACTCAAACCCACGCAGACAAAGAGGCGAGATGGCAGTGATCTGTAACGGAAAGCGCTTTAAACCACTCTGGGCCCCTGCAGATGTTCCTGGATTTGGCTTTTAATCGTGTCTGAATTCTTCCACTAGTGGCACATAAGAGTATGTACAATGTATTTTTTTATGGTTTAACGTCATTTTTCAGCACAATATAGGCTATACATGGCGGCCAGTATTAATGGAGGAGGAAGAACCCGGAAAACCCAGGAAAGAACTACCGACACACGAGAAGCTACTGGCAAGCTGTCTCACATACCCACATTGGCCGAATCTGAGACTCGAACCCACGCAGAGGTGAGATGGCAATGATCCGTAACGAACAGTGCTTTAGACTACACGGCCACTGAGAGTGTACAAACATTAGATTGCAACACAGTGAAGTCTAAGACATGATCTTTAGAATTGGGAGTCGGGGGTCGAAGAGGTCATCTATGTTTTGGGAAAATGTTTACAATTGAGCCTATTGGAAAGAAATTTCACATACGATCGGGTTTCGTCATTTTGTGTGTTCGATACCCGAGGGTGATTTTTATATAGTGCATCTTTATATTTCGAAAAAGTTAGTTCGGTTCATCCAATGACGTACGTGAGAAGTACTTTCAATGGGAAGAACCGAATACTTGCATTGTACAGATGATGTATTACGGCATAGTCTGTCTATAAATGCATCACTAAAGACTAAATCTTTACATTACGGAAAGTCTTGTCAGTACAGCGGTCAACTGTATGGACATGAACATCTTCAGCATCAGAGGTATCCGAGTTATTTATAAATTTCTTGTGTACAAGTTATAACAATTGTACTACCAAGTTTACTTTTGTATATTCTATGTAACTTCGGTTTACGTAGTATAATGCAAATATTTTATATTATTGCTTGTGACTTAGCAAGAGATTTAAATGAGCAATCTAAAATTGCATCTTATTTTAAAAAGCGTTTAGTACCATAGGGTTCTTATTGGACACAGGTATGTTCACCTCTTAACCTATTTATTGCTTTGTAATGCCGTGTCGATAATGTAATTTTACCGTATATAACGTCATTACGTGTTATCGTATATGCCCGTGTAATTCCTACTACACGGTGTTGTAATTTCAGCTGATCGGAGTCGACATGGTACAAGCTGTAGAGCTAACCATAGAAGTTGATTATAGCATCCGTAAAGCTGAACCATAGCAGCAGAAGAACTGAGTGCACAGTGTTGCTGGTCGAGTAGCAAGTGATCGGGCGTTGCTGACAGATTGGTGGGTGCTGATTGCTTGATTGACCAAGGAATTGAATGGTGGTCGGTGACTACCTGGACTACTGACTGCTTGATTGACCAGTGTGACTGGTAGCCAAGTATGCTAGTGACGAAGTGTGCAACTCCACATAAGTAATTTTTTTAGCTGTGGACTAATTTTGGGGTTTGTAGTACCCAGTGTTTTGGGATTGTAGAGATATTTGTATATCTCTCCCTTTGTTTTCATCATTTTACTATTTGAGTAGAATACCTCATTTTTCACTATTTAAGTGAATTCATTTTTACTTTTGAGTAAAACATATCATTCTTTTTGTCGTTAAATTTCTGTGATTCTTTCACCTAAGTCCTTGCACTATGTAAGGTTGTTTATTTATATTTTTATTTGTTGCATTATTCAGTTTGTGTGGATTCTGTTAATTTATCAAATATTTGAATCATATACACGCATGTATTAATCAATTATTTTCTCGTTAAAGTCATTCATCATTAAACATTGTATTTGTATTACCATCAAAGGTGTTTTGTTGTAAATCCGAAATACATCCTGTTTTTTTAAGTTAGTGGCTTACCCATATTACACAACAACAACAACAACAACAATAATAATAATAATAATAATAATAATAATAATAATAATAATAAATAAAAAAAATAATAATAATGACGACATTGTTTAGTGAATAATCTTTAGAAGCACTTTACAATATATATAATGACAGGACTACAAAAAACAAAAGCAAACACCATGAAATTGAAAAACAATACAAATGCTAGAAATATTTAAGGTACAAAACATTATTAGGTTTTTAAGTTTGTTCTTGCAGTCGAAAAAGGTGAGTTTTAAGAGCACTCTTGAAATAGATCATTGTGTCTTTGTGTCTAATTTCAATGGGCAACTCATTACACCTTGCTGGGCCCTGGTATGCAAAACAACTTTTTCCATATGACTTAGTTTTCAAAGTGGGAATAATGAGTATACGATTATCAGAAGAGGAGTGTAAGTATCTTGCTGGTGTGTACACATGGGTGAGGTTGGATAGGTATGTTGGACTAGAGTCAGTGAAACAAAGCACAAAGAACAAATTGTGTTTGATTCTGGATTGAATATATAGCCAGTGTAGGATACAGTGCAGCTCCCCCATGATCCTAGCAGTTGTATTTTGAACTTTTTGAAGTTTCTGGAGTAGATATTGAGACAGAATTTAGTTGCAATAGTCCAGTCTTGAAAGCAGTATGAGCACACAAGTGTTTTAGTGGCATCAACTGAAAGATATTTGTGAATGGAGCTGATACATCTCAGCTCAAGACATGCAGCCGTGCTTATGTTCATGACATGTTGATGCAATGTGAGAGTACTGTCTAGAGTAACACTTAGGTTTCCTGCTGACTGTGTGAATTTAATGTTGGTGTTGCTGATATTTATTGTTTGAGGTAGAGGATGTGAATGAGAAAGTCATTGTGTTGTGATCAGAATGTCCTGTTTTATCATCATTCATCTGGAGCTTGTTTCATGTCATCCATGATTTCAAATCAGAAATGCACTTCTCTACTCCTTGGATGGTAGCATCAACTTCAATTGGGTGGCTAGACTTGTATAGTTGGGTGTCATCAGCTTACATACAAAAAGCATTGCCTCAAATTGGAAAACATTAACAAGTCAAATGGTAATACTCTTTTAAGGCTACATCTTATTTAATTAAAATAAAACCTTTACCTCTTAAAGAAGACAATATGGATCAAAAACACTACAATAGCCTCCTAAAAAGATGGCCTTCTAAAAGTGATAGCCTCTCACAAGGGAAACAACTGTACCTCATTAACGACTTCATTTGAGAAGAGTAATCAAACATGATGATCTCAGTAAATAATATGAATTCACTTTTATTTGACATGCACCATGTCTACTTACTGTAAATTGAGCCTAACTGTAAACAACATAGACCGTTACCTGCCATGGAATATCCACTCTAAATGACTCGTCCCTTGTGGCATATCTACACACAAAACAAAATGTATACCCCTGACAAACAATCCTAAGAAATATTGTAATTAACACAATTTGAATTCAAATCCTAGTACAATTATAGAATGTAGCATTATTGTCAACAAAGTTTAAATTTTCATAAAAATATCCAGTGTCATAAACTAAAGGTAAAAAAAAAAAAAAAAAATGAACAAGTCACATTGTAATAAATTCCTGAAACCTGTCACAAGGAGAAATATAAATAAAATTGACTCAACACTGCAAGCATGATCTAATTCTCTAAATGAAAGTCTCCCTTTCAATCAATATTTAACAAAGACATCACACTGTCATTGAAAGCAAATAAAATCACCGTAATTATTAAGAACTTTCCAAAATAGCCAATACTGGTCACAAATCCGTATAAAGAACCTAGAAGCACAAGTGAAAATGCCATAAAGACAACAAATTAGGGAAAAAAAACTTAGATTAACTTGTTCAAAGTACAAAAGAGAAACTAAGTAAAATGTTAGATTTTTAGGCTCACTAAGTTAAATCTAAAAAGTTTGTAAAATGTATGATATTAAAACAAATATTAGACACCAAGTGAAAAAGAAATAATTGCAAACTGTTTCTGCCAACCACTCATGGCACTGGCATTTAATTTGCATTTACTTTGCTTGTAATGCCAAATACAGATTCTTGAGCACCAATGTCATGTCTGTTGACACATGTTACTTCCAAAGTCAACATCGAGAGGTATCAGGCTGACTGGAAGCTAGAAAACCAAACACAGCCACGGAAAAAAGAACTATTCAAAAGTAACACAACTTTACCAAACAAACAAAGCTAAAGTTTAGTTACACAATTCGATTGGAATATATATTAAAAAAACAGGATGCATCTGAAGCCCTTGACAATGCTGTCAAAGTTCATTCAGCTCAGTTATCATGAATTAAATCTAGTTTCTACAAAGTGTCGAAAAGTATTGCGAAAAAGTATGCTCTTTCCTAATGTGAAAAAAAGTATGAAAAATAAACATTTTGTCCTAAATGTCGGTAAAAAAAAGTATGCAATTTTGAGATGCTCTGTTTTTAAAAAAGCTGTTGTATCATGAACAAGACATCAGCTACTACATATGTTTAGTGTTTTTGGTGAGACATGCATGACCTTGCTACCACCCACTCGGGGCCACAAGTGGCCAAGTGGTCAAGCGCTATCCATTACGGATCACTGCCATCTCACCTCTGTCTGCATGGGTTCGAGTCTAAGATTCGGCTAATGTAGTTATATGAGAAAGCTTGCCAGTAGCTTCTCATGGGTCGGTGGTTCTTTCCGGGGGGTTTTCCTGGGTTCTTCCTCCACCAATAATACTGGCCGCCATGTATAGCCTATCAAGTACTGAAAAATCACGTTAAACCATAAAAAATTAAGAAAAACACCCACTCATGATTGGTGGATACTATTTTAGATCATGTGGATACCATATGATCATTTATAGTGACAAAGACTTAAAATACATGGGTCTAGAAAAAGTTGCAAAGCAATCTGGAAAAGGTTTATCTTTTTTGCAACAGCAGTGTGAACTCTGTAATATCCACGACATTAGCTCCATGAATTTTCATGTCAGCCTCTCACAATATAGGTAAAATTACCAAATTAGTTTTGCACTCAAACTGAACAACAATTGTATCAACATACAAAGCACTGCAACTTGTTCAAATATGCTAATAAAGAGTGACCTATGTAAATCAATCAAGTCGTATTGACCCTAAAGTTATGGAAGGTTCACTTTTTATACAATACTAAGTTTTGAGAGCTGTCATGTGCCACAGGCAGACAATATATAATCTCATCAGACAAATCACAAACATACCTTCAGTAAAATAAAACTAAAGTAGTTTAAAGAAAACTAGATGATGCAGACAATGTCTGAACTAAGTAAACTTGTCTAAATTCTAGATATTGATGAGAAAATTCGCTGAGCTGAAGACATGGATATCATTCCCTCGCTGACCTGAATTAACTGTTGAGCTGTAATCTGATGATGTGGCTGATCTTGATTCAGTTCAAGGTCCATCAATCCACTTACAAGACTCATCATTCTTCAGACCTAATTTCATTAGCAGCTATACACTGGATTTCACAGCCTCATTTTTTGAGACTGGGTCTAGTTTTGATACCGATTATCCCCAATTCTTATCCAGACCATAATTCAGACTGGACATCAATGGTTGGATTATGATGTCCAGCTGAGTTAGGCTCAACACTGAGCACCATTGTCCTTGTCAGCAAATAGTGGCCACAATACACTGAATATCATTCTATAAATTTTACATGTTATAAATATATTATTCTATAATTTTACTTCATGTTCCCTGTTTCATTATATCAATAACCTGTGCAAAAGGCTGATATTTATATCTTTCTGAATTCAGCAATGAACCATTGGCGACATTTTGCTTTGTAATGAATACTTGTACCAGTCTATTCTGGACAAGACCAGCAGCATTTTCAGGTTACTGTTTGCCTACAGGATTATTTGGCAAGTTTTACACAGTGCCTAAAATATATCTAACTAGCCTTCAGTCTATAATAATGAGCCAGATTCATGAAAATGCCATCATCCAAGGATCAACTTTTTTCTTGAATACAATGAAATCTGCATACAAATAAAAATAACTCATGACAATCACATTTATTTGACAGATGATGTAGAATTTATTAAACTTTATTTATGAAAATAAAGCAGACACAATATTTCATGCACGTAAATTATTACCATACAAATACTGCAGTGGAATTTGTATTAGTGCTGTTCTCCTAATGGAGCATGTTCTAATATTTATCAATTTTAACTACTCAATGAAACACTTCAAAATCTCACAGATCAGAATTAAATTGCAACGAATTAAGCAAACTTTTACTCCATGATTCAAGGAACAACAGCCTGTGCTAATTATGTATGTAACCCATATTGAATGTAAGCCTGTGATAACTATGTGATAAGTATAAATGCAACCCATATTCAATGTTAGCCTGTGATAACTATGTGATAACTATAAATGCAACCCATATTGAATGTTAGCCTGTGATAACTATGAATGCAACCAATATTGAATGTTAGCCTGTGCTAAGTATGAATACAACCCATATTGAATGTAACCCTGTGATAACTATGAATGCAACCCATATTGAATGTAAGCCTGTGCTAAGTATGAATGCAACCCATACTGAATGTTAGCCTGTGATAACTATTAATGCAACCCACATTTGAATGTAATCCTGTGCTAAGTATGAATGCAACCCATATTAAATGTAAGCCTGTGATAACTATGAATGTAACCCATATTAAATGTAAGCCTGTGATAACTATGAATGCAACCCATATTAAATGTTAGCCTGTGATAACTATGAATGCAATCCATACTGAATGTTATTCTGTGATAACTATGAATGCAACCCATACTGAATGTTATTCTGTGATAACTATGAATGCAATCCATACTGAATGTTATTCTGTGATAAGTATGAATGCAATCCATACTGAATGTTATTCTGTGATAACTATGAATGCAACCCATACTGAATGTTATTCTGTGATAACTATGAATGCAATCCATACTGAATGTTATTCTGTGCTAAGTATGAATGCAACCCATACTGAATGTTATTCTGTGATAACTATGAATGCAACCCATACTGAATGTTATTCTGTGATAAGTATGAATGCAACCCATACTGAATGTTATTCTGTGATAACTATGAATTCAACCCATACTGAATGTTATTCTGTGCAAAGTATGAATGCAACCCATACTGAATGTTATTCTGTGATAAGTATGAATGCAACCCATACTGAATGTTATTCTGTGATAAGTATGAATGCAACCCATACTGAATGTTATTCTGTGATAACTATGAATGCAATCCATACTGAATGTTATTCTGTGATAACTATGAATGCAATCCATACTGAATGTTATTCTGTGCTAAGTATGAATGCAACCCATACTGAATGTTATTCTGTGATAACTATGAATGCAACCCATACTGAATGTTATTCTGTGCTAAGTATGAATGCAACCCATACTGAATGTTATTCTGTGATAAGTATGAATGCAACCCATACTGAATGTTATTCTGTGATAACTATGAATGCAATCCATACTGAATGTTATTCTGTGATAACTATGAATGCAATCCATACTGAATGTTATTCTGTGCTAAGTATGAATGCAACCCATACTGAATGTTATTCTGTGATAAGTATGAATGCAACCCATACTGAATGTTATTCTGTGATAACTATGAATGCAATCCATACTGAATGTTATTCTGTGATAACTATGAATGCAATCCATACTGAATGTTATTCTGTGCTAAGTATGAATGCAACCCATACTGAATGTTATTCTGTGATAAGTATGAATGCAACCCATACTGAATGTTATTCTGTGATAACTATGAATGCAACCCATACTGAATGTTATTCTGTGATAAGTATGAATGCAATCCATACTGAATGTTATTCTGTGCTAAGTATGAATGCAACCCATACTGAATGTTAGCCTGTACTAACTATGAATGCAACCCATACTGAATGTTATTCTGTGATAACTATGAATGCAACCCATACTGAATGTTATTCTGTGCTAAGTATGAATGCAACCCATACTGAATGTTATTCTGTGATAAGTATGAATGCAACCCATACTGAATGTTATTCTGTGATAAGTATGAATGCAACCCATACTGAATGTTATTCTGTGATAACTATGAATGTAACCCATATTGAATGTTATTCTGTGATAACTATGAATGTAACCCATATTGAATGTTATTCTGTGCTAACTATGAATGCAACCCATACTGAATGTTATTCTGTGCTAAGTATGAATGCAACCCATACTGAATGTTATTCTGTGATAACTATGAATACAATCCATACTGAATGTTATTCTGTGCTAAGTATGAATGCAACCCATACTGAATGTTATTCTGTGATAACTATGAATTCAACCCATACTGAATGTTAGCCTGTACTAACTATGAATGCAACCCATACTGAATGTTATTCTGTGCTAAGTATGAATGCAACCCATACTGAATGTTATTCTGTGCTAAGTATGAATGCAACCCATACTGAATGTTATTCTGTGATAACTATGAATTCAACCCATACTGAATGTTATTCTGTGATAACTATGAATGCAATCCATACTGAATGTTATTCTGTGATAACTATGAATGCAATCCATACTGAATGTTATTCTGTGCTAAGTATGAATGCAACCCATACTGAATGTTAGCCTGTACTAACTATGAATGCAACCCATACTGAATGTTATTCTGTGATAACTATGAATGCAACCCATACTGAATGTTATTCTGTGATAACTATGAATGCAACCCATACTGAATGTTATTCTGTGATAACTATGAATGCAACCCATACTGAATGTTAGCCTGTACTAACTATGAATGCAACCCATACTGAATGTTATTCTGTGATAAGTATGAATGCAACCCATACTGAATGTTATTCTGTGATAAGTATGAATGCAACCCATACTGAATGTTATTCTGTGATAACTATGAATGCAACCCATACTGAATGTTAGCCTGTACTAACTATGAATGCAACCCATACTGAATGTTATTCTGTGATAAGTATGAATGCAACCCATACTGAATGTTATTCTGTGATAACTATGAATGCAACCCATACTGAATGTTATTCTGTGATAAGTATGAATGCAACCCATACTGAATGTTATTCTGTGATAACTATGAATGCAACCCATACTGAATGTTATTCTGTGATAACTATGAATGCAACCCATACTGAATGTTATTCTGTGATAAGTATGAATGCAACCCATACTGAATGTTATTCTGTGATAACTATGAATGCAACCCATACTGAATGTTATTCTGTGATAACTATGAATGCAACCCATACTGAATGTTATTCTGTGATAACTATGAATGCAACCCATACTGAATGTTATTCTGTGATAACTATGAATGCAACCCATACTGAATGTTATTCTGTGATAAGTATGAATGCAACCCATACTGAATGTTATTCTGTGATAACTATGAATGCAACCCATACTGAATGTTATTCTGTGATAACTATGAATGCAACCCATACTGAATGTTATTCTGTGATAACTATGAATGCAACCCATACTGAATGTTATTCTGTGCTAAGTACGAATGCAACCCATACTGAATGTTAGCCTGTACTATGAATGCAACCCATATTGAATGCTAGCCTGTGATAATAATGAATGCAACCTATATCGAATGTAAGCCTGTGATAACTATGAATGTAACCCATATTAAATGTAAGCCTGTGATAACTATGAACGTAACCCATATTAAATGTAAGCCTGTGATAACTATGAACGTAACCCATATTGAATGTTATTCTGTGCTAACTATGAATGTAACCCATATGGAATGTTATTCTGTGCAAACTATGAATGCATCCCATACTGAATGTTTGCTATGAATTATGAGAATATAAACTATTGATAAACACTAGATCTTCATCCCGGAAAATTTTGCAGTAAATTTCCCATAAACAACAGTATTTAATGATGTTTTTCTAAATAAATTACTCATGGCAACAGACTTATCACCTCAGTAATACATACTTTATTTTCCATGTAATCAGACAGCAAAAAATACATATTTTTCCATCTGAAAACAACTTAGAATATTACAATCAGTAACAAAAATTAAGCTGACAATAAATAAATGGACAATTTAAATTCTTAAAACTTGGAAGAACTATGTTTAACTGTTCTTTAGCCCACTGATACTAAGTATAACAAAACCAATAAAATTATATGACTCACCTGTGGATAAAATATCTCAGTACAAAAGAAGAAGAAAAAAATCAAACACACTTTTTTAAAAGAGGAAACTTCCAAAGTGAGAGTCATACCATTATGGATATGGCTAAAACCAGTGCTCAGTCACATACAAGCCATTGAACCAATTCCAGTCTTAGCATCTTAGAACTAAAACTTTTTGAAATTGACATAAATTCTTATATATGTGACCAGTATGCGACTAAGTGCCGATTTGATTTCATCCACATTGGAGATATTACTCAAAGAATTTGCGATAAAGACTTTAATTTACATCCCTTGAAATAAAAAAGGTGATATACTCATCAAATATATTCATGATGGAATATGTATCTAGAGATTAGCAGTTGGTTTTAGACAAATGTTATTTATCATATCAGTGTCAGTGAGCTAATAAATAGTGAAATGTCAGTCTCAATATTTCAACAGTTTGGACCATACATGTAATGTGTGAAGGATATTTCTAGTTACAAGCAGGTTATTCTACAACTTTTTAGAAATTGTATTGTCAGTCTGTTTTCTTATATCTTGGTTTAATTCATGTCTCAAAATGTAAGCAATGTTATACAATTCTTGTAAAATGATATCCAACAAGTATTCAACTAAAGTAGTTACAATGCAAAACAAACTTGGTGTCCTTAAACACAGTGTCTAAAGACATTTAGAAAATGTGTAAATACCTGATAAACATTTCCAGTCAAGTCATATGGAAAAGTTTTCTAAAACTATCCTGTCACAAATGTACTTGAAGAAGATGATAAAAGTTTAGTGATGTTGCTTTTATCTAATTCAAATTAAGAAGTGGACTACATATTTTTTGATGTTGTAAAACTGTATGCACTGACACACAATTTTGATAAATAATATGGTGCTTGGGACCAGTGTATGATTGCTATATACATTGTCTGGGTCAATAGCTCATCTGCAAAATAATGATAAATCTTCAGACATGAACATAAGCTTATTTACCTATTTTGTCTTTGTAGCCACAAAGCATCTGACAATTTATGAAAAACTTAATGAATAATTATGAGAACAGTATGTCCCATGTCCACATCTGGATATCTGAAATTTATTTCCAGAACAATAAAGCTTTTTATAACCCTCTATCGTATGCAACAAAAACAAAGCTATCATTTATAAATGTCATATTAATGATATCTGACTTCACCCATAGGGTGCATACAAGTACCATTCACTGTTTCCATCCAACACATACATCTTACACTTGGTAAATGTGCTCTACCTGTCATCTATAAATACATCCTCCCTGTGGGGTAGGAAGGTGGAACATTTTCTGTGATAGGTAAACATGAAGCTTTGTGGGTAGTGGGAGATGTGGAATGAATTTCAGGAAATTGTCCTTTGAGACAGCACACAATCTCTGCTGAATTACTAATCGACACAAATTCTTCAAGGAGTGTGGTGAATTCATACTGTTTGTGTACCATTTAAAAAATGCTTCGTCGTCTGCCAGCAGCTCTCGAGGAATCCCAGGTCCCTTCCACTTCAGCCAGTCTACAAGATTCAGCATGTCACAGCCAGCATTGAAGAGGACTTTAATACATGGGACTTGATACTTCAAGTCTTCTTTGTACAGACCAGTACTAAGGGAACTTACACACACATACAGTGGGGTGCGACCCATGTTGTCAATACAATCTGAGTTGCTACTAGAATTCAGAAGGATTCGAATCATGTCCTTCAGTTTCCAATGGGCAGCCACATGTAGGGGGCACATCCCACACTTGTCACTTCTGGTAAAAAATTAAAAAAAACAAACAAATCAAATCTTAATACTGTATTATCAAAATATTCCCTTTATCATCATCATTACTGTGATCAAATCATCAATGCTCAACAACAACAACAAAAACAACTGTTACACACAGGCCAAGGGTATGATGTTTTCTCCATGTAAAAATTTGAACTGCCCTGTTACAATGTCAAAAGAATCAAATGGTCTTGTGTACAATGATGTCCAGCTTCTGGAGCACTCATCTTCTGTCTAAAATAATTGTTATGCAATTCTTTTACTTGAATATTGTATGAATGAGTTATCAACACCATTTATTCCCATTTCATCAAGTCAGCATGCCTCATAAAACAGCTTATAAAATGGTTGATTATGCATCTAACAAGAGTCTTTTTTTTCCAGAACAGCTTTAGATGGAACAAATCACTGATGACCAATAAGAATCTTTGATATACTTTATGGAATAAAACTCATTTGAGAAAGCCAGAATCTTTAATTGAGAAGAACACATTGTCAAGATTAAGTGAGGTATGAATCTATGCCATGCAATACTGGGGGATTATCTCTTTAGCAGTAGACAAAGCTGAAATCACTCCCAAATACTGAAATAGCTGCTTTCTTAGCCTCCAAATTCTTCTAACTTTTTCATACACTTTGAACCTTCTCTCTTTTCTCCTGCTTTTTTTCTTCTCCATGACACTATTATCACCACCAAAACTGTTACCACCAACCACCATCATTATATTAACATAAAAGGAAATAGGTTACATTTTTCCTTCAATCTAAATTAATTCCTACTGAGAAAACTTCATCCTTATATAACATAAATGAATGTTATAAATTTTAGATACAATGATTAATATGATAATTAATTAAACAGATGTCCATGACAATTTTCTTTACAAGGGAGATAATTAAACAGATGTCCATGACAATTTTCTTTACAAGGGAGGTAATTAAACAGATGTCCATGACAATTTTCTTTACAAGGGAGATAATTAAACAGATGTCCATGACAATTTTCTTTACAAGGGAGATAATTAAACAGATGTCCATGACAATTTGCTATGCATGGGAGGCTAATTATTAGTTTATACATTACACTATGAGACTGTGCAATACATGTTTTATTATTACACCTTATAATTCATATGTGGCACATTTGCTTAACCCCTCTTTGGCAACTGCTTTGTTTAACACCTTGGCCTTCAAAGAAACCAACCATAAAGCTGATTGGTCAGTAACTTACTGATGAACTGATGCCCCTGCAGCTAGAAGCATCTCAACTGTTGCATAGCTGGAGTGAATTATTGCATTCTGGACACATATGTACAGTGGAGACTGGCCCTCTTTGTCAGACAGGTTGATATCCGCACCTAAAAGTATACCATCATGCATTAGCCTGACTTTTCTAAATGTTGGGCAGTAAAATGTGTAAGCTTACTGCCTTTCATGGGAAGCATCATGGCATTGTTTTCAATCCAAATGTATGTACATATGTGTACAGGTATGAACATACTCCTATACCATTAATGTATATACTCTAAACCTGGATCAGTCATTTTACTATGGATCAAGAATTTGCAAAATTGTTTAGAATTCTAACCATAGCCCTAGGTTTGGTGCTGATGGGGGCAGGATTGAACCTATATGCTCTTATCTTTGTAACTAATAAGATTTTGAGTGATTCACCATCTTCACACTTGCAAGGCATAAAAATAATGATTCATATTAATAATTTGAACAACATCTCATCAACTAAAATCAAAGCATGGAAAATATACTTAATGGACATGTAAAATAGCCTTCATACATACATCAAACACTGTCCCATAGGTACATTCCTCTGCCAATGGCTTAGATAAGCAACTCAGGGGTGTGGGTCAAATTAGGAATGTGTGGAGATATGTTTTACAAGAACAGAATTCTATTTTGTTTTACATACTCTCAGCATGTCAAAGTTCAGTCAGGTATAAGTGCCAATTAGTACTATAAGAATAGAGCCAGTCTTTGGGAGATTCAGGTTCACTTCCAAGTCAGAAAATTTAAAGTTTTCCCTGTGACAAAAGCAGCCTACACTCATTTATCAGACAAAGGCAACAACATTTATTACATAGATGGCTACATTTCAAGTTATTGTTTTTTTTTGTTATAACCAGCATTCCACTTACCTATTAATTTATAGTATCAACAGAGCAGAATGCTTTAATACTTTGAGGACCATTTCAAATTTTGGCTGTCAAGTCCCACAAATTTGGTCACCTTGGACAATAAGAACAGAAATCAGTTGAGTTGAGAATTAATTGTACAAGGTGACAAGTTACAGTTGTATAAAAGGCAAACTAAAGACTAAACTGAAACTGGAGTCCCTTAAAAGCACCGATGCTTTACTGACCAAATCTAAAATAATTCTATTTCTTGCTTTAACTGCAGAATATTTCAACTATCTCTTAATGCTCTACAGTAATACAATTTTCAAGATGACCACCATGGCAGGGTTTATACAGAATTCTGAATATTAAAATCAAAGACTTTTTCCAACTTTAAAAGATCTCAGAGATTTCCAAGACATACTTTTGCTAACATTTTGCATACAAGTTTTCTTATATGAGAAAACAATGAATGTAAAATACTAAAATACTGTTTAATGACGAAATTCAAACTATAATTAATTTTCAAAATTTCAAAAGAAAGAAACCAGAAACACTCGACTACATCCCAATCTAATAACCTTGGACAATTTTATTTGTGATTATGCTGGAAAGAAATTAAAATGCTTGGGTTTATTTCAATGTTTAAAGACTCTTAAAGACTTCAGGGTAATCTGCTTGATTTTCCCAAACTTTCAAGGTCTTGAAAATGCTACCTCATTTTTCCCAAACTGTCAAAGATCTTCAAAGACTATTAGAACCATGCATGGTAGTAATATTGGATGCACAATCGTCTCCATTTTTTATTTAGAATCATCTAGATATCACACTAAAAATGTTATGTTGATCTGGCCATCAATTTAGGCATAGCAATAACAATATTTTCATTATGACCACCCTAATGATCTAAATGGGTGTAATAAAGTGGCATTTTCATTACGGACCAACTAGACATTATATTATGTCTTTGGGCATAAAAACTATGATATTACTTTTGGTTTTATGAGTAGCAATATTTAAATTTTCAAAACAATGATCGTACTGGATGTCTGATTATCAGTTTTATTTAGAACCAACAAGCCATCATAAGAAGCCTTATGCTGAAAACTCCTTGCTGATATGACCATTCATCTAAAAGGAGTGGTGATTTCATGCCATTTTCTGTACAACTGGTTACACTTTTGTTATATAATTAAATTATTTCATATTTGATAATTTCTGTTTCATACCCTTGAAGCCTAGTATGTAGATTGGGCTGCTCCATTTCCTACGAATAGCAAGGATCTAACATTCCACTATTTTTCTAAACTGCAAATCTTAGCATAGATGGAGAAAGGTATGTTTTACATTTTGCAAGTTATTATGGGATTGAATAAATCACAGGTAGAGTGTAATTGTGCAAGGTAAATACTGCTGGAAACCTGTTGCAAGCATTTCATAGTCAAATGATGACACAATAGCTGGATTGATTGTTTAAATAATGATGTATGAGCATAAGAGTCAAATGAATGGAAGTTACAGCTGAGTGAACTTTATTAGAATATCTACTTACAAGCTTTTCAGTATATCTCTAAAAGGATAACTGAAAATTTTAACTACAACTATTTTCATGGCAAATCACTATACACATTTTATAAGACCCACAGCTTATTCTCCAGCCAATGATGACTAACAAACCTGAATGGAATTTTATAACCCAACTATACTCAGTCTAATTATTGAGCCGATGATGACAAATAAACTTGAATAACAATTTAGTCTTACAAGCACTGTGCACAACATTCAGCCCACAAGACCATATATTCCAGATCGATGCAATGTACTCTCTTTAATCATATTTTTTATCAGATGAAAAAATGTTCAGTTTATGCTCGGTCCATCCAATCAGATATGATTCTGTACACTCAAGTGACTTCCTAGTATTCTTCTTTTAAAGTGACTCCCCATGGCATATTGTCACTGTATATACAAGAAAATGGAATCCACAGTACATGTACCTTGCTGTAAAAATGTGGTGTCACTTTACAAGTAATTGATATGAATATTCATATGCATGCTTTCTCCTTAATTAATTATACAGTACCATAAAATATTGTTTGCTTTGCATTTATTTTACCCAAGCGGATTAAAATATTCTGCTGTACCAAAGGCTGTAGGTATTTTCCTATCCACATGAAAATCTGGATGTCAATAATTTGTTAAAAAACACTACTGAAAATAGTTTTGCAGTGGAGTCTTTTTATTTGAGTAAGTTACATCTCTATACTTTCTGAAGTGTCCAGAGCACATGTGCTTTCAAAGTATCAATCTTTGGGATGTTTAACTGTGATTACTTGGGAGATCTGACCCATACACTGCTACTGGGCCAACAGCGGAATCAGGACGGTGAAAGTAGATATGTGCCTTACTGATTTCATTTTTCTTAAAAAAAGATTTAGAAAATGAAGTCATAAGTGATTGTTGAGAGGATTCCAACTTGCCTGCTGTGGTAGGTCTTTTTTCACTTCTTATATGTGAGGAAAATGCATACTCCTTCATTTTCCCAAAATCAATTAATTTATTAAACAAAACACATGTAGCCATGGAATATCCTATATGAACTCTCCAATCTATGATTACTGGAATTGACAATCCATTTGAGACTGAAAATGTATTTCCCTATTATCAAGCCAGCTTTAGGGCAAGGTAAATGAGGTAACTGCCTTAGGCCCTGTGCTTTCAGGACATCAACTCCACAATGCAATTTTTTTTTGCTTGGGGTCAACTCCACAATGCAATTTGGGGCCCCACTCATCGTTTGCTGTCTTGGGCCCTGCACATCCTAGAGTTGGGCCTGCCTATTATGGATGTACATGATTAATACAACATTCACCTTGTTTTATCCACCATTTGCATCAACTAATTTACAAATACTGACACCTAAGAAATGCTTTGGGAAGCTCTAATACAAATACATCACAATGTAGATACAAGCAAAAGGATAACACCAATGGTATTCAAATAAATGTAATTTGAGATATAAAACTATAATTGATTCAAAAATTAATATTCAGCCACCCTACCCCCACCCTTCCAAATAAATAAATAAGCAAAACTTAAAACACTTAATAGTAACAAATCAAATATTAGCAAATTCAAGACTTTTCTAACTTTTTTTTACTGCTTCTAAATTTCAAGACTTTATTTAAAGACCAGACCTCAAAATCAAGGGTTTTGTTTTTTAAAATGTGTGTACATGATATCACATTATACAATCTACACCCACCCATCCCGTAAAAGTAGTAATAATTTAAAAGTTGCCAATCTCCTGCCTAAAAAGCATACAGGACAAATACAAAAAATTCCTTTATGAATCATGGTAAATACAAAAATTCCTTTTATGTATCATGGAGAAATAAATTAAAAAAATTATTTTATGTATCATGGATGTATACAAAAATTCCTTTATGTATCATGGATAAATACAAAATTCCTTTATGTATCATGGACAATTTTTTAAAATGTATCATGGATATATATACAAAAAATTCCTTTATGTATCATGGATAAATACAAAAATTCCTTTATGCATCATGGATAAATCCAAAATTTCTTTATGTATCATGAATAATAAAAACAAATTCCTTTATGTATCATGGATCTATACAAAAATTCCTTTGTGTATCATGGTAAATACAAAAATTCCTTTATGTATCATGGATAAATACAAAAATTTCTTTATCATGGATAAATACAAAATTTTCTTTATCATGGATATATACAAAAATTCCTTTATGTATCATGGATAATTAAAAAAATCTATATGTATCATGGATATATCAAACATTCTTTTATGTATCATGGATAAATAAAAAAAATCTTTATGTATCATGGATATAAATTTTCAAAAATTCTTTTATGTATCAGGGATATATACAAAAATACCTTTATGTGCCATGGATAAATATAAAAATTCTTTAATGTATCATAGATAAATACAAAAATTATTTTATGTATCATGGATAAATACATAAATTATTTTATGTATCATGGATAAATATAAAAATTATTTCATGTATCATGCATAAATACAAACGACTACCAACCTGCCTGCATCAGTATGTCTAGTAGAACCGGTCTGCCATGGTAGGCTGCCTTGTACAGAGGGGTACAGCCATTTTTGTCCGGCATGTTTATGGCTGCCCCTGCCTTCAGTAAAATCTGTGAGTTCAAAATAAAGTGTTTGTAAAAACTCTTGAAACCATTTAGCTAAAATTTAAGTACTGGAAATACAAATCCAACTGCAAACTGCATGTAGATCTGCCATTACATAATGTGCAAGCAGATCTGAATCTATGAACTTGAGTAATCAAAGATTCATAATTAAACAGTAAATTGTTGGGATTTACAATCTCTGAAGCCAAACCTCTCATCTACAGTTATGTGGAAGAAGTTCTTATGGAATACCAGTTAAAAGCTATAAATAAACCGTCAGCCTGCATAAATCTCTGCAATTTTATAACATTTGCAAATGTGTTTTAGCAATTTCAGGCAATATACAGGACATTATTGATAGATATGCTGTGATCAGCATACACAGAAAATATGAACCGTTCAAGTTTAACAAAGAGAAGGACAGACAAACTGAATCAGTGGAAATCCCACTTACATGAAGCTAAAACTAAACCAATGTACCTGATAGACACTATTTATTGTACAAAAACACCATCAAACATTTTAATTTTTAAGTAAATTATGTTTCTATGATAATTCTCACCCAATCACATTACATTAGGAATATAAGGCTCCTACCTCACAAATCTTGCCGTACTAAAAGATAGTCTTTTCCAGTTTAGCTAAAAAGACAAAGGGCAATAACTCTTACCCATTACCTCCCCTTGTCCCACCAGCTGTCGGTGATATACCAGCATGCCAGCTTGTATGGCAGGGTGGTTGGGAGTCAACTAAAGTTGATGATTGATCTCAACTTGCATTCACTTTCACAATAGATGAGAAGAAATTTAAATATGAAATCTTAGCAGCAATATTTTACATAATGGAAACATTATTAAAAGCTCAAATTTTGATACCGATGATTGTTTCACAAAAGAAATGTCCCAGCTTTAAGAAAAATGGGATCTTGTTTTCTTGGATAATCAAAAACAGCAAAAAGCAATGACATAATACACAGTGTTTCTGTGCACATGTGATGGTTGTTGAAACCTGGAGTAATGCTGTTAGTGATCTTTCTGAAGCTGAGTATCTTGAAAAAAAAGGTCAAACAAAACAAAAAATGCAAACAACTTCATTAGAAAAAGCTTTTTTTGATAACTATTACCAACATAATTATAAAATGAGTATTTAGCCATTAAACAGCACCATTACCACCAACCACCCACACCTCAATCTTTCTCAAGATAAAGTTGGAATGGCATCCCTTAATGTTTTTTTTTTAGGTCCCTTGTTACCCAACACCTTCATTTATTGATAGATATGTTTCTGAACCACACTGTGCATGAGTTTTCGAGGGAGTTGCTGTAGGGCTTAACGCCATTTTTCAGCACACGATAGGCTATACATGGAGGCCAGTACTATTGGTGGACGAAAAACCCAGGAAAATCCCTGGAAAGAACCACCAACACACGAGAAGCTTCTGGCAAGCTTTCTTATATAATTACATTAGCCGAATCTTAGACTCGAACATACGCAGACAGAGGTGAGATGGCAGTGATCCATAATGGAGAGCGCTTTAGACCACTTGGCCACTCATGGCCCCCGTTTTCGAGGGAGAGATGTACTACACTTTAATCTAGCCTTTAGATCAAGACACAAACCGTCTTATAAGTAACATATGCACACGGAGAACCTGTTCTCTCTCTCTACACCTCCCTTTACACCCTTCAAGTTAATTTTGGACTGGCTGCATAAATTTGCATGTTTCTAGGTGACGATGTAGACAGCTTGTTGACATCAAAACAAAACCATGAGACAAACAATGCTTTGAGAAATGCTCCAACTTACTTAAAAACTAAATTATCTGACCAATGTTTTGGGTCCCCACTCAGGCAACCCTTTTGTCTACCATTGTTCAAGATATTATCTCAAATTCTTATATTTTAGTTAGAGTGTGCAGTCTTAAGACTTTGTAAATAATGTCACAGAGCATTTCAACTCTCTGTTATATAACAAATATGACAAGTTTCTGGTCTAACTGCATATTACCATTGTGATTTCCACATGGTTCAGGGATACAGCTGCCAGAAGAGGTGTGGTACTGTCCTTCACGCTAGGTACAGCTGGGTTACTCCAGGGGTAGTTTACATCTGCTCCTTTGCCAATGTAACAACGGACATTTTCCCTATCATTATGCATAACAGCTAGATGAAGCTCTCGTTCTCGCTGTGGCATTCCCAGTGACACAGTCTCACATTTTGTGGACTTTGAATTCCCCATCATTAGCAAACTTCTCCAAAAATATGATTAAGTCCTGAAAATTAAGAAAGGAAATCCTTACACCAAGTTTGGCAAGTCAAAGATTAAATCATTTTACTTTTATTCAAGATATACAGGACTAATACCAGAACTAAAACTCTAAGTGAACATTCCCAACTAAACTTAAAAAAAATAATTGGAGGGATTTGATGGAAAATAAAGATAGGTCCTATAAATGATACATAATTTTTGTGCACTTGCTCAATTTTCTGGCATTATTTTTAAATAATTAACGTGAATCCAGAAACTGTTCATTATTGTATGGATTCTAAATACCTTGCCATCTCTGTTTGTGGGATGCATTCTGTGCAAGGGTCCAAAGGAAACCTTCATGACTGTTGTCGTGAGTTCTTAAGTTAAAATCACAACAAATAACTACTGCATTTTTTATATATAATAGACCAACATGCCATTATACATATACATGTCTTCTTAGGTTTGAAACTCGTTATCAAAATATTTATTTAATATAGAGTTCAAGCCAAAAATTCATGTATGAAGGGTCAAGATGTCTCTTTGAAGACGGAAAAGATGGTCTTTTTCTTAGACTGAATATTAGAACAACCCCATCAAACATACTGCATACTTTACGGATGAGAAACTTTCATAGGAATGACTTGAATCATAGATTGGCATTATTGCAGTATGCCGGGGCTCTTAGTTATCATTGAGCAAGGACTTGTGAACTTGTGAATAGAAACGTAACTGATAATGGCCTTCTCATTTGAACAATTTGATTTTGATTTTTGCTCATGCACAAAAAATTGGTTACTAACTATAGCTGTCAAAAACTTTCAAGACAAATTTTTCCAGAGCTCCAGATAAAAAAACTTGTAAACTTGATACAAGTATTTTATCCCCTGATTTGAATAAAAACTTCTTCAAAATTCAACACACCATTTTGTGAACACTATAAAACAAACTTATACAGAATTGTAATTATTAATACAATAATCTTGCCTTCAAGAAAGATTCAAATGTTTCATGGCTAATATTAATTCAGATGCATTTAAATGCATGCCTCTATTTGACTGGGCTGACATTTAGCACTTTCACAGACTAGTATTTTGACAGGCACAGAGAAAACATCAACTTGCAAAATTATGTATAGATGCATTTTTATAGCCAGTAACTTGGATTAAGTTTCACTGCACAGTGCATGACAGGGATTTTGAAGTATGAAGAAACTATGATACATAACTTTCAGTTTCATTCTCAATAAACACAAGAGTCCCTCAAAGAGACTGACAATCGACTGGCTGAAAAGAACTTGTGGGTATGGGCATATGACAATTTCTTCTTTTAAGCTGCAGTGTTAAATCTATGCCTGATATTCTTGAGTTATACGATTTTCATATTAGCCACTGTGGAAGACATTTTGGAATTAAGATCAGCATGATTGTCATTTAGGACAAATTGTATTAGAAGACAACTGCTGAAAACACCATCTAGATATGACCATCCATTGAAGAAAATTAGTAACAAGATTTTCAATATGTTCATTGTGGCAGCCATACTTCACTGAGATCACCATTTTCACACAGGACCAGATATCATAATTACTGTATTCACCGTATATGCTGGCACACCATAAATTAACTTTTTTAAGAAATTTTTCTGTGCACTTTATGTTCTGGGACACATCAATTTTCAAGTTGTAAATTGTGGGACACCATTAAATCATTAAAAAATGACAAGTCAGAAAATGCACTCCAACTGAAGTTTTATAGTAAAAATGTAAAACAATGTACAGGAGATAAAACTCTTTTATCCACTGCACAGCATCTCATCTACACAACCTTTCTCCAATCCATTCTTTTGGTGCATGAATAATTTATTTAGCTTTCCTATGCCATGAAAAATTATTGTTAGAGGCAACACATCTCCTGCAGCATTAACTGCAAGGACTAAAGTCAGACTGTTTTAAAAAATCTACACCAGTGCTAATTCATACTATTAACTCCCATCTTAATATCAGTCTGTCCACAAAGGAATGAGATCACAGTACACTAAAACGTCATCCATATTAATGATTATATTATGTTCTCCTCTGGCCTTCACAAATTCACCAAATATTATTTTCTATAAATCTTCTGGGTGCTGCTGGTTGTCATGTCAATGCAAGAAGCACCATATTATGCAACTTAAAAATGTTCGATTGTTTCAATATTTTCAAATTCCAGTGAATATAGGTGAAAAGGAACCTAAGTTATCTTCAATATTCTGGCCATCTTTATATATTCAAAAACAAAGAAAGAAAAATAAAATTGGCACACTTAAAAGAATCTAAAGTCAGCTTCCGTGATCTGCTTGATCTGTAATAAATTAATCTTTGTATTAAAATCCTTTTTTAAAAATCATCTTAAAAGTATTCAATGTCAGCTTCTGAAGTCAGCGTGCCTTGTAATAAAAGTAACTCTTGTCTTTGATATCCTGTCGGTATGTTTAAACAACGAGTTTACTACTTGCTGCCAGTTGCTTTTATTCACCACCTGGCCTTCCTTTTGCTTGGCATCTGTAGTTATAATTTTAATACAAATGGGTATTGATGATGGCCTGTAAATAGTATACACAGCAATAATTGTCTTCAATTATACCTTTTGAAACCTATGCCAGTGTAAAGATTAACAACTGCATTCAAGTGAATGTATTTTCAAATACTGATTTTTAGTTGCATTATACTGTCATTTAATTGACCTGGAAATAATTCACTCTTGCATATTTTGCACCTAACACCATGTCATGTGTGAATGGCAGATGATTTCAAGCAATCAGTTGATTATTTCCCTCTCTTGTGCAATTTTGTAAGATCCAGTTTTCAGTCGGATAACATATTCAAACCTGTGAGTACAAGTCAGGGGTCATGCTACAAGGCAAAGTGGGCAATTACCGGTAAGTTATGTAAAAAATGTAAATATTGCCTTCTTCTGTTAGAAAAATGAAAGCGACTGCTTATTTGTTTGTGAGGTACATTGGCTGACCATACTATTTTTAGTTTCCCTCTCGCCTTAGCCAGGTCAATTCTAGTATTTTGTTGTAATGCAATGTATTCATCAAGCCATTTGTAGCTATGCCTAGTTTTGATATCTGTTACACTGAGAAACTCTTGCACATTCACAGGCATGTATTTTGATAGCTGATTGACCACTAACTCTTTCCCGAGTAAGCCCGATTTCCACATTTTCATTTGATGATAAACACATATAAACTTGTGTTTTGGAACTTTAATAATAGTATGTAAATAGCAATTCATGTTTTAAGAACTGAATTGGTGATCTGAATATTTTAACTGCTTCTTGTACAATTTTTTGCCTTAAAATTATTTTGAAACTATACTACAAGTAAACCAGGCCTAACTGGATAATAATAGCAGACGTTGCTTTTTAAATTGTGTGTTTTAATCAGGCAAATATATTCTGAAAAATATACAATTCATAGAAAGCAAAGCCTATGTGTTATGTTATTTAAGATTTAACTTTAAAATGCAATTATGTAGGTCAGAAAAGAATATGTAGACAAATTAAAAAAAACATACATTTGCAGTCCTATCAATGGACATTTGTAATGAAGCTATATAGAGTGGCTACATTAAGAAAACCCCTCCTTCTAAAAATAGATGCACTCTAGTATGTAATGTTTAAATAGTTATGGCAATGTTTTATTCACAAGAAATGAGGATGAACAGTACAATCTGAAGACAAGTGTGCATTTGCCCTCAGGTACATTGTAAAGGGTTTGGTTAAAATCTGGTCAAAAATTTTCGAAAGTGCCATTATTGTCAACATTAGAAAGTATATATAAAAAATTGCAAAATAATCATTAAGGGTAGTTGATTAAGCATTTTTACTAACTTGCAATTACAATGTCATCTGGTTACTTACTAGTTAAAATTTGTTAAAATGTAGTAAATATGTAAAATTCAAGTCTAGCTTGACCCCTGACAACCAAACTCAATTTGTTTCTCATTAGTCATGTCAATGAACAATGTGCTGTATGTTATCAGACATGAACGATACAGGTTACTGTATGAATGCATACGCTACATATAAGAAGTTTGTTGATATTTTTTCTTTTAATGCTCATGATGAAAAAAAAGGAACAAATGATAATATTACAAGGTTAGTTTCTTTCATTTTATTATCAAATAAGCATTTTGTTTATCTATTTTATTGAAACATGAAGTGGAGGTAGTGCAAATTCAACACAAATTTATTTCATTTCTCAGGTCTTGGGACATATGACCAAGGTGAAAAAAGTTTCAAGTTCTGGGACAGGAAAAAAATTCTTATTTAATGGGGAGGGGGCAGCCATTTTTTATCAGAAGTGTCAGAACTTTATATTGTTGGCCCATAATATAATTGTAGTATACAGTTGTATTTATCTGGAATATTAAGAATTAAAGCAGTTTGTCATGGTACCCAGTTTTAATGCTGACAAAGAAAACAATTTGATAGGTTTATTAAAATCAATGAATATTTAAATTCCATTTGAATATATTCCATGAGTGTTTGACAATGAAACTTTTTAGTCCTTTCAACTGTAAATTACAGCATTCCCTTGCACTTCTGTGACTAAGCTTTAGAATAAGAGATTAAGAAGTACACAGAACCCAGGCCTGTTGAATATATTTTGTGGTTAAAAAAAGACTGACCTAAACCAAAACAACATCTTCAACTATAGCCCATATTTTGCATTGCTTTTCATACAATGATATCACAACAGTAAATAGCTCTACAGTTGAAACCAATAGTGTATCACTCTTTAACCATGCTTCGAATTAACAAGATATACAAATTAGAACTACATCATGTGACTTTCAACTCTCTGGTCTACATTAGCCAGATCCAAATAAGCAGCAGATGATAAGCTATAGACCAGTCCCAACAGGTAAACTGTCTGACCTGCAAATATTTATAACTGCGCAATAACATTAACAAAAGACAGGAGAAAATAACAGTTGTAATGCAAATTGAAAATTCAAATCAAATTGTTTTGGTGCCTTCATGAAACAAACTATGGAGCTGTACAAATGCAACTATAGACAATTTTCTGCCACTCATTTAAGTGAATGTTGTTGTTGTAGGGTTTAACGCCATTTTTTCAGCACATGATTGGCTATACATGTCGGCCAGTATTATTGGTGGAGGAAGAACCCTGGAAAATCCCCGGAAAGAACCACTGACCCACGAGAAGCTACTGGTAAGTTTTCTCACATAACTACATTAGCCAAATCTTAAACTCGAACTCATGTAGACAGAGGTGAGATGGCAGTGATCCATAACGGAGAGCGCTTTAGATCACTCTGCCACCCAGGGCCCCTCACTGAATGTTACATCTGAAGTAATGCAAAAACAGAGGTTTGTCCAGCTTTAATCACCTCATAAGGTGTTGAAAAGACAATCCATACACTTTTTCTGATCTGCACAAAAGTCTGTAAAAGCCTGAGTAATCAGGTCTAGCTGAATAGAGGCTTGATTTTCTAGTTGTTGTTGTTGTAGGGTTTAATTCCATTTTTCAGCACATGATAGGCTATAAAGGAAAGAAGCACCAACCCATGAGGAGCTACTGACATGCTTTTTCACATACCCACATTGGCTGATTTGCTAGTAATGACCTTTCTGGTGTAATATATGCTCTTGGTTTCATTCATGTGCTACCAATGGGTTTGATTTAAAATTTGGATGTACCCATGCAGGGTATCCTGTACATGCTGAACATAACACAACTGACCACTTTTTATCATACTTAACCCATGGCCAAGTCTATTTCCAATTATCCTCAAAGTCTGAATATATTTATTTTTATCTGAATTTGTGTACTTTTTTTCGATGCTTGAGGTCCTGTAATGCAATGTGTTGTAGTGGAAAAATTCCCAACAGTTTATTGTTGCCCACTGCTGGTAAATCCACACTTAAACTCAGTAAATACTGTTGTTGTTGTTTACTTTTAGCTATCGTTGAGAACAGAAAAGTGTTTCATGAATGTAACTGAAAATATGCAAATTTAGCATGTAGTATGCAGATCACTAATCTGGTCATCTCTGCATATTGCATGCTAAATTTGCAAATATTCACTAACATTTTACCTCACCAGTCTCTCAATAATGATTAACTTCTATTTGCATCAGTGTACATTTACAACTCTAAACATAATTTAAAGATTAAAAAGCACATTTTCTTCAATTTATTGAAACAAGGAATATTAAAGGTCAGGCAGGCTATTGTTGCTAAAATATAAGTTATAATACTAACAGGTCCACAACAATTAAAAAAAAATTCTGTCCTGGACATTGGAACACAGTATTTTTTAGGCCCCAATGTTGCTGGTTATTTATTAGCAGTGGTGGACTATATAAAAAAAAAAGACAATGATGTTGTATACAGAGATTACTTCTATTTGTTAAAAATACTTAAGTGGTGCCTGTGCTTTAACTGATGGATATAACAAAAGATGGTGTTGGTGCTTTACATGTGAAAATAACGTTAATATTTTTAAAAATGGTAGTGGTGTTTTAAATGACTTTTTTTTATTAGGCCTTTTATATATAACAAATTTAAAGTAAAATACCAAAACATTCTTTTGGTTGCTGTTACGCACTATGTGTCCCGTGATGTGGTTTTCACTAAAACGAGACTTTAATGATGTTAACTAATTGACAATTAAGCACATTCTGAACCAAGATAATTATCTCAAAAATATTTTTTTTTTAATGTTTCATCGTATCTGGATGGCCCAAATATGGGACTAAATAGCATCAGCCATGACATGACACTTGTCAGGGGCTCGTTACAAAGCACATTATGAGTATCCGTCCATGAATCAGGGTCTAACCTGTAACAATATTGTCATGGACGGATACTCCTAATTTGCTTTGTAACGAGCCCCTTTGGTGTAACAGCCCCCACCCCCAACTTGATGTACGCTGTGGCTAGTTACCTCTGATGACAAGGATAATACCGATTTGTTAATATTAAAATATGTGCCTTTCACTCCTTTTCGTTACATCTTTGCATTTTTCACACGCGATGACACTGTTTCTAATAAAATGGTGCCTGTTCGAAGATGCTTGACAGTCAATATTGTCCGGATGCTGATCGAATCTTGAAGTATGTGAAATCTCAAAATTCTACGAGTTGAAATCGTTCAATCTAGAAATACTTTACTGTTCGGTCGAATCAGAGAAATGTTACTTTGAAAAGGGAAAAGCTTACAATGGAATTTAACATGGATAATGGCTAAAGTAAGCATATAAGAACAAAACACGGAAATAAAGTAGGCCTAAACTACATGCTAATCGGTCATTTTAAAGTCATATGCCGGAGTGTAAGGACTATACTACTCGAACTGAGTTACTTCCCTTGGGATGGAAACTGCCGCGTCATATTTTTAAAGGAGCACAAATTATTTAGATTGACAAACCCCAAAGTTGCTCAATGTGGATTTGAATGAGGCTGAGTTAGTGGCCCAACTCACGAATTAAAATATTTTTTTTTTATCGTTTCGTACGGTTGCTAAGATTAATTGTAAGCGCGTGCTTATGCAATGCTTGTTGCTTGGTCTGTAGCAATCCAGAAAAATTTCAAAGGTAAATCATTTCAGAATTATATTATACACATGGTGTATAAACGCTCTAACCCATGAAAAGGGTATGATGTAATAGAAGGGAAATTTTATCATTATCACAGTTTTTTGGTGCTTGCACCTAGGACATTCATGCTCCATCTCACAGTCTTTGTACCGTGTTTTAAACAAGAACCCAAATACATTTAAAAAGTTGGTATTTTGATGGTGTCTTCCTTTGCGACTGTCAAAACTCTTATTTCTGTTTTGATTGTTTAAAATCCCAGAAAGTTGCCATCCGCTGTGCTCTTACCTTAACTTTGAATTTCTGCTGCATTTAGTCTAGTAAGATATTATTTTCAATTTCAAGGGGAAGCTCTGAAATGAAAAAAAATCCTATATTTGGGCTCTATCGCCCTCTTTATTGGTGGTGCGCCTGTCAATATTGCCCTACATCCATTTACTTCAAATTCGTCACTTTCTAATTGGGGATTTTCGTGATCTCTTGGATAGATAATGTATCTGTTTTTGCATCCATTTTGAATTCCTTCTATCTTATTTATGTCTACCCCTTTCACTTTCAATGCAGCGATGATATCTGATTGCCCGGGGAAATCATTGATTGAGCCAAAATCTATCTGTTGGCATCCTTTAGAATATTATGCTATTAGGATATCCTCTCTGTCGTTTTCTATCTCAACCTCGGATAGACTGTCAAGTATGGCTCCCTTGCAGAGTTGTGTCTTAAAGTTGTTGTTTTCCATCTTCCTAATTTTGACTGCGTTGAACTCACTAAATCAACGTATTAATGTAGAATTCACTTTGGGGTTGGGAATAATTACGTTTCACACTTCTGTATCAAAGTTTCTGAGTGCAAAACGTATGAAAAATACCACCAAAAAAATGAATGAAGTGGTAAAGAAGATCTTGTTACAAAATAAGAGTATACAAAATAATCACATTGTTGTAAAAGTCAGCCACGCATGCAAAAGTGCCTTAATGATTTAATTTAATTTGATAATACAGTCTTACTGTATTTCTTGCCAGTCGAAACTTCATATCAACACAACGAAAAAAAATGGAATGGTTTTCTGATTAATATAATATATCAATATGATGTTTTGAGAAGATGAAAAACACGGAATTTTATATAAGCTGGAATGGTTTTCTTGATCAACATACGTTATAAATGGAATAATGTTTTGACACAAAAACGCGGGGAAAATTTTCAATCAAATATATGGTGTTTTTGCTCGCATGCTTATATTTAAAGCAATGGAAAATAAAGCACAAAAGGGTTTTATTTTAATAACATACTGTTTCAAAAATGAACAGAGATTGAAAACAAAATCTTACGTGTATATCAAATGTATAGTCTTATTAGCCAATTGACAACGGTGTGTTCATTCTTGTCTAGAATTGCCCAGTATCCACCCATTGTATAATTTTCTCTGCCAACTCTAGGATATTCCAGTCTCCTGTAATAAATAACGAATTACAAGCAATGTCACTTGTGAGATTTTGGCATTCTAGAGATTCAGGAGTGTAATAAGTCTGTGTTGATTTCTGACACTCGTTTACCAATGTTTTAAAGGTGTAAAAGTGTTGTACTTACGTTGTGTATATTTATTTTCTTGCAACACAAAAACATCCTTTACATGTTGTATTAACACTGTCGCCATATTTGCATGGGCTGTATTTTCAAGTAACAGATGTGACGCAGTTCGCCGTCCTTGATAATCTCAATAATTCTGTAAGTTTGGTATTGCATCTCTTTTGAATGCATGTATACTTTTTAACTGTTCAATTAATTTTTGAATCATTAAATCTAAACAATGCAAATATCAATCATAACAAATCAAAGCACGTAACTTCTTACTTCAGGAGAGAATTTTGTCTTACATTTTCCTGTACAAAACACTACACGAATACTATGATCCTTGGAGAGGAGACATTTCTGACATTTCTGAGTGCTGGAAGCATAATTTCAGCTGATTTTTGACACCATTTTACCAAATGTGATTTTTTTTACAAGACGAGCATATACACGAAATATAAATGGAAAAAAGGAGAAAATGTACATTTAACCAGATATTGAAAAGAACAAAATACTTTGCTATGCGGCTACATTTTTCAAAAATGAAGAAAAAAGTAAACCGAATCGTTTTTAATGAGATTTAAAAAGAGCAGGCTTATTTCTTAAAGTTGAATATTGAGCAGGTAGACTATTTAATCGTTTAAATATTTCCTGAAAAAATCTCACGACAGTCCAGGTTATACATCAGTAGTAACCAGCCGTGTAATCAACGACAATCGTAAATATTCGCAAACATAACTGAAATGGGTTATTTGTTTATTTTTAAATAATAATGTTGATGGTGATGACCCAATATATATTTAGAGGAATTAAAGAAAATTAGGTTTACCAATTATTTTCGTTGTCAACAAAGTAATAGCAACCAATAAATGAATAAATACGGTAAAATCTATATTAAACAACATCCGGAGGAATCAAATAAATGTGATCTCTGAGGACAGGTGACAGGTGTATAATTCAGGTAATCATCAACTGTTTGTAATGGAATTTGTGATTTTATTCAAGTGGTGATCTGTAGCACAGGTTTGACTAAATAAATAAATAAATAAATAAATAAATAAATAAATAAATAAATAGGTAATTAGCTAGTCTTGATCATCGTTTGTTTTGTCATAGCGGATAAGTGAGACAAAATGAAATTTCGGTCTATTGCACCGACTAACCCCGTTGGAGTGGAGGGGTATGGAAGATAAGACCCTGGGGGTAACCTGTAACAATTCGCAACCCATGTACCACATCCAGATAATCCCCAGAGCGTTACAAAAGACTCATGGTAAAAGTTGGCTGTATATATTTGTTTTAGGGCGAGTATTTCAATAGTTCAGAAGTTGTGACCCTTTGGATCCATTATGGTAATCCCCTGAGTGTTAATCATGCTGATAACGATATAGACAATATACTGTAATTTGTAAATATAGCAATGCATTTCTAGTTCATTTACTAATTAATGCATTATAAAACATTTTTGTAAGAGTCTCTATAATGTAGTTAATTAAACTTTGTGCTGGCATTCCAGAACTGTTTTACCTGCAACCAAAGGCTAACCACCCTTAGATGACAATAGACCTTTTCTGAAATACAGTTAGCTCCCATGGCATTACGTGTTTTGGTATATAGCTGGAAATTGGAACATCACTTTGCAAATATCTATCAAATCGAGAAGAACTCTTAGAACTACTTGGTATAAGCCTATATTTTATGGGTTTTGGTGATTCGTCTCGGATGCTTTATTACATGTTTCAAAGACATACGCAAGCATTAATGGAATTATAGATAAGCTGAATCTAACTGTCTGCGTCTAAAATAAGAATATCTCGTGCTTCGAGCAATACTTTTTATACAAGGTCTGAAAATTCATTTGGTCAAATAAAGACTTCTTAATTGTCTATGGTTTCATCCTTCTTAAGTTTTAATTCGTTTCTGAACAACTTATTTGTTATCTAGTCTGTGTCAAGGTCACCGTATAAATATGAACGCTATTCTAAACATATTTGGCTAATATCAGCTACACATACTAACCTCGGCCTTAATAAGATCGTTCACCTAAATTATGATTACAGCTAACTATTCTTTTTTTTTCATCACAAAAGACATAACAGGGATAGACTTGTGGTCAATGGCGACCCTAGAAAATATACCAGCAAGTAGCGAACTATGCAGCCCCCCCCCCCCCCGATAATTTCTCCAATAATGTGGCTCCCATTAACGTAGTAGTAGTCCTCGTATATTGACGGGCTGTAGCTGCTAGTGTTAATCTGTGTGCGCTGGCAAGCAAGGCAATTCAACTCAAAAATAAACTAGACCTGTCAGAAATGTAATTGTAGCTAATTTTACACTTAATTTCTGTACAACGCTACCATAAAAACTGCAGGAATTTTCGATAATTGAATACAAGGAAACCATTAAAAAAATTGATAAACTTAACAAAACACAAATAATACATACAGTTTTTTTAGATATTCAAGAGTGAAGTGGGAAACATACACGTAACGAAGCTACGATTGCCAGTACAAAGTGTTTCCACTTTTCGAGTGAAATATTTCGCATGATCTACTAAAAGCCCAGAGATTTTCTTTCGTAAAATATTTTGTAAGATAAACGCACTTGATTGGCTGGATTTTTTTAAAACTCGTTTCTCACGCCAATTAATACGGTAAACCATGTTGGAGACATCAATAGAAATATATAAATATCATGGAACCGTTACATGCGACTGATTCGAGAGAGTTACACAGTAAATAAAAATGATTGTGAGTTCACTTGTATGGATTTTACTTCCTTATCGTGTGCATTTCAGCATTCAAACTTAGATTGCCACATACTTTATGTTTGCAATCAACGCTCATCATTATCCGATTTCTCAGTCGTTTTCAGATATAAATATCATTTCCTTGAGAGTCTGAATTGCTACCTAAACGGTAGTATTACTATGTTTACCAATAGTTATTTTCCACTAAAAGTGTGTCTATTTGTCATAGAGTATAATAGGCACACCGAATAGTGGACAGACTATTTAATACCAATGATTCATGTAAGTTCGTTCATTAATAATTTGCAGAGTTCATTTGGAAAACTACCGTAATTTAATTGATACAAGTTGATTCTAAAAGCCTATGAAAGAAAGAAAGAAAGAAAGAAAGAAAGAAAGAAAGAAAGAAAGAAAGAAAGAAAAGTACAATATACCTTAAATATGGAAATACAGATTTGAGTAATATACGTAAGGACATCTATATTTCCTAAATGTGACAAGAAAGAAATTCCAAAAGTGATGTCGCCACTGTAGTGATAAAAGTGGTATTGTTATTGTGAAGTTTTATCCCACTGATATATTTTAGCATCTCATTATGAAAAATACTGCATTGAAAGACCAACTGTAAATTGTACTCGAATACAAAACGTTCTATGATTTTGATTTTGAATATAAAGTCAAAATTCGCGCCATTTCTACAAATATGTATCCTAGACTCTATGGGGAAATACAAAATACGAAATCACATATCGCTACGATTGGCTGAAGACTTTATTCTCAACCATTAACTTTGTGTTTAATATATATATATATATATGTATATATATATATATATATATATATATATATATATATATATATATATATATATATATATATATATATATATATATATATATATATATATATATATATATATATATATATATATATATCTGGTGCCCTGCTGCCAACATATTTGCGTTGAATCGATAGGCTATCCATGGTATCAGTCTGTAAAGATCACTGCACAAGAAAGTTTATGAAATTTGAATAATCAAACAACATTTATATTACCCGTATTGTACAAATTTACTGGTATTCTTGCTCTGATTTATTAGAAATAAGAAATTATACCATTATAGCCAATACGTTAGTTAAAAGAAATCCTAACACTTTATGCAGTAAAGTATGGTCGGCTATTTTTGATCAGTCAGAGCAAAGTGACTATAAGAGGTCAGCTAAACTTTATTCTCGTACTCATATAAATTACATTAACTGTGTAGATCAAATGACTGTAATTGACAATTACATACCTGTTGTCTTAAAGATTTCAAGCCAACAGCTGTAGTTGATAGTTACACTCCCATGAACGATCTTACGAGCGTATATCCAATGACTGGAATTAATAGCTATATAAAATAATTTTCTATGAAACAATTATGAAAACTATATTCGATGGCACTTTCTCCCCACCGCCGATTTCACTTCTAAGGATGTTTTATTTTACATCCGTATTTTTTTGTACGGATGTTGTTATTGTTCTTGGTTTTAAAGCTTCTTTTAGCCTCTCTTGTGCTGAAAAATGGCGTTAAACCATACAACAACAACATCCGTACAACAAAATGATTCTGCAAAACGCCCCTGCCAGCTATTCTTGCTATTTTATTTCTACCACCACATCTGCTCTTGTTACTCCATAACTACGTAAAAAAAATATTCCATGAAGAGTAGAGATTTATTATATAGTGCCAGTTTGATATATAAAGGTAAATTAGCGAAGAAAAATAACAAAAATTCCAAACCAAAACTGCATAAAGTAATATTCTCGTACGGTTGATAATTTGTATATGTGTTCCTTCAAGAAAACGTTAGTATTATGTAATACAACTAGCTTATTTGTATCTACCAGCCCCGACAGATGCATGTTGCTGCAATGAGATTTGCTTTAATATTGTGAAATATACGACGGTCAAAATGTTTTGGATAAAGGGTGGGAAACTTCCACATGGGAAGGGGTGAGTCTTATGAAAGACAGTGGTAATTGTTATGAATAACTCAAAAAAGCCACATTGACAGTTTTCTCCCGTCACCGTCCACATTCTAAATCCTTAACCCGTCCTATATTTTATCGATGACCATTTCTATTCGAGCGTAGAAGTCGATATAGCGTGTGAAACCTGAAGTCGAGTGAAAACAAGTTTGTTTAGAAACCACTTCACTAAGCCCTAAAGTACACAATCTTTGAAATTGGTGTCATATTCAATACGCATTCACGACTGCTTTGTACAACACGAATGTTTTGTAAGGTCTTGTGATTCATTACCGTCCTGGGTGGGGTTATTAATTTGTCCTGCCGATATTAGAGAACACTAATTCTCGGATATTTCAAATCGGTAATTTGGCTTCATTGCACAACTCTACATTTTGCCGCTGTTTAACATCAGTTTTAACAAATTTAACAATGCACTAGAAATATTCAGACATGATATACGACTCTAGGAAACAGATGCATAACTTAAGGACTGTGTTTGTCCGTATGTTTGTCACTTTCCTTTTCCTTCATCAGGCAAGCTACTGCAAGGAAACACCTTACAAGGGTAAGTTGGTCTTCTTTATATTTACATATTGAAAGTTTTTTAGTGTTTTTCTTTTTAGCGTGGTTTCGTTCTTGTTGTTGTGGGGTTCATTCCAGCAGGCGCAAGTTTCGAGGTTTTCGCTTCTATGTGATGTCAGTTCTGTCTAAGTAACTGTTTGTATTAGTATCAAACTACAGCGTATACCTTTCAGTTTCCACTTATTTTTTTTTTTATTTTCTGTATGTTACTGTATGATGATGATGTTACATTTTTGTATTACCTTGAAATTGATTATATTTTTATATTCATCATATTGCCGACATATACATCAATTTAAATTCCACAAACTTCATCAAATGATCCGCTTGAATTAGTATGATTTTGATACACTAAGCTATGTTTCATGATATATCTATCATACAGGAATTTTTTATTCCTTATTTTATCAAAACAATTTGAATAAAAAAATAGAAAAAGAAGACAAGGATAAGGTGACAGAAACAATGCTCAATGACTATCCCTTGTGATGCAATATTTATGTGTAGACAAGGCACAGGTTTTTCACAAAACACTCTTTCAAATTCTATGAAGAACCAATACAGTAATACAAAAGTTCAGTTTTCCATTTCGATAGACTTGTTGTTTGTTTGTTTTTGTTACAAAAGACATCAACATGTACTTAACTATTTGAAGGCCTATCTCTATATACATGACTCTCCGATATTTTTTCGATATATTTTACCTAATTTTATATCTTAACTTTAGATCAGCACACACACAAACGCACATACATACATACATACAAAAAGTCACACACAGACACACACATACACACACAGAGTTGGTGATCAAACATTGTATAGTGCCAGCACTTTATGCTCACTCTATGCCTGTCCCCAATAAATCTTGCCTCAGATGGATATTTTATTTTGATGAAGTGCAAATGTTACTGACTAATAACCAAGTAAAAAAGCTTTTATTCAATATATATATATATATATATATATATATATATATATATATATATATATATATATATATATATACAAAAGCAAGAAAACAAAACTATATTGACTTCCTTAATGGCAATATTTTTTAAAACTATAATATCACGAGACAAAATATTACATTCATTTGGCAATCTCCCTTTGTACAACTTACGTGTTTAAAAATGTAAGCAATTTTAGTAAATAAATGTCTGCAATTTGTTTGTTGACTGAGGATTTTACCACATTTGCAAGGGCTGGGCAGATTTCCGTATCACGTGGAATATACACACAAACACACACACGCGCGCGCACGATAAACTAATCAGAGCTTGTGCTTCATGATTAAACCTGCTGAAAATAGGCTTTTTTTTTCTTCTTACGAACAACAAGTGTTCTAATTTTTACTTACCATACACACATATATGCTATATAATGCAGTTATTATAGAATCAAACCCATTGCTTTTCGCTTTTCTGCTTTTTTAAATATTTTTTTTATGAGGGAGATGGGTTCGTGTATTCATTGATAGTATTCCAATTTTTTTTCGTAAGATAATGTATTGTTTCGAGCAAAGTACAGTATTAATGTTGTCTAAAGTCTACTTGTTTCTAAGTTCAAATCTTATCCGCTTTCCTGCATGTTCTCTATATTTAAAGTTAATTTTAAAAGAATTAAAAGAACCGATTGAAAGTTTTCTAGCAAGCAACAATATTCCGAAAGTATTCTAGCAATCAGAGCAATATTCCCATAGTCTTCTAGCAAGTAATATTCCCATAGTCTTCTAGCAAGTAATATTCACATAGTCTTCTAGCAAGTAAATTTACATAGTCTTTTATACAGCAAATATTCCCGAAGTCTTCTAGAAAGCAACACTCTCCTAGTCTTATAGCTGGCAACAATATTCCCACAGAAGTCCAGCTAGCAAAAATAGTCCCATAGACTTCTAGCAAGAAACACTATTACCAAGTACCACTGCTTACACCTGGAAGATAAATTAAAACAACAACTCGTGTAAATATCCACTTCCATATCTTAATTAGTAACTTATTTGTGGGTTAAAATATAAGCATATACATAAGGGTGTATCATATTCAAGATATTATATAAATAATATATATTTTATGTATAATTATATCATTTTTAGAAAATATATTACATGCTAAACCATCCTCAGACAACCAAGAGGTCTGCCATAATAGCGAGACAAGGAAAATATCAAGCACATTTGGAAACAAACTTAAAATGCTCAAATATGCTCTTTCGTTACATATACTGAAAATCCAAAATTCTTTCTGGACAGTCTTTTTAAAATCTTTTTTTGGTTATTTATCCAGATTTTATAAACAGTTTCGGGTTAAGTCAGACAGTCAAGACTGTGCTGGGGACACCATGGCTAACACAAAAGACAGTCATGTCAGACAATCAGGCCTACACTGGGGACACCATAGCTAACACAAACGACAGTCAAGTGAGACATCCAGGCCTATACTGGGGACACCATAACTAACACAAAAGACAGTCAAGTGAGACAGTCAGGCCTATACTGACACCGTGGCTAATACAAGATATAATTATGTGAGACAGTCCAGAGGCGTAGCTAAGGGGGGGGGGGCGCAGGGGGGTACATATGTCCCCGGGCGCCAAGGTACAGGGGCGCCAAAATGAGGCTTGCAACGTTACATTATAATAAGTAAACAAGGGTAATAAATCGGTCACAAGATCGCTGGGGCGCCAATTTTATAGTTCGTCCCCGGGCGCAAAATACCATCGCTACGCCTCTGGTACAGTCAGGTCTATACTGGGGACACCATAGCTAACACAAAATACAGTTACGTGAGACAGTCAGGCCTATATTGAGGACACCATAGCTAACACAGAAGACAGTTAAGTGAGACCGTCAGGCCTATACTGACACCATAGCTAACACAAAATACAGTTACGTGAGACAGTCAGGCCTATACTGACACCATACCTAACACATAATACAATTAAGTGAGACAGTCAGGCCTATACTGACACCATAGCTAACAAATAATACAGTTACGTTAGACAGTCAGGTCTTTACTAGGGACACCTTACCTAACACAAAATACAGTTAAGTGAGACAGTCAGGTCTATACTGACACCATAGCTAACACAAGATACAATTAAGTGAGACAGTCAGGCCTATACTGACACCATAGCTAACACAAAATACAGTTACGTGAGACAGTCAGGTCTATACTGACACCATAGCTAACACAAGATACAGTTAAGTGAGACAGTCAGGCCTATACTGACACCATAGCTAACACAAAATACAGTTACGTGAGACAGTCAGGTCTATACTGACACCATAGCTAACACAAAATACAATTAAGTGAGACAGTCAGGCCTATACTGACACCATAGCTAACACAAAATACAGTTACGTGAGACAGTCAGGTCTATACTGACACCATAGCTAACACAAAATACAATTAAGTGAGACAGTCAGGCCTATACTGACACCATAGCTAACACAAAATACAATTAAGTGAGACAGTCAGGTCTATACTGACACCATAGCTAACACAAGATACAGTTACGTGAGACAGTCAGACCTATACTGACACCATTGCTAACACAAAATACAGTTAAGTGAGACAATCAGGCCTATATTGACACCATAGCTAACACAAGACACAGTTACGTGAGACAGTCAGGCCTATACTGACACCATAGCTAACACAAAATACAGTTAAGTGAGATAGTCAGGTCTATACTGACACCATAGCTAACACAAGATACAGTTACGTGAGACAGTCAGGTCTATACTGACACCATAGCTAACACAAGACACAGTTACGTGAGACAGTCAGGCCTATACTGACACCATAGATAACACAAGACACAGTTACGTGAGACAGTCAGGCCTATACTGACACCTTAGCTAACACAACATACAGTTAAATGAGACAGTCAGGCATATCCTGGGGACGCCAATGGTAACACAAAAGACGTTAATGCATGTGCTCTTCGTTCTTGAAGGGATTAATCGTTTTCGTGATCATCATAGCGTGATTATGTTCTACATCTTGACATTGACTTGAGAATAATAAGGGTATGTCCTACTTCTTAGTACCTGACGCAAAAGACGTTATGTTCTTTGAATAATAAGTATTTTACATATAGCACAAGTATACACGCTAATGACGGACATACTTTTGGGATCACCCTAACTCGTTGTCTTTCGTTTTCATAAAATGTTTGTTGTTGTTTTGGTTTGTTCTCTTTATGGAGTGAGGTAAGGGTTGTACCTCTATTTATTCATCTTGTTCATCTTAAGATAATATACTATTTCAAGCAAAGTGTATCAGTACTATCAAGTGTAATGTCTATCTAATTTTAGTTACAATTATATTTATCTAATTTTCCTGCATTTTTATCTCTAGTTAAATTGAATCAAGTCTTTTAAAACAATTTAATTCAAAGACTTTTATCACAACAACAATAGTCTCACAGTCTCTTTTACTCACTACAGCTTCCACTGCGAGGATAGATTAAAACAACATTTTGTACAGTCGCTAAATTATTAAACGGTTTCACTCATTTGTGTTCTCACTATGTACGATAAACATATAGCAGTGCGAATGAACACACCGGTTTGGACGGAATATCCGTTTATTTTATTCCCGATCAATGCCATGATAAAATGTTTCTCTCTCTCTCTCTCTCTCTCTCTCTCTCTCTCTCTCTCTCTCTCTCTCTTTGCTATATATATATATATATATATATATATATATATATATATATATATATATATATATATATATATATAATCCTCTCAGATTTAAATATTCACCACTCTCTTATACCGTAATTCTATCGCATGTCCGCATTCATGTTAAGAACCCTGTCGTACGTCACTATGAGCGGTAAGGACTCATTCTTATATAAGCCGTACCCCGTATTCATGGTAAGAGCCCGCACTTGGAGGCAGTGTCTAGTTTTATGCGCAAATTTCATGTCGTTTTTACACAATAATAGCTCAAAAACCCCACCATACCTTTAACTAAAGAAATTTGGCACGGGCGAATATACTGTGGAATAAGCTTCCACTACATGTAAAATCGGCTGAAAATATTAGAGTATTTAAGAAGAGATATCATGAGCATGCGTGTGTTTCTAATAGATAATGGAATTTAGTATTTTAATACGAAACATGCTAATATAAGCACTAATTATTGATTCTTCATACAATGTGCATTTGTTATACTCTCATTAAGAGGGCCTCAAGGTACTTGACTAATGAGTCACCCTCTATAAATAAAGCATTATTATTATTATTATTATTATTATTATTATTATTACTGAACTGGCCCTTGCTGCAGTTGCACACAAGCTGTAACTCTACCGTACGGTAAAAACTCGCCGTCTTATCGTCTTTATACTTTTTTTAGGGTGGTACTAGATAGATGACCCCTCCCCACTTATCCATAAAATAAAAAAAGTTGTTTTACTTGTGTGTTTCCCCCACTTATGTGTTGTTTGTATCATTTTGATCAAAAAATTAATTTAAAAAATTTTTGATGGGGTTATTTATTTCCTAGTATTTTCTATAGGGTTGGTCTTCCGAATATCGTCTTTATACAAGCCGTAATTCTTCCATACGTAATTATTCCTAAATTACTTGCCCTGCAATTCCATTTTTGTATGGATATGCAGCACTGGTCAGTCAATTAATTCAGTTTCTGATTCATTCGCTTTCTTGCTCAATCTTTCAATCCCTCCCAATTTCACTATCTCATCCGTAAACTTTTTCATTTACTTACTCATTTTGTTTTTTTATTCTTCATACTTCAAATAAAACAAGAAAACAGTTTTATAAGCTTTTATGGCACATCCTTGTTATATTTCTTTAAAATGGTCTTATCTTAAAATCAAATATCACAATGTGCGATAACAAAATAAAATAATATAACGTGGAAACACTTTAATAGAGGAGACAACTTTGTCACTATTACGCAAGATCTGCAACAAATGTGCAGATTTTGACATACGAACTTTGTTTTACAATAACAGGTCCAAAAAAAATTGTTCTCCCTAAAGTGTATTTGTGAAAGAACGTAATGATTTAAAACAATCTGTGCTTTATCTAGTCCGTCTGGAATATCTAGTTCGGAACAAGAGCAATACCAGGAAATAGAAGTTAAAAGAAGTAGACGAAAAATGAGGGGAAAAAAAACAAAACGAAACAAAACCCTCATAAACTTTTCCACGTGATTTTATTTTTTATTTCAGTATCACGACATCTTCAGAAATCAACTATATTTAGGTGTCGTGTCAATTCATGTCTAAAAAGAAAATGTATTCAAATGTGTATATGGGTCCTTTGTTGAGTGTCTGGTATTTGTACTCAAGGTAACTATATTGACATTTGCATTACTGTTCTTTTATATAGGAAAGTAGCACTTACCACCACGTGATTTTTAATCTAACAAGTCATCGAGTTTAAACTGACCGTCTTTGTGAAGTAGGTGTGCCATCTAAAGATTACAATGAGAAGTTTAAAGCAGGAGATAGAGGTGGATTAGTGGAATTCAGTTGGGTGTGGTTACATATGTGGTCAGATGATCACTCTATTGCTGCACATTTCCAGATATATTCACTCCTGTTAACAGCCGTCATGTTTTGCAAACTTTTGCATGTCCCCCACCCCACCCCCGAAAAAAACTGAAATGACGTCCCTGGCCGAAAACACTGGATTCTATGTTTCATCTTTTCTTTATAGAAAAAGTAAGAAATCACAAGGAAAAATACAGTAGCAAGGCAACATCATGTGTTTCTTCTCTTCCTGATTTATTTAACCCCTCCCATTAATTGTTTCTAAACTATTTTTAATCAGTAACATCTGCATTTGACGTAAGGACAGGGCCGGATTAAGGCATAGGCTAAACATGCAACAGCTTAGGGTCTCGCAGTCTGAAAGGGCCTCCAAAAAATGTCAGAATTTGTTTACAACCTTATTCCTTGTTATCGTTTGCCAAATAGGGCTTTTACAGCTTCCAATAGCGTAGGACATCACCATGTCTAAACCCAGCCCTGCGTAGGGAGTATTGTAAATACCTACCTACTCAATACAGACATTTATGTCCTGTTTATTAAAACTTCTTCCGAATGTAAACCTTTCAGATTTGGAATTTGTTATCTGTTGAATATGTGGAAAAATTAATCTTGTCCACTCTTTCTATATCACTATTGATAAACTTTTTTGACATCGATTTTGCGTTCACTTTCAGCGGCAACTATGCTTTTGTGATTATGTCAGAGGAGATAGTAGAAACCTGGGAAACCACCAACTTCTTATTGATAACCAGGAAACAAAATATCAACGTCATTTATCAGTCATCGTGTACTTACGGCATCAATCAGAAATATGCATTTAAATAAATGAATATTTTTATGTGTACCATATTCGCAAGGGGACATCCAAACAGGATGATATTGGGCATTTAGTGGGAGCTAGTCTACAGAGCTTCGATTAACCTAGTTGTTTTACGCGTGAATTTATTGGTTGTAAGCTTAGTGATTTTCCATAATAAAAATTCTCGAAAACAGATAGAGAAGTTAAAATTAAACAATATATTCCATGTCAAATGCAAAACATGATTTATGTGAATTATTGAAATCTTTAAAAAAAAAAAATTGGGAAAACGAAAAGCATTGCTTGTTAGGACGGAGAGGCGTGCTTCGGTCACACGTCTTTAAGGAAAAATAAAACTTAAGCCAAACATTTTAGTACAGTCTGTGGTAAAGTTTTATGATAGCGAATTGCATTAGACACAGCATCTGCTCAGAGAAGAAAGAACAATGTATGCCAATCGAATTGAACTAGTTAGTTTATAAACTCCCGCCGACGATGTAAGATTTGTTTTAGTCTTGTGCCATTTTACTTTTGGATTAATTTGTTGGTTTCTTTCCTCAAACATTATTTCTTACCAAACTTTTGGCGGAGAACTTGAGATAGAATATATCTATCTATCTATTTTGTACCATTCTAGCTCGTATGTACAATTTTGAAGATAACCATTTCTTTTGATAGAATTTCAAAGGAAGCTATGCATTTTTAATAAACAGAAAAGGAAGAGAAGAAATTATATGAAATTCAAGTTAAAATGTCTGTTTCTTTTTTTAAACGTCACGATTTCACACATGATTATTTTTTAAATTTCATTTTATTTGCAGATAAGAACTTTAATGAGAACTGAAAAAGTCAATAGGTAAAAAGTCATTTATGCGTCTATTTTTATCGTATATCTGCATTTATGATGTAAATACCACCACCCACCTTCCCCAAAAAAGACAAATTCTGCACATCTGATTCTCTGACACAGGTGGTGCAAAACAGGCTCTCTGACAATGATTATTCATCTATAAATACATTAAAGATGATTGCAGATATTCTGTATAAATCATGGAAAATAAACATTAAAATGGAACAACTCTTTTGTATAGACGTTTTGAAAGCCCGCCAAAACAATGAGTTGGTGGATGGAAAGAAAGAGACGAACAAGGCGGTTTTTTTTTCTGTCTTCGGCCTTTGTTAGCATTCGAGAAGGTGTTCATAAAAAGTATTATAGCCTAGTGTGGAACTACGAATGTACATATTTGAGGGCATCTTGGTGTGTAAATTATTTCCACATACACTCTTTTAATGTTCTTTGAAAACATTCAATGTCGATCGCATTTGTTTACGGATTTCTAATCGTGAAAAATAACTGTGTCGCTTTTCAGTTTGTTTTGATCTTTTCTTATTACGAAATGCATTGCCTTTGTCTGTTTACCATCATAGAATTTGTAGACCATTATGTTTAAGAATTATTTTCAAAACTCTGAGTAACTCTGACCCTGTTTTCGAAATCAGCCCAAGCCGTTTCTGAAAACATATCTACTACACAAAGCACACATCTGCTATATATACTGTTTTGTACCAAATATGGAGTCCATTCCATTATCTGTAAGGAACATGTATTAATTTGTGTCTTTGAATAGCATCAAGTGGTATAATAAGGATGTCGTTCCATAAGGTGGCACAGTCTAGATACATGAGGAGAGATGTTGTTTTTCCCCTTGTTTTGAGGAATCCTTTGACGACGATGCTTTTGCTCTGAACACCTGTGGGAAGACACCTTGTTTAGAGAACCGAGGCACCTGTCCGAATTTCTTTTTATGACGGGATATGTGTCCACAGATTGTAGATCTACATATCAGCTACACATTGGACACCAATGGTACGATAATGGAGTCTTCAATGAATTAAAGCATATGAGGTCTTGTTTGAACACCTAGCAAATGTTGACATTCTGAAATGCATTTGTATCTTGGGTTTTGATACTTTTGGCAGCAGCAACAACCTGAAAATAAAAAATACGAAGTAGGAGGTTGTGCATTTGTATCTTGGGTTTTGATACTTTTGGCAGCAGCAACAACCTGAAAATTAAAAATACGAAGTAGGAGGTTGTCCATATGAAAATCGTTTTCAACAGATTAAGAATTATATAATTAGTTTTCGCTGGCATCGGCAATCGAGAAGAGGAAGACAATGCAACCGATTCCGGTGTTACTACATAAATTTCCGTGAACAAGCGCACGTTCTGGCTGAAATGCGTCTAATTTTCGGCAATAAATTAAGGGTACTGTAAACGATATTACCAATGTGGTGATGCTCTTTTTATGAAAATTAAGAGATACGTTAGACATGACTCCATCGTCTTCGAAATGAACACCTGCTACAAACGAAATATGTTCTATTTGGTTTTCATTCAGTAATGAGCCGAATTGTAACACGACATGCGATGCGGAGGACAATCAAAACAACGTTTCGTTTGTTCGATCAAAGTTTAATAGATCTTATCTGAACTTCTTGGTCCAGCAACCAGCATGTCAAAGAAATGGTGAATATAATTGCCTCCCAAACTTGACAATCTGACATCTCGTCAGTTACTGTCGAGCGGTGTGTGTGTGTGTGTGTGTGTGTGTGTGTTGGATTTTTAACGTAGCTTTAAGCATTTTTTCAGTTATATCGTTACGATGTGTGCATTGTGACAATTTTTTGTGATGTCATGCATTCGGGCATCATGCCACAGACACGTATCATTATGTCCCACCCAGTCACATTATCCTGACACCAGGCCGACCAATCCTAACACTAACCTCCTTAGCTGAGCGCTGCTAGTTCCATTTTATAAGTCTTTGTATGACTCGGCCGGGATTCGAACATGCGACCTCTCGCATCTGAGGAGGACGCTCTAACCACTATGACTAACGGAGAGTCACAAACACACAGACGGCACGTCATCCCAAATTTTGACGGAGTGTTATCTTTCATTGAAACGAGTTGTTCCAGAGGCACTTGACAATCCTCTAAACTTGAGATCATATTAGTCACCTCCCCCACTAAATTACACGGAGTTCAGTGCAGTTTTGTGTACAGGTGAAATTGCATCAAGATCATTATTCCCATGTTGAATTTTGTGCGTGTCTTTTATTATTTTGGTACTTAAATTAAATTAGCAATAGTTTAAAATCTAGGACGTATATTTAGTTTGCATTTTACTTGAGTCTGTACAATGTCGTGGCAAATGCGTTTTCGTATACCCATATGTGGATTTCTAAATGAGTTATTTTATATTATCTATACAAAAATCTTCCCTAATCAGCTACAGCCTTTCTGGATTTCAGTCCTTGAAAGTTTAAATATCAACGGTTCACAAATATATTGAATTTCGAGTGAAATGGTTCCTCGATAGTCACTTGAATTTGCATCAAATAGTGGTAAATGCATTTTGACAACTCCAAAGATAAAAGAACGACTCCGCGCCTCTTCTATCAACTGTGATAATGATCAAGACCTACCAAAGGAAGATGGTGACATACCGGAAACTGCTTTAAATGTTCAAGTAACAAGTTTGTGGAATTTTACGCCTCTGTGAGACACTGAAGTTGGCCTGCTTATCTACGTACATCAATCCTACTTTTGATAGAGCTTTGGAAGTGGGTTCATCCATTTTGTTCGGCTATTAACGTCTCATTTTTGATTCACCGTGGAAGTACTTTGGGAACAATCTGTGTCACTGAGCTGGTCGTGTACAGAGTGGCTTTTAGATGTGTTGAAAACAATAGCTGATTGGCACCCGGATGTCATCACTTTCTAGAGTGGAACAAGATCGTGCCATTACCCTTTTCACACCGAAAAATTACAAAACTATACATGCAATTGCGTTTTAAATTAGTTATTTGCGAATGGGGTTTTGAAAATAAAATACTCGCATAACTCTGCACGTGTAGTCTATAACTTAAGCATACGAGTTATAACCATGTTTACGGTAAGTTAATGAATCAGTCAAATCAGATCTTGACAAATTTCCACGCACTCTGCATCATTGCCGTTAAGTAAGAGCCTCTGTTATCTGGCGATTTACAACTCATATCTGTAGATATTATCCTTATGCCGACTAGCTCCGCTGACACGAATGTTTAGAACCTAAAACAGTAGTTCCAAACACTTGGCTCCTTTGCTTATTTTATTTGTAATGACGTACAAATGTTAGTCTAATATATATCTGTAAATATTCTTTGGAAATTTCTTCGCAGAAATGTACTAATATGTGTTTTGGCAAAATATAAAATTATCCATGCTCACTACAGTACTTCCGTTATCAAGTATTATTATAGAAGTGATTGCTGCGTACAACGAAGGGACTTTTAAAGTTACATTTTCATGCGAAAATCTCAATATCAGGAAATTCTGAATGGCTTGAAATTAAAGTAAAATATAAAACAGAAAATTTAGCAACTGCCAACAACCATGTATGTTTGTCTTTAATGATAATGATGTCATACACCTTGCAATTTATGTTGCGTATTTATGATCGAAGCTGACAAAACCATATCAAAAACTAAATAATCATAATAATTGTTCCCACTTCTCTCGAAACGTCACCCGATTCTGATAACCAGTGGTCAGCTACACCTACGCTACTAAGTTCAACCAAAATTATTCACGACATCATATCAATTTTCATTGGATGGTAGTCATATCAGCAGAATTGAAATGTTTACCCAAACCTTATAACGTTAAATTGTTTGGCCTAATTGATTCAAGATAACCAACGTTAAGAGTTAAATCGTCATTGTACATTGTTTGCTGAGAGATACTTGTATATATTTGTCTTACAGTCCATATTTACTCTGTCAGACATGATCGGAATTTTACTTCGTGGTCTATCTTGGACCGTCACTGGGCACTCCATTCATCTTACATACACGCAGAAAATAAGCATGTATTAACGTATAACAAACTTTTCGAGCATTATACGGTTTAGTGTTCTAACATGGTTCAAAACAGAATAAAGAAAAGATACAGTCCCAAAAATACAACAAAGATCTAACCAGAGCGCTGGACCACCTCTACACAAATTTAAGAAGTAATAAAAGCTTGCTTTCCATCCGAAATGTAATATGGCATTGCTGAAGAACAAAAAATTAAAGGTCATGACACTTGCTGTTATATGCAATTTGAGAACATTAATTTCAAAGATCTACCCAATGAGCCTTATATCTTCAACATGGGACGAAACGTAGATAAGATGTAGTTTACACTTAAACACTCGGCATCATGATTGAAACGAAACGTAGATCACTGTATTTTTTTTTTTGTGTGTGGACACTTTGCAGAATACACGATTATGTTGGGCTTCACGATTCTTGAATATAATGTGAATGTCAACACACGGGAACACAATAAAATACCGAATTTAGTATTGTGGTTCATAGCAAAAACTAAAAGTGAAAACAAGACACTATCAGGATACTCACCACTTAAAACTCCTAATCAAAACGTCTCATTCATTCATTTCTTTCATTCGCTTGTTCTTATCATTTTTGAAATAATTAAAAGAAATTATGTGATCCAGCTTGAATGCGCGCGAGTCAAAGATTTTTTGAGGTCAAGATCATGAATTGTCTTTATAATATTGGAACTTATGCTAGTAAACAGAACTGGCATGGGTGGATTCTGTTTTGCTGCATATTTCGGGGGTGGGGGCTGTTTAACATCTCTCCATAGATAGAGATATGGAATTATAGTAGTAGTAGTAGTAGTAGTTGTAGTAGTAGTGATATTTATGATAGTCACAGCATTTTAAAAAAAAAGGCGTGGGGACATGCAACGTTTGACGAATTAACAATTTTCACACGTCACCATCCCAAATTTAAATCTTACGTTTAATCGATGACGATTACTATTCAAACCTAGCCTGCGAAATCCGTAGTCGAGTGAAAACTAGTGTATAAACCACTTTACTAAACGACAAAGTACACAATCTTTGAAATTGGTGTCATATTCAAATACCCCATTCAAGCCTGTACAACACGACTGCTTAGAAGGTCTCATGATTCATAACCGTCCTGGCGGGGTTATAAATATGTCATGTCAGTATTACAAAACATTAATTCTCAGATGTTGCGAATCAATAATGTATAAATTGGATCGCAAATATTGAATGGCTCCATCTACTTAATCTTGCAACTATTGAATAATAGTTTAAAGACGTCTAACCATACCTTAGAAGGATTGATGATTCTAGGAATAAGATGTTTGAACTGAGAAATGTGTTCGTTTGTGTGTCTGTCGTTTTCACAGTCATCCATCAGACAAGTTATGGATTGGAAGCACCTCATAGAGGTAAATTTGACTCTTTTTATTAGAGAGGTTTCTTATCTCGAGCAGTGAAATATGTGATAATCGTAAAGTTTCGAGGCTCTTGCCTCACATGTGATGTCAATTCAGTCTAAGTAACTGTTTTCATTGAAACCTTATTTCTGTGTATACCTTCAGCTCCCGCTGAGTTGTTCTTTTCCGTATGTCATTGTATTGGTGATGTGAGAATAATACTGATGACGACGACGACGATGGTGATGATGATGATGACAATTATAATGATGATGATGCATTTTTCTGGCAACTGTTTTTCATGATTGAGTTGAAGTTGAAATTGAAACTAATGCGCACTTTCCACTTTAATTATTACAACTTTCAGAGACAAAACAATGTCACTTGATACAAATGACCAATATACATACATACATACATACATACATACATACATACATACATACATACATACATACATACATACATACATACATACATACATACATACATACATACATACATACATACATACATACATACATACATACATATATATATATATATATATATATTGGTAATTTGTATCACACACACACATATATATATATATATATATATATATATATATAGTCGGTAATCAAACCGACTGAATACTGAATAGTGCAGTATGCAATCCAAATAAATCATTCCTTATTTCAGAAGATGGATATTTAAACAATGTTTTTGGTAAAGTGTAAACGTAACTGGAGTGAAATATAAATATTAGAGATGTACACAATTCATTCATTTAAAATGTTTAAATTACAGAAAGTATATTGTCTTCGCATAATGACAGTATTTTTTTCCATCTAACTATCACGAGGCTAAATATTAACTTATTTTGGCAATAAATAATTCTGAGTTACAGTGCTAATAAAATATATATTGTGCAATATTTCATGTACTTATTATTTAAAAATAAGGTGTAATTATATCATTATTGAAAACTATATGTCAAACCATATTCATGCATCGTTGAGATCAAAGATAATATCCAGAAAAATTCAGATATGTCATTTTGTTAAGTGCAAGTATTGAAATTATAAACTTGTTCTTGCAAAGCATATCTACGCGCAAAAATCTTTTTGTGACTATCTGTCCCAAATTGTATAAAATGATTGGGGTTAAATGATAATCAGGTCCGTGCTGAAGGCACTATAACTAACACAAAAGACAACAATACAATAACTGTTGATTCGTGAGGTGTTGCTATTTTTGGTGATCATCATAATTTTATAACGTCCCATATCTTGACATTATCATGTGACTAACAAAAAAATGCCCTACTTGTTAACACTGAACGCAAAATGCACTATATTATTTGAAAACATCATTGTTCTATTTTTACATTCCATGTATGCACATTAGTCAATTAGGGCACTGTAGCCTAATCCTCTGTTTTTAGTTGTTTATTTTTTTCTTTATTTGTATTCATTTTCGTTTAAAATGAGTAATTGCACCCACCCCACCCAATCCCGTGCGATTTCGTCTCTAAACATGTTTTGGTCTACGTCAGTAAAACTTAATAGTAGTCCACTACCTGTTTCACCCCAACCCTCCATCGCCCCGATCATAATTATGTGGGCGCCTTTGTGTGGTTGAACTAATTGCAAATATTCATCTTGTTCATCTTAAGATAATATACTATTTCAAGCAAAATGTATCAATACTATCATGTGTAATGTCTATATAATTTTAGTTTCAATTACATTGACTTCATTTTCCTGCATTTTGTCTCTAGTTAAACTGAATCAAGTCTTTTAAAACAATCTATTTCAAAGTCTTTGATCAAAACAACAATAGTCTCATAATCTCTTTTACTCACCACACCTTTCATCGCAAAAACGGATTATAAAAAAATAGTTTTCACTCGTGTTTTTTTTTTGTACTTCCAAGCATAAAGCATCTTTTTTCCGGACTGTATTAAAGCATAACTAACGTAGAGTAAGTAAAATCTAGTTACTCAAATATCACTAATTCAGCTTTCTTTGCTGTATCTTTTCCTTCTTTCTTCTGTTGTTGTGGGTTTAACACAATTTTTTCAGCACATTATAAAGTTTTACATGGCGTCCAATATATTTGGTGGAAGAAGATAAGGGAAAAACCATTGGAAAAAGCACCGACGGTAAGCTACTGAAAAGCTGTCTTACATACCCACCTTAGCCAAGCTGGTGACTCGAACGCAGGAAGCGATGTGAATTAAGTATAAAGAAAAAAGTCATAGATAACTTGGCCACCCGGTCCCTATTGTTGTTGTTGTTGTTGCTGTTTTAAAATAATTTTCTAGGTAAACGTGATACAGTATTTATAATATGTGAGAAAGTATTTATTATAGTGTACCACATGAAAGTAATAAAGTCAATTATTGGTGTACATAATGTAAAGCATTATGGAACAAAAAACATCGTGATCATCTCCTTCCTGTCTTTATAAAGTTTTTTCATCCGCGACAAGTCAAGTTCCTCTCGTTCTTTGCCCTTTGTGGAACAAAACTTTTGGCTTCGCCTGTGTGGAATGGTATTTGCCTTCGACGAATTATACTTCTCATAACAAGGCTAGTTAACGAGAATAAAGGCTGGTACTTTAGAAAGCCAAATTACATGTATCAAAGTTTGCCACAGAGGTTTATATACATGAAAAATGTGGAAGAAAGGAATTCTTTCTTTTCGCTGCATATCATTTTGGGGTTGCAAGGTTCATTTGAAAGAGTATATTTTGCAACAGTTTTGTTTATGACGTGATGACTCTGTTTGGTTAGGAGCAGAAAAGTCTTTTATTTCGTGAAGGATACACAAATGTGCTTTAATCGCATAAAAATATTATGACAAAAACAGAAGTACAACAAAAAAAATAATTACGGAATGGATAGTTAACTGTTCCCTATGTTTCATTGTATGTGTTACATATTCCTAAAGAAATAAAGCTATATGTAATAACTTAACATAAATACATCAGCAAAAATACACAAAAAACAATAATAATAATAATAATAATAATAATAATATTATTATTATTATTATTATTATTATTATTATTATAAAAATATAAAAAATAATAATGATAGAAGTCGAATATGAAATATGAGTTTGTCAATTAAAATATAGAGAGAGCAGGACATATCAGTTACCACGTCAAATTAAAAAATTTTTAGAATATTTCTCTGTGTGTGTGTGTGTGTGTGCGCGCGCGCGCGCGCGTGCGATTTTGACTTTTAACGTAGCTTTGACAATTATCAAGTCATATCACTATGATGTCTACAGTGTGGCAGTGTTGGAGTTCATAGTGATGATCTAGCACAGGGGTATTAAGCCACACACACACACACACATCATGATATCCTACCCTGTCACATTATTCTGACACCAGGCCAACGAGGCCTAAACTCTAACCTGGTAATGCTGAGAGCCAAGCGAGACAGCTGTAAGTACCATTTTTATAGCTGTAAGTACCATTTTTTTAAAAATAAGTCTTCAGATTCAAACCCGCGACATCACGAATCCCAGGAAAGCGCCTCTAAATACTTAGGCCATCGAATGTGTCTAGAATATTTAATATTAAATGATTTACAATTGTTAAATGTTTAAAAGTCATGGTTTATCAACGAAATATAGTAGACCCATATATTACACTGTTGTTTAAAAAGTTAAAATACTTATTTCAGTAGCAGTACTACCAAAACAATCTGTAGTGTAATATGTAGTGTAATCTGTAATCTGTAAGACGGGGGAGGGGAGTAGGCAGCCTGGCCGAACAACACTTAATAGTTTTATAAAGAAAGATTGTGTTTGAACAAGAACTAAGTGAACCCCGGGTGTTTGTTACCACAGGTCCAGTGATCGCTCTCTTCGGCCCCGGTTAAGATACTAATTGTGCAAACATCTTTTTTTGGTAGCTTGTAAAAAGAAATATGCTTAAGGAAACCCTTAACAAGTATCTAAGCGCATGAACAGGAATGGAGTAGACATAACTTTAGAAAACCAGTTGTTATTCTCTTGTCTAAACAACCTTTAATGATGGCTTCCATAATTTACAAGATTTTTCATTTACGGCTATTACCATAATATAGCCTTACATCTGTAGGGTGCGATACATTAAATTTTAGATTTACTTCTATAATGTACGATAAAAAAATATCTAACCATACATATGTAGTGTACCGTACAAAACTATAACATATTTAGTGTAAATAAATTCAATTTTATCCTTACATTGGAAGTGTGCAATACATACAATTTATCCTTACATTGGTAGTTCGCGATACATAAAATATAGCCTTATATCTGTAGATTTCGATATATATATAAAATATAGCATTATATCCGTAGTGTACGATATATAAAATATAGCCTTATATCCGTAGTGTACGATATATAAAATATAGCCTTATATCCGTAGTGTACGATATATAAAATATAGCCTTATATCCGTAGTGTACGATATATAAAATATAGCCTTATATCCGTAGTGTACGATATATAAAATATAGCCTTATATCCGTAGTATGCGATATATAAAATATAGCCTTATATCCGTAGTGTGCGATATATAAAATATAGCCTTATATCCATAGATTTCGATATATAAAATATAGCCTTATATCCGTAGTGTGCGATATATAAAATATAGCCTTATATCCGTAGTGTACGATATATAAAATATAGCCTTATATCCGTAGTGTGCGATATATAAAATATAGCCTTATATCCTTAGTGTGCGATATATAAAATATAGCCTTATATTCGTAGTGTGCGATATATAAAATATAGCCTTATATTCGTAGTGTGCGATATATAAAATATAGCCTTATATCCGTAGTGTGCGATATATAAAATATAGCCTTATATCCGTAGATTTCGATATATAAAATATAGCCTTATATCCGTAGTGTGCGATATATAAAATATAGCCTTATATCCGTAGTGTGCGATATATAAAATATAGCCTTATATCCGTAGTGTACGATATATAAAATATAGCCTTATATCCGTAGTGTGCGATATATAAAATATAGCCTTATATCCGTAGTGTGCGATATTTAAAATATAGCCTTATATCCGTAGTGTGCGATATTTAAAATATAGCCTTATATCCGTAGTGTGCGATATATAAAATATAGCCTTATATCCGTAGTGTGCGATATATAAAATATAGCCTTATATCCGTAGAGTGCGATATATAAAATATAGCCTTATATCCGTAGTGTGCGATATATAAAATATAGCCTTATATCCGTAGTGTACGATATATAAAATATAGCCTTATATCCGTAGATTTCGATATATAAAATATAGCCTTATATCCGTAGTGTACGATATATAAAATATAGCCTTATATTCGTAGTGTGCGATATATAAAATATAGCCTTATATTCGTAGTGTGCGATATATAAAATATAGCCTTATATCCGTAGTGTGCGATATATAAAATATAGCCTTATATCCGTAGTGTGCGATATATAAAATATAGCCTTATATTCGTAGTGTGCGATATATAAAATATAGCCTTATATCCGTAGTGTGCGATATATAAAATATAGCCTTATATCCGTAGTGTACGATATATAAAATATAGCCTTATATCCGTAGTGTGCGATATATAAAATATAGCCTTATATTCGTAGTGTGCGATATATAAAATATAGCCTTATATCCGTAGTGTGCGATATATAAAATATAGTCTTATATCCGTAGTGTACGATATATAAAATATAGCCTTATATCCGTAGTGTGCGATATATAAAATATAGCCTTATATCCGTAGTGTGCGATATATAAAATATAGCCTTATATTCGTAGTGTGCGATATATAAAATATAGCCTTATATCCGTAGTGTACGATATATAAAATATAGCCTTATATCCGTAGAGTGCGATATATAAAATATAGCCTTATATCCGTAGAGTGCGATACATCCTAACCATGAATTATTAGCAACAATAACACTTAGTATCTGAAATTAAAGGAATTTATATCTAATTTGATAATGCATAATTTGCTTATATGTGACTTTTTAATACATGAATTACTAATATACGAGTTACTAATACGCGATTTACTAATACATCATATATTACATGATTTTCTAATACATGGATTACTAATACATGATTTAGTACCATGTGATTTACTAATACATGATTTACTAATTCATGAATTACAAATTTTTTTTGTTATGGCTTAGCGCCATTTTTAAACACAATATAGGCTATACATGGCGGCCAGTATTAATGGTGGAGGAAGAACCCGGAAAACCTTCGGAAAGAACCTCCGACCCACAAGAAGCTACTGGCAAGCTTTCTCACATAACTACATTAGACTCGAACACACGCAGACAGAGGTGAGATAGCAGTGATCCGTAACGGACAGCGCTTTAGACCACTCGGCCACTCGGGTCCCCTGATTTACTAATACGTGGATTACTAATACATGATTTAGTACCATGTAATTTACTATTACGCGATTTACTAATACATGATTTACAAGTGCATCATTTACTAACACATGATTTAACGATACATGACTTACTATAGGTAATTTACTAATACAAGATTTACTAATACATGATTTGAACTAGTTAACTCCAGTAATTGAATGTAAATGAGGAAAATGCAGTTACTAGCAGAAATTGCGAAACAAAAATATAAATATATTTTGCAAATTTAAAAGCGACGCTTACTGGGTTGAATCTGTGCGTTTACCTTTTATATATAACCTCAGTTGGTATTGTAAGTCATTTTTAATATTCATACACTACATAAATGTTTCATACAAACACACCGACATGAGAGCATTCAAACAAAGTAACAATTCATCAGCAATGAAGAAAAATTGATTCGCTACTGCAGTTATGATGTATAAATATCCTAGGGGTAAAGTGGCAACAGTATGAAAACAAGGATATTTAAAACTTGGAGTGTCAGTTGTATTTAACTTACTAAAAATAAAAAAAGGATGTCATACTCATTCTTGTGGGAAGCAAAAATTACATGTATTTCTAATTCTGAAATTATTGCGAGGCAGATATAAATCGAAAGAAAGCTACCCTAATGCATCCGTAAGTTAAAGACTCGCACTTTAAGCTTATCATAAACATAGTGCGCAGAAAAATGAACGAGCAAAGATTCTTTGAAAATAATGGTCGCTTTCATTCATTTCAGTTTGTATTTCATTTTTCCAGTCAAAATGAACAAGTGTTAGTTTTTAAAACAGAAAAGATGAAAACAAGTAGTAAAGCCAGGTCACACTGTAACTAACGTGTTCAACATGCATTAATTTCGCATCTTACGCTACAGATTACACTACAGATTACGCTACAGGTTACACTACATATTACATTACATATTGCATCACATATTACATTACAGGTAACACTACATATTACGTTACATATTACATTACAGATTACATTACAAATACCACTACATTTTACGTTACATATTACATTACAGATTACACTAAAGGTTACGCTACAGATTACATTACATATTACATTACAGGTAACACTACAGATTATATTACAGATTACATTACAGATTACACTACATATTACACTACAGATTACACTACATATTACACTACAGATTGCATTACAGATTACACTACATATCACATAAATTACATTACAGATTACATTACATATCACACTTCAGATTTCAATACAGATTACACTACAGAATACGCTACAGCTCACATTACATTTAGACATATTACACAACAGATTACATTATAGATTACATAACATATTACATTACAGATTATATAACATATTAATTACATTTTACACTACATATTATTACATTACAGATTACACTAAATATTACACTACATATTGCTTTAAGTATTACATTTCAGATTATACTACAGATTAGAATACAGGTTACACTGTGGCCCCGAGTGGCCGAGTGGTCTAGAGCTCTCTCCGTTTCGGATCACTGCCATCTCACCTCTGTCTGCGTTGGTTCGAGTCTCAGATTAGGCCAATGTGGGTATGTTAGAAAGCTTGCCAGTAGCTTCTCGTGGGTCTGTGGTTCTTTCCGGCGAGTTTTCCCGGGTCCACCCATAAACTTGGTCATATTTTAGACTGGTTTCTTTATAGACCTGATAATAATATTCTGCAATCCACCCTTCTACCCCATGAACTTGCATTAGATCACCTCTGCATAATATGCCATCTCGATGTATCAGTCCCTAACCCTCCACCTTTATTTGCTACTAAGAGAAACCTCCGTATGCTAAATAGAACCAAGTTCATGCATGGCATCCAAGAAAACCTAACAACATACGTACATCCTACAGCAGAACAACTCGATAACTGCCTGCGTTCATTGCTTGAAAACATGCCCCAGCCAGTATCAGTTGTTACGTGCTTAGGCTCGAATAAGCAGCAACACAGAAATAGTGAAAACTAACAAGCTTGTATAACTTGAACAATGAATTTATTAAGTACAATTACTTTCATAAAATAAATAAACTTACGGTTTTAGAGAATCAAATCCAACATTATTCCAATATAGAATTCATAATAATAATCCACTAATGGAATTGTAAGAGTCCTGATAAATAAATGTTCTAATAGTTCCAGGTTCGAATCTTGACGATGTAATCCAAAATGGCTGACAATGCCATTGATGCAGTTCTTGTTTTATTATCATCCAAATGAATTATGAGCACAAGTTTTCTCCTCCAAATAGATAAATAAATCTTCTTTCTTCAATGAATTGACACAATGTCCAGAACAAAATAATTATAATTATAACTCAAACATGAATACACAACTGTTAACTTTTAAAGCCCAAAATTCTACTGAACTGTTCTATCCCAAACAACAGTCTATATAACTGTTTTTCTTAAGTAAACAAGTGATCACGTGATTTTCTAGAAATTGATAGAAATTCATGGAAGGTCACAAAAAGAGACTACCTTCATCAAGTCACATACTAAAAGAATGATCTAGAAGAAAAACCATCCCCAATAACTAAAAATAAAAGATGTCCTTGAAATTAACCAATTGTTTTAAAGACCTATTTATCAATCTGAAGCAAGGTCAGATAATGAGGTAAACAAGCCAAGGTCAGCCTGTTTACAACTAGAGTCTAGGTCAGCCTGAATTTTCTAGAAAAAATCTCCCAATTAATGAATATTAAAGGCAAAATGACAAATTTGGATTTAACATTCAAAAATAAATAATTTAAATCCAATAGCCGTAACACAATAAAAACAAGTGTTCTTCATGGTATATCAGTGTTAGGGACCAACTTCACACTGCTAAAATACATCACCGAAAAGCAGAGAGGCTTTGTCTTTCCACCAGACTCACTATTCATAAACAAAAATCTATGAAGCCTCTAAGAAGAACGTCACAAACATAGTCCATTTAGCAAAATTATCCCACTACAGTACTAAGATCACAGAGATATCCAGCTGACAAAGAGCTCTTCGAGATAACTAACAAACTAATGTCAAGGAACAAATGTACACCACTTCCAACTACCTTCTCTCCTGTAGACCTTCCGGACCTATTTGCAAATTTCTTCCGTGACAATGTACAAACCATTAGAGATTCGCTTGACAACACAATTTCAATTGACTTGTCACCATATAGTTATGATACAGAATTTCAGCGACAACCATTAGGAGCATTTGGACCCGTCTCTATTGATTTAGTAAGGACAATCGTGATTAAGACTGCACCAACGTCTTGTGAACGTGATCCAATTCCAATAGCACTGCTTTTTCTTCATGAAATACTAACTGATGTTATTAATATATATTTCTCTCTCTCTCTCTCTCTCTCTCTCTCTCTCTCTCTCTCTCTCTCTCTCTCTCTCTCTCTCTCTCTCTCTCTAGTCGGTTGAATTCCCATCAGTTTTCAAAACTGAAAAAATGCCATCGTAAAGCCTCTGCTGAAGAAACCAACACTTGACCATAACGATTTAAAGGAATACCTCCCAGTTTTCAATCTCCCATTCAGATAAAATAATCTTATAAAAAGTTGTTCTAACCCAATTTGTATCTCATTTGAATTCAAACAGGCTTTTTAGCAATGTACAGTCTGCATATCGCCCTTGCCACAGTACTGCAACTACTCTTCTGAAAGTATTTAATGACATTCTCTCTGCTTTGGATAGTAGAAAGATTACAGTCCTCACTCTCCTGGATTAATCTGCAGCATTTGACACAATAGACCATGATATATTACTTCACCGTCTCCAGCATGCATTTGGCATTCAGAATATAGCCTTACAATTGTTCAAGTCCTACTTAGTCAACATTACACAAATTGTATTTGCAAATGGAATACATTCCAGCCCAGTTGATATAAGTTGTGGTGTTCCACAGGGGTCTATACACTCAGCCGCTCTCAAGTGTCATAGATCATCATCCAGTGTCTCACCAATTGTACGCTGATGACACCCAAATATAAAGGTCTAGCCACCCAACCAAATGAAGTTGATACTACCATCCATGGAGTAGAGAGTTGCATTTCTGATGTGAAATCATGGATGACATGTAACAAGCTGCAGATGAATGATGATAAAACCGAAGCCATTCTGATCATAACACAAAGGCGTTCTCATTCACATCTTTAGACAATAAATATCAGCAACACCAACATTAAATTCTCACAGTCTGTACAAAACCCAGGTGTTACTCTAGACAGTACTTTCTCATTGCATCAACATGTCATGAACATATGCAAGGCTGCATATCTTTAGCTGAGAAGCATCAACTCCATTCGCAAATATATTTCAGCTGATGCCACTTAAACACTTGTCTGTTTATTAGTACTTTCAAGACTTGACTATTAAAACTCAATTCTGTCTGGTTCGTCTCAATATCTACTCCATAAACTTAAAAAGTTCAAAACACAGCTGCTCGGATCATCTTTAGAGTACCTCGATCAGAGCACACCTCAAACTGCTCTGTACCCTACACTGGATATCCATTCAATACAGAATCAAACACAAAATGTGTTCTCTGTGATATGTTTCACTGACAGACTTCAGTCCAACATACCTATCCGGCCTCACCCATGTGTATACACCAGCAAGATATTTACGCTCCTCTTCTGACAATCGTATACTTATTGTTCCTACTATGAAAATGAAGTCATATGGACAACATTCTTTTGCATACCAGGGTCCGGCGATGTGGAACGTAATGCCCATTGAAATTAGACACAAAGATACAGTGGTCCCTTCTAAGAGTGCTCTTAAAACTCACCTTTTTCGACTGCAGGAACAAACTTAGAGACCTAATACTGTTTTGTATCTGAAATGTTTTCAGCATGTTTTTTATGTTTTCCAATTTCATGGTTTTTGTTTTTTGTTTTTCTATAGTGTAGTCATATCATTATAGATGCTGTAAAGCGCTTAGAGCTTCTATAGATTAGGCACTATACATAGTTCTGATTGTTATTATCATTATTATTATTATTATTATTATTATTAGTAGTAGTAGTAGTAGTAGTAGTAGTAGTAGCAGCAGCAGTAGTAGTAGTAGTAGTAGTAGTAGTAGTAGTAGTAGTAGTAGTAGTACAGGTTACACTAAATATTATATTACAAATTACACTTTTTTAAAATTCAGGTTGTAGTAGAGAAGTGCTAGAAGAGTGTTTCCGTTCACTTGTCAGAACAAGTGTAGAACTGGCATGGGGAATAGACGAGCAAGATGATCAATGCAGGTAAGTGTGTGTGTGTGTGTGTGGGTGTGTGGGTGGGTGGGTGGGTGTGCCGGAGGACACAACTAGAATGTTAATATTTTTCAAATATGCAAATGTGATTGATGTTTCAAGAGGAAATCAATTGTAAATATGTATAGAATATTTGTACTTTTCTCTTTGTGGAATTTAAAGTTGAGGGGAAAGTCATTATATCTTGTAGTATATCTTGATTCAAAATATCAAAAACAAGTAGTCTTTACTTATTTATTAGTATCCGTTCAGTTCTTTGTACATGTACAATAAAACACGCACACACACTACGTGCTTTCGAATCATGCAATACACAGCCTAGCTATTCACATTGATACAAAAACTAAGATCTAATAGCAATTTCATTTTCAGCAACATGATAATTGTCATGAATTCTCATATGTTGCCTCTCTCCGTAAAACTTAGAAAGGATGACTCAAACTGTATTTAAAAAAAATAAGATAATAGTTTATGTTGATTTGTTGCAGTGCTGCAGCCAAGACGCAAAAATGTGTTGAAGATGAGCTGGATAATTGTCGCCATCACATTGGCAATTTAACACTGTCAGTTATGCGCCCCTTTTATGATGTACTGAAGCATGTTACAGATACATCATGTAAATATGGTGAGTTCCTTGAGAAATCGATGTTACTACATTTTTTTATCACATAGATTTTTTTCATCTTAAATTGGAGTTTCTTAAATAAAGCCGCATACGTATGTAGGTATGTATGTAGGTGATGGACAGTAATGATGACATATCGATACGTAATAATTATGGTGGCAAGCAAAAAGACGGACAATCGGACGACTGGAAGGACATTGAGGACAATGCATTAGTAGCAATGTGTTACTTTGAATGTCAGCAAGAATGAACAGTTCATCATATGTTTACATTTCCGCATTTCCCCATTACATCCAAGTTAAGACTGCCATATTCTAAGAAAAATACTGGATATCTCATGTTAATTTAAAATAACATTTCCCGTATACACACTAACGGGTTCCCAATGCAAACCTACGGCGTAATGTTAATTCAATTAGGCGCGCAGATCTGTTCGCTTATTACGGTCAACCACTTCTAACAATTTAATTGTTACCTCATTTGACACTTCTTCACGTGATCACTATCCAGCAACCTGTGATCTGCTATATTTGAAGTAGTTATTCTTTTAAGTAAGGTTGAAACTACCAGACTTTTTTTTCTCAACATAATAAATTCAAAAAGCAATCATGATTATCAAAGGTTAGCGTGCTAGAGTCACGATCAGAAAGATACCGGGTTGAAAACCACCAATACTGGCCTGGGTTGGTTACCGTGGTGTGTGGGTCCTGGGCAAGACAATTTACTCCAATCTGTCCTCACTAAATGACTTTCTTCTGTTGCTTTGCTCGCATTAGCCCCTTTTTAGGGGTATGATATGACGACCAAATTAAATAGCGCACTCTGTGCGCATAAATGGCAGGAAGATGTGGCACCATTCCATCTTCCTGGATAAATTAAACCAGAGGCGTAGCGATGATATTTTGCGCCCGTGGACGAACTATAAAATTGGCGCCCCAGCGATCTTGTGACCGATTTATTACCCTTGTTTACTTATTATAATGTAACGTTGTAAGCTTCATTTTGGCGCCCCTATACCTTGGCGCCCGGGGACATGTGTACCCCCCTGCACCCCCCATAGCTACGCCTCTAAATTAATCCACTACCATATATATAAATGGCAGTGCAAAATAGTGAACATATGACCCTAGTACGTATCCGGTTTCACTTTAAATCCAACTATTCATTCATGCTTTGCCTCAAGAAACTAAACGAAACCAGAATTATTCAGATATGTGTTGTGCTGTAAATTCGTGTAGTTTAACCATTCATTTCGCCCTTTCTCTCGCGTTTCTTGCCAAAAGCCAAAATGCATATATTGTATCCAAAATCAAACTTCATTTTTATATCTCAATTTCCAAAACCGTTTTTTAAATGTCTCCATAAACCCAAACTACCGCACATCATTAGTTTAAATGTCCCAATAAATTACACTAATATAATCTCACATCATTAGTTTAAATGTCCCAATAAATTACACTAATATAATCTCACATCATTAGTTTAAATGTCCCAATAAATTACACTAATATAATCTCACATCATTAGTTTAAATGTCCCAATAAATTACACTAATATAATCTCGCATCGTTTGCCATATAGGAGCAGTGTAGTTTACAAAATATGTACCATGATTAGGTTTATTTGGTCTATTAAAAATCCGTCTTTTGGTTTCACAGTGCAGTTGGAACCCTATTTGTGACAAAAGTGACGGAGAAATATTAGGTGGGTCAGGTGTAGATTTTACAATCTACCTTTATGTAGTCTGATTTAAAAATAAATACGTACAAGATATATTCAGTAGGAGGCTTCATTATCATGCATAGGTAAGCCATCGGGATAAGTAGTCGTACATGTTTATAACACAGATGTAATGTTGTTTGCTCCCAAATCAGAATCATTTACCCCGTATTTCTTCCAAGGGATATTACACCAATCAAGAATTCTGCAAGTGTCAAGCAACTTTGGGTCATATTTATTTGATAGACCATACTGATTGAGGAAATTTGTATGTTTTAAATCTACATTATATTACATACCATTAATCTACCATGGTGGCAAAGAATTAATTATACCTAAACTGGCATAGCCATAAGAAACACCGGATTTAATTTATAACTGGCGACTGCAGTTATAAATGTGATGGTAGACAGCTCTTGCTTGTAGGACACGAAATTCAAATCTTTTGCAACTGCGCGCGGTAAGTTGTTTCATGTTCCTACGATACACGGCCGGAAATATATGAAGTTGTGATAATTGTAGGTGTCTTAACGTCTTGCTTTTGATAAGCTCTGGTTCGACTATATGCTGTAATCTGATATTTGACAGCAGGTATGTCTGCAAAGTTGCTGATGGTCTTGAACATCGTGGTCAACTAGAAACTGGTTCGCCTTGATTCTAGCAAATTCCAATGGAAAGTGATCCACCATGGCTACGATACTACTAGTGTTCATATATCCGTTAGTAGTGTAATTAGTGGTCCTTCTCTAAAACATCTATATCTTATTTATCTGGTCAGGGTTGGTTTTGCGGGTTACACACTGATGGCAAGGACGTATACAAGCGAGAAGTACGCCGAACTTTGATTTTCTCGTTGTTTACTCACGTTATGTGGAGAAAACCTATGAGACTGTTGTTTTTTTTTTTTTATTCGCCATCCTGCATACTAGGCATTTCTGAGAGATGTCTTTATAGTTTAACCTAAAGGAAATTTGTCGCATCTTCAGTGGCCCCTTGAGTGTGTAGTCGGACATGATTGGAGGCTTCTTCATGTAAGATCTAAGGGTTCTACATTTTTCTGGGTGGAAGGACATACCGCAGGATCCTTCCCACAGAGTCAGTCGATCCAGGTCTTCTTGCAGGATTTTCCAGTTCTTGGGGACGTTGATTTTCATGCAAACTATATTATTGTCTGCAAATAGCATTGTCATGGATTTAACGCTAAATGGTTATAATAGTCACACAAACTCCAGGTAGAAGGCGGAATACAAAACACTCTCTTAAGGCAGTCTGATAATAAAGGGTGCTGTTTCTGATATTGTTCCATTTACGATAAACCTTTAGGATCTGTGTCAGAAAATCTCTGATCAATTTTAGAGCATTAACACTGATGCTATAGTAATTTAAATTACAACAGGATTCCTTGATTGGCGACACGATCAAAAGCACAAATAAAGGCGAGGACTGCACACACGTAATGCCGACTTAAGTGAAATGATCAGGCAAGTTCATACACAATGTTACAAGAATTAATTCACAGCATCGTACGACACCGAAGCCGTGCTGATAATCTGTTAGGATGCTGTAGTGGTCGAGATGACGCGCCATGTTGCTGAATGATGTATTCAAGCAGTCTGCAGTATATACATATTAAGGAGACCAGTCAATAGTTTAGCGTTCAACTCTGGCACAAAAATGGTGTACTCTCTTCTGCTAGATCGTTCAGGATACTTGATGGAAATATGCTTGGTACGGTGGCCTTCTCTTGGTTAAACATCATTAATCAACTGTATATACCTTGTGACACAGCTTGTATATCAGGCATAGATGGGTATGATTCTTGCCATGGAAGACCATTCATGTCCTAAAGTTAAGTGTGAAAACATTGGTTTTGCGATTTTGTTTGGTGGCCTTAAGCAGTTGCGGAGAAGAACGTGCGATTTATTGGTTTGAATAAGACTTTTCGATCATTATTAGCTAGACTGTCAAAAAATGTTGCATAGGGGCAGATCAGATTAAATGTTGTGGGGTTAGTGGTGGCATTTAAAAAAGTTCAAAAGGGTTTTGACTTTTCTTTAAAGGGCATCAAAGCTATGTCCATGTATCTATTTACTCAAAGTGTAATACCCAATAAACGTGCTCAAGAATAAAACAATAGTCAAATTTGAAGTGTGAAGTGACTAAGTTTGTGTACGTTTCTCGGGGGGTGGTGGGGTGGAGTCGGGCACCCCACCACCACCATCTCCTTTGGCCTTATACTTACTATGTTATATCGTCGACTCTTCCAACCATCGGATTTCTTGAATCACTAATCCATTTCTTGCTGATGACATATAAATGACAGAAATTTTATGGGATTGTTAGCCGAATTGTCCAAATTTTTCTTTGTAATATTAGTGCATTTGAATACCTTTGAACCTTGATTTTAAAAAAGATATTTTCTCTTTTATTGTCATGTTTTTGCATGAAATATACCTTGTTAGATTGTATAGGTTTGGTATGTAATTAATCGAAAACAGTGATTTTGTTCTTTTACTTTGTTAAGCCATGATAAGATTGATATATTGTGCAGTGTTTTTGACTATATCTCTCATTCGAGAGACTTAAGCATGTGAGGAAGACAAAATGGTGGTTGGGCCCAGTCCCGGATTACCCATTAGGCAGAGTAGGCAACTGCCTATGGGCCCCGCGACTTTTATGGGCCCCATCAGGGGCCCCCATGAGACCGTGACCGTGGGTCTGGGGCCCCAAAAGTTTGACAGCCTATGGGCCTCCACGGTGCTTAATCCGGCGCTGGTTGGGCCATCAGCTGTACTTGCTCACTGGTTTTACAGCAAGTAAGCAAGCGCAGCACAAGGCTGGGTGTAAGCTTAACGGGCTGGAGGGGTGCATATGGTGACTAGTATACATAGTGAACTTACTGCAAATGTATGAGACCACTCCTGTAGACTAGTGGTTAGAACATCTGACCTTGGCATGAAGGTCATTTTAATATACATACAATACCAATCTCATCCAATGTGGCCACCATTACTAAAACAGTGACAAACATTTTGACAACTACTCCAAATATTGTGAATAAAATTTAACATTGTGAAAGCATGTTCAGCCAGGTGAATAGAATTTGACAGATATTACAGATAGCATATGCAACTAGGTGAATAGAATTTGACATTACAGAAAGCATATGCAACTAGGTGAATAGAATTTGACAGATATTACAGAAAGCATATGCAACTAGGTGAATAGAATTTGACAGATATTACAGAAAGCATATGCAACTAGGTGAATAGAATTTGAGATATTACAGAAAGCATATGCAATTGAATATGGCTAAAATAGCAAAAGTTTAAGTATATTTCAAACCCTGATTTAATCTGGCATTATAAATTTGAAGAAATTTTGAGAGCTTCCTAGTGATCCAAGTTTTGATCAATTGCAGTTGACAATTTAAGAAGATGAAGGCAGTTTAATAATCTAACACTTACTTTTTCCTTTCTTGCATTTTTATCTTTGCAGAAATTATAACATTACATAGATGAAATGGCTCTTTTGATTTGAATCACAATGACCAATACAAACCATTATCACTTTATAACCAATAATTAACCTGTAATTAAATATTTGTTAAGAATCATCTTTACAATGAATATGGATTCGTTTTACATGTTTGCAACTATTTAGATATAATGCCTTAATAAGCTGATTTCTTCAGGCACTGGAGTTCCTAGCTGCAGTGTAGAAGTCCCAGCACAATGTCTCTTCAATTTTGCAGCAGTTCTAGGACACGGATCATTTGTCCAAATATGCAGGTAATCTAATTTGGTTTCCTTTACATGTTCATTTTTCAGGAAAAGTCATAATCTGCTTTCACAGTCAAAGATTAAATGGCAGTACTTTCAAACCAACTTAACTTGTCCAAGCCTTACCATTTGATAAGATCTTTACTTACCTTATCTTATTAAGATTCTTTCCATTAGTTCAAATCATTGCTTACCATATCTTATTGATAGCCTTTCCATCGGGTCAGATCCTTATTTTGCATATCTTATTAAGACCCTTTCCATTGGATCAGATCCTCACTGAGCTTATCTTACTAATAGCCTTTCTGATAGGTCAGATCCTCACTTAACATAGCTTATTAATAGCATTTCCATTGGATCAGATCATCAGCATATGTTATTAATAGCATTTCCATTGGATCAAATCATCAGCATATCTTATTAAGAGCCTTTCCATTGTATCATGTATATAAATCAAGCAACATACACTCTATATAGAGGAAGAGTATAATATAGTGTGAATTATGACTCTGTGTCATTAATGTCAATCAGAATTTCTTGCAAAAAAACCAGCTTATATCGTTACTGCCATCTTCATAAGAGCTCCTCAGTGTCAGCCACACATGTTTGCTGAGAATGATCAGGTAGACTCCATTGCCCAGTGAAATCACTTATTTTCTATTTGACATCTTTAAAAGGGAGATGGAAGGGTATGAAGTCATTCTCTTAAAGGCCCCATCTGATATTTAATAAATCACCATTATTAGATGAATTGTGTTAACTATCAAGAGAGCTTATCAGTCACTCACTGACAGAGGCCTCTCATTTATGAAATTGTTAAAATTCTTCACCTTTATGGAATCATTTTAAAGGCCGTGTTTTGGCAATCATTTGCTACTTTCTCTTTTTGCGTTTGATCTTTAGCAAAACCAGAGCCACAGTATTTTTTTTCCTTGGTCCAATAGTTGTGGCATAAAACTGAGTTAATCATGTGATATATAATTGCATAGCTAAGCTATATTAATTTTACATATTTACTCTGTTGGAAGTCATCACTCTTCCTTCAAACTGATATATTCATCTAAATAATAGTGGCAGGTAATGTATTATTGATATTCAAATGTACTGACTGGATAAAACTAAGTTTATTTATGTGATACTTCCATGTTACTATTAGTTGTACTCCTTCAATCCAACTCACATGTCCAATATTAGTCAAAGCCAACATGTCCAATATTAGTCAAAGCCAACCCACATGTCCAATATTAGTCAAAGCCAACCCACATGTCCTACGTTAGTCAAAGCTAATCCACATGTCCAATATTAGTCAAAGCCAACCCACATGTCCTACGTTAGTCAAAGCTAACCCACATGTCCAATATTAGTCAAAGCTAACCCATATGTCCTACATTAGTCAAAGCCAACCCACATGTCCTACATTAGTCAAAGTTAACCCACATGTCCAATATTAGTCAAAGCCAACCCACATGTCCTACATTAGTCAAAGCCAACCCATATGTCCTATATTAGTCAAAGCCAACCCATATGTCCTATATTAGTCAAAGCCAACCCACATGTCCTACATTAGTCAAAGCCAACCCACTTGTTGTACCATATTAGTAAAAGCCAACTCACATGTCCTACATAAAGTCAAAGCCAACTCACATGTCCTACTTTAGTCAAAGCTAACCAATATGTCCTACATTAGTCAAAGCCAACTCACATGTCCTGCATTAGTCAGAGCCAACCCACATGTCCTACATTAGTCAAAACCAACCCACATGTCCCATATTAGTCAAAGCCAACCCACATGTCCTACATTAGTCAAAGCCAACCTACATGTCCTACGTTAGTCAAAGCTAACCCATATGTCCTATATTAGTCAAAGCCAACCCACATGTCCTACATTAGTCAAAGCCAACTCACATGTCCTACATAAAGTCAAAGCCAACTCACATGTCCTACTTTAGTCAAAGCCAACCCACATGTACCCTATAAGTCAAAACCAACTCACATGTCCTACATTAGTCAAAGCCAACCCACATGTACCATATTAGTCAAAGCCAACTCACATGTCCTACATAAAGTCAAAACCAACTCACATGTCCTACTTTAGTCAAAGCTAACCCATATGTCCTACATTAGTCAAAGCCAACTCACATGTCCTACATTAGCAACTCACATGTCCTACATTAGTCAAAGCCAACCCATATGTCATACTTTAGTCAAAGCCAACCCATATGTCATACTTTAGTCAAAGGCAATAACATATGTCATACTTTAGTCAAAGCCAACCCACATGTCCTACATTAGTCAAATCTAACCCACATGTCCTACATTAGTCAAAGCCAACCCACATGTCATCCTTGAAAAGAATAAAAATGCACTGCTGCAAATACACCTGTTTTGTGTGATTTTTTTGTTGTTGTTTAGATTTTGGCATTTAAACATTGGGAGATAATGTTTGCTTAGACAACTAGATTACTCTTAACAAATAAAGCCAAATAGACCCTGTTTTATGCTGCCTGAGCTCTTTTGTAATCCAACTATAATCATTTAATCTTTTTATTCCTTTTGGAATTCTTATCACAAAAAGTATAAGCTTTGTGAACAAATTTTAAAAACTGAAGCCAGGATATCAGACTTTTTTTATTAGCTACTTTGTACTTTTAATTGAAGATATTTTTTACAACATTATACAATATTGCTGTAATCTGTAGAGGCCATAGAAAGTTATTCTAGTGTTTGTTGAGACCGATGTTAATTGTTGAATAGGAACCATGAATGTTTAAATAAAAACTGCAAAAAGGGGAGCTGACTTTTAGCCAGTTTCCTTTTAGTTATAATATATTTGTTTCAAATATCCCATGAAGATTTTCATTACAGAACTAGATTAAATGAATGATGCTTAATTGGAGTAAGGTAATGCAAATTGACTGTTTCAGGCAAGTGGAGCTCTCAGTGGCCTGTCTTTCATCAGTAGAGGATATGGGCTGCCCACATTTTCGCAGAAACCTCATCTCCATGGTAACCATTCAGATAGAGATGATGAAGGACACCATTTGCAAACCAGAAACTTGCAATGTCAATATCGCTGATCAGTGTCTTAATGATGCTTTAAGAACACTGTCTGAACCTGTCACCATTATTCAACAGTCGCCAATAGTTACTGGGTAAGAAGAGTATTTGTCTGTAGGCATTACTTCTGTAAGTAATTTCATATTGCTTTGTCAGGGATCATGCAAAGTCATATCTCAACTAAAGTATGATGACTTGGTAGAAACATGTAGAACTGTCAAGCATAGGTGCAGTTAATGATTATTGTTCAACAGTTGTCTTTTAATAATAATTCATTTGCTGTCTTTAAACTGTTAGATTTTTACAAAATCTGATTTCTTTATGTTTTCTTTTTTAATTTCATGAGATCCAGGACTGACAGTGTCTTATCTTGTCCTCATTTGTTTACCTTTTGACAGACATTTTAGTGGAAATATCATCAGTTGTTTATATAAAGGGATTATTATCATGCTTTAAAATCAATCCATAATTTATATACAGTATTACACTTGCATATTGTCCAGTTATGATTTTTTGCAAGGAAAAGTATAATTGTTATGCAAATTTAATTTATATTTTTTAAAATTTAATTCTTTATTTGTCAACTCTGACTTTTTAAATTCTATTACATGATATTATAATAAAATAATATTGTTTACATGAATGGGATTGATAATCAGTTTGACCTTAATCTTTTTGTAAGCACCTAAGACAGACCTAGATCCTGACCCTAATTCAAAATTAGTAACAGCCACATAAGCTAGTTCTTTTTTTAATTGATTTTTATTGTGGGATTCATAAGAATTAGATCGAGGCTGTAGTAATACGTGACCTTAGACTTGTAAATAGTTTTTACCTTGATTCAAAAATCACCAGTGAAGTAAACTTTTTGTAATTTTATTCTTAGAGTAAAATGATTAGTTTTTGTCAGGGTCATGTTAGGAGTACTGATGCAAATGTGATCATGTAACCCTCATAAGAGTAATGTTTTGCATCTCAAATTACTGTATAACCTTTGTCTTTAGAGAAATTATCACAGTTTGGGCTTAAAACACTTGATGTCAAGTTGTTTTCTTCTGTTGTAGCCAGTTTTCAAGTTATATATTAAATTTTCTTCAGATTATCTGGATTCTCAAATATTAATTTTGTTTCTCTGGAAATATTTGAGTGCCCATGCGGAATTCTTGGACAAAGATATTTCAAAAACATTTATTAGGATTTCCAACACTGGAATGTTATTTCTTGTGTTTCTACAAGGAACTGTAGAGAGCAACACTGTACAGGATACAGCATATGTCTTCACCTTCCACATAGCTGCCAACTGTCCCGTTTTTTCCGTATTTGTCCCGTATTTTGGACCTGAATACGGGTGTACGTTTTTTTGGCAAAAAATACGTTTTCTAATTTAAAAAAAATAATAATAAAATTTCTTTGGAATTGTCAGTTTAGAACGGGCATTTGGTTCTATTTTGATATAATATATCACTTGTGTATACGAATAAAGTTCTACAATACGATTGGTTCATTCGAAATCGAGGCTACCATGCCTGTCGTTATCCGCCATATTGGATTTCGCAATAGTTACCGCAGTTGCTGTATCTCGTTTTCGTAATATTCAGCTTCTAACTATGTTAAATAGGAAAGCGGAATATTCAGAATTTTTTCCAGGAAAAATAGAAGGAAACAACTGGAAAGACACTTGTGCTGTCTTTTAGATTTGTGAAAACATAACAGAAAAGGAGAAATCTTGACGTTTTGCAAAGTGTGTAACGTGATTTCGCTATTGGGCATGGAGACGCCCATGAAATGCAAAAGCACGAAAAAAGCTAATAAACATCTGCTTCCTGTTTCATCACACACAGCTCAGCCTGAACTTACGACGTAGATAAATGCCAGAGAGAACCTTAATGTACATCGATCGAAATTTGATTTATTAAATTTCTTTTAGAAATAAACCTTCCTTTTTCAGTTACTATTGTTGCTGGCGACTTATTTTTCACACGTTTTCCAAACATTAAAATCGCAAGGATCACTCTTATGCTTGAACGAAAACAGATCAATAAATAAATCTCAGAATTGAGATAATCAATGAAAGTAGGTACATTGGAATCAATGATTGAAAAAGAAACAAGGCATGGAAAGGGCTCCTATAAACAGTTTGTATTTGAGAGTGTTACACTCTTGCACCTTCTGAATGGGCACCCTGATGGAACATGGTGCAACTCCAAATCGTACAAGTGTGCAACACGTGCATCTTTGACATTAAATAATTATGTAAGGCACAGTTACTGATGGTTGTATACGTAAAATTACATATGCATTAAAATTTTAAAAAATCAGTATTTCTTCCTGAAAATCAGTATTTTTGTCACAAGTAATCAGTATTTTTGTGCTCGGGGGTTGGCAGCTATGCTTCCATCTTGTACTTTTATCTGGACTCAAACTTGAATTCATTAGAACATTTCATTACTAGGACTTTTAAAATTTAATTTATGTATTAATATTGGATTATTTTTGGATTATATTCTTAAAACCATAGTTCTGTTTTCCACTTTTACATTGTTTTTCCAGGGAAATAAATTATTTGTTATAGTTTACAAAGTTTGTTGTTTTCACTCTTTCTTTGTTACCTTTGATTAGAACCTAAACATGTAACATAATGTCAGACTTGTTTCATGACATCAAATTCTGTGTCACATACCATAAGACTCACTTATACGTTGAGTGCAACTACAGACAAAATAGACCCTGATTCTTCATCACATAATATGCTGGAAAGTCAGGATCTCTGTGATTTGTTAAATTGATTACTTCATACAAACTACAGATCTGCAGATCTGCTGGCATGTAATGCAATATCAAATTTGGATCCCGGTGGTTTGAGGTTGGATTTGACTTATAAGCAAGTACATATGGTAGTAATGTGTGTATGTATCACTTAGATAGTTAATGTAGCTTTCACAGTCTTAATCATATCACTACGATGTCTGCAGTATAACAGTTGATAGTGATGTCTAGCACTGCACAATCATGCCACAGACAGAAAATATTTCTGTCTTTTTTATAGTTTGATGAATTGAAAGAGCATACGACATTGTCCTTCAAAAAGTAACGTAATGACTTAACATGGGTTGCATTCCATATCTACAAGTTAAATGTTTTGAATAGTTTTGAAAGAAACGTTTCCATTTTGCAGATCACTGATGGCAAACCTCTTGTGTGCTTACAACTCTACATGGAGCTGTAAAGCTGATGACATTCCCTCACACATTTCCCAGAAGTTTAGCCATGTGTACAGTTTTCTGATGGGATACTCCTTAAATGATCCTAAAAAGCTCATGTTGGGGGAAAATCTATATGATATATCAGGTTTTTTGTACCTTGGCGCAATGACAGCCAATATGTGGACTTCAAAGCAGAATCTGTGCAGGTAATAAGTTAATCATTGATTCATTAGATGTACATATATTGGGGTCATGACATTGTGCCATACAAATTGTATGTCACATATTGGGTTCATGACATCATGTCATAAAAATTGTTATGTCACACATTGGGGTCATGACATTGTGCCATACAAATTGTATGTTACATATTGGGTTCATGACATTAAGTCATAAAAATTATATGTCATATACTTGGGTTATGACATCATGTAATAAAATTGTATGTCACATATTGGGGTCATGATATCATGTTATTAAATTGTATGTCACACTCGGACATAATTAGCTACATCATGGATTCACCTTGAATCTCCTTGAGTTTTGAAATTCCTCTTCATATCCTTGAATATGCTATAATTTTGTGAAAATGAGAACAAACTAAAATATTTAGACCATATTTTTATGCATTTCAATTGTTTTATTGTTCATATTTTCAAGAAGAAAAAACATGGTTGAGAGCAAATACATATTTCATTTGCTAATTGCACCTAATTGGTTTCCCTTATAAAAAATCCTAGAACATGTTCATTTTAGGAGTACATTTTTGTTTTTCTAAATAAAGACTGTTTACCATATGTTCATATACTGGCAGAGAGCTGTTTTTAAATCAGCCAGAAAGTATAACAAAGCAACTGATCAATCATGATGGATCACTATAAATTGAGTTCTTGTTGCTTTAATGAAACATGGCCTTAAAGGGAAGGATATAGTGATTGGCTTTGAAAAAGCAGCAAGGCACCAACAAAGCATACTGTTTTCCATGTAAGAATTTTCTTTCCCCCACCTAATTTTTCTTTTATATTTTCAGGACTTTGTGTGTGTGGTTTTTTGTGTCTTTTTCTGTGGTGCCAGTCTAAATTATGTGTAGTGTCAGTTTTGGATTACAGTACTTGTAATTTTTGTTGGCTTGTCATTGCACTGTATTAATGGCAAATACAGCTTGCATTCAAGTACAGTTTTGTCTTCTCTTTACTTTATCTATTTTGAGACATTTGCACTTATATTTTGATTCTCTGTTAATCCTTGAGAATTTGTGTTCTTTCCTTGAATTGTTGTTGAATTTTATTTTACATAAACCTGTATTAACCCTGTTAAAACAATATAAAGTCTTTCAACTGAGAGATAAAAATAATCAGAAAACTATGTTATTACACTTTGAATTTCAATTGAATACAAAAATATGCTATTCACTGCATAAATAGTCAATTTGTAAATTATTTTTTGTAATGTACTAAAAATCAGCTGTTTCAGCAAATAATTCATCTTTAAGCTTCACCCTGACAATATGGTTTATTAAATATATTGTCAAATCAAGAAACTTAAATGGCTTGCATTACTTGTTTTTATAGAATAAACTCCAAGGTTACAATCAACCATATATTATATTCTGATAAAAGGAAAGTTTTTGGCTAATATATGTACATGCAATATACCAGTAAAGTTAGCTGTGACACTTAAGATACAGTAAAGTTTGAAGTGGGTAGTTAATATACACTTAAGATACAGTAAAGATAGAAGTGGGTAGTTAATATGCACTTTAGATACAGTAAAGATAGAAGTGGGTAGTTAATATACACTTTAGATACAGTAAAGATAGAAGTGGGTAGTTAATATACACTTTAGATACAGTAAAGATAGAAGTGGGTAGTTAATATACACTTTAGATACAGTAAAGATAGAAGTGGGTAGTTAATATACACTTTAGATACAGTAAAGATAGAAGTGGGTAGTTAATATACACTTTAGATACAGTAAAGATAGAAGTGGGTAGTTAATATACACTTTAGATACAGTAAAGATAGAAGTGGGTAGTTAATATGCACTTAAGATACAGTAAAGATAGAAGTGGGTAGTTAATATACACTTTAGATACAGTAAAGATAGAAGTGGGTAGTTAATATACACTTTAGATACAGTAAAGATAGAAGTGGGTAGTTAATATACACTTTAGATACAGTAAAGATAGAAGTGGGTAGTTAATATGCACTTAAGATACAGTAAAGATAGAAGTGGGTAGTTAATATACACTTTAGATACAGTAAAGATAGAAGTGGGTAGTTAATATACACTTTAGATACAGTAAAGATAGAAGTGGGTAGTTAATATACACTTTAGATACAGTAAAGATAAAAGTGGGTAGTTAATATGCACTTAAGATACAGTAAAGATAGAAGTGGGTAGTTAATATGCACTTAAGATACAGTAAAGATAGAAGTGGGTAGTTAATATACACTTTAGATACAGTAAAGATAGAAGTGGGTAGTTAATATACACTTTAGATACAGTAAAGATAGAAGTGGGTAGTTCATATACACTTTAGATACAGTAAAGATAGAAGTGGGTAGTTAATATGCACTTAAGATACAGTAAAGATAGAAGTGGGTAGTTAATATGCACTTAAGATACAGTAAAGATAGAAGTGGGTAGTTAATATACACTTTAGATACAGTAAAGATAGAAGTGGGTAGTTAATATACACTTAAGATACAGTAAAGATAGAAGTGGGTAGTTAATATGCACTTAAGATACAGTAAAGATAGAGGTGGGTAGTTAATATACACTTTAGATACAGTAAAGATAGAAGTGGGTAGTTAATATGCACTTTAGATACAGTAAAAATAGAAGTGGGTAGTTAATATACACTTTAGATACAGTAAAGATAGAAGTGGGTAGTTAATATACACTTTAGATACAGTAAAGATAGAAGTGGGTAGTTAATATGCACTTAAGATACAGTAAAGATAGAAGTGGGTAGTTAATATACACTTTAGATACAGTAAAGATAGAAGTGGGTAGTTAATATGCACTTTAGATACAGTAAAGATAGAAGTGGGTAGTTAATATACACTTTAGATACAGTAAAGATAGAAGTGGGTAGTTAATATGCGCATAAGATACAGTAAAGATAGAAGTGGGTAGTTAATATGCACTTTAGATACAGTAAAGATAGAAGTGGGTAGTTAATATACACTTAAGATACTGTAAAGATAGAAGTGGGTAGTTAATATACACTTAAGATACAGTAAAGATAGAAGTGGGTAGTTAATATGCACTTTAGATACAGTAAAGATAGAAGTGGGTAGTTAATATACACTTAAGATACAGTAAAGATAGAAGTGGGTAGTTAATATGCACTTTAGATACAGTAAAGATAGAAGTGGGTAGTTAATATACACTTTAGATACAGTAAAGATAGAAGTGGGTAGTTAATATGCGCATAAGATACAGTAAAGATAGAAGTGGGTAGTTAATATGCGCATAAGATACAGTAAAGATAGAAGTGGGTAGTTAATATACACTTTAGATACAGTAAAGATAGAAGTGGGTAGTTCATATACACTTAAGATACAGTAAAGATAGAAGTGGGTAGTTAATATGCACTTAAGATACAGTAAAGATAGAAGTGGGTAGTTAATATACACTTTAGATACAGTAAAGATAGAAGTGGGTAGTTCATATACACTTAAGATACAGTAAAGATAGAAGTGGGTAGTTAATATGCACTTAAGATACAGTAAAGATAGAAGTGGGTAGTTAATATGCACTTTAGATACAGTAAAGATAGAAGTGGGTAGTTAATATACACTTAAGATACAGTAAAGATAGAAGTGGGTAGTTAATATGTACTTTAGATACAGTAAAGATAGAAGTGGTTAGTTAATATGCACTTTAGATACAGTAAAGATAGAAGTGGGTAGTTAATATACACTTTAGATACAGTAAAGATAGAAGTGGGTAGTTAATATGCACTTAAGATACAGTAAAGATAGAAGTGGGTAGTTAATATACACTTTAGATACAGTAAAGATAGAAGTGAGTAGTTCATATATACTTAAGATACAGTAAAGATAGAAGTGGGTAGTTGATATACACTTTAGATACAGTAAAGATAGAAGTGGGTAGTTCATATACACTTGATATACAGTAAAGATAGAAGTGGGTAGTTCATATACACTTAAGATACAGTAAAGATAGAAGTGGGTAGTTAATATACACTTTAGATACAGTAAAGATAGAAGTGGGTAGTTAATATGCACTTAAGATACAGTAAAGATAGAAGTGGGTAGTTAATATGCACTTAAGATACAGTAAAGATAGAAGTGGGTAGTTAATATACACTTTAGATACAGTAAAGATAGAAGTGGGTAGTTAATATGCACTTAAGATACAGTAAAGATAGAAGTGGGTAGTTAATATACACTTGATATACAGTAAAGATAGAAGTGGGTAGTTCATATACACTTAAGATACAGTAAAGATAGAAGTGGGTAGTTAATATACACTTTAGATACAGTAAAGATAAAAGTGGGTAGTTAATATGCACTTAAGATACAGTAAAGATAGAAGTGGGTAGTTTATATACACTTTAGATACAGTAAAGATAAAAGTGGGTAGTTAATATGCACTTAAGATACAGTAAAGATAGAAGTGGGTAGTTAATATGCACTTTAGATACAGTAAAGATAGAAGTGGGTAGTTAATATGCACTTAAGATACAGTAAAGATAGAAGTGGGTAGTTAATATGCACTTAAGATACAGTAAAGATAGAAGTGGGTGTTAATATACACTTAAAGATAAGTAAAGTTAACAGATTCTTATTCATAATTGAATTTAACTTGGCTGTCATTTTATTCACTTTTATTGTATTAAAACTGTCATTTTACTTAATTTTACCTGTTTTTTTTTTATAGCTTATACAATTCTGTTATCTTAGCTGTATCAGCGAAGAGCTACCATTCACAGTATATCCAAGAGTTTTACAGTTTAAACGCTGCTATACTAGAAGAATATTGCCATGGGAACCAGGTGACAGACTGCCAAGGAAACAGTTGTTCACTGTCAGAGACAACATGTGAGGTCGAGAAAGCATTGTATTTGTGTGCCCCACCAACTCCATTAGATGGCATATGCCTGTAAGTTGCCTCACATTTTTAGTGTTTGTTATGTTCCTGAGGCAAGTGAAATGCATTGTGTCAGATACTTTGTAAAATAAACAATATGCACTCGTACTGTATATATAAATTTCAGTGAAACAACAAATAAACATACAGTACATATACTGTATAAATATATACTATAAACTATAAGGTCATGGTTTTTGTTTGTTTGGAGACTGGTTTTAGCTGTTTTGGTACAGTCTGTAGGAGCAGTACATATTTACTGTACAGACTATGTACACAACACAGTCATTCTGTAGAAACAGTACATATTCATACATGCCAACCATTATGCTTTTGGCGTAATCATTACGCTTGTTTTCACTAAATTACGCGTTACGCTTAAATGTATATGGATTACGCTTTTTTGGTATATCAACCTCCCCAAAAAATCAATTATTTGTTTTCTCGTTATCATTAACATATCATTAATCCCACAGACTATTTTTTAGAAAAAGACGGCCTTTACGTAGCTACAATATAAGAGTACGCTTGACCATGGATTTTCCTAACAGTATTATGTTCTATTTATAGCTAACCTGGTTCTATTGTCGACCTTGAATTCTATTTATAGCATCTGTATGCTTAGTGAGGGGAGAGCAGACTGGTTTTTTAAATTTAATCTTTATGTGCAGATTCCATGTTCTAATTTATATTTGCTGCAGAACTAGTCTAATATTTAGCACTAACAAGTATATTTTATTTTAGTCTATGCATTTATGTGAGCAAAGATATCTCCTTTAAAAAATTTGCCAGCTAAATTAGAAAGGCAACTAAAAAAACTCAAAACAAAAAAATAACAGAATCCTCTGAATATTAAGACAGGAGTGCAGTATCACGTGACATCTATTTCCAGCTGTATGGAAAGAATTTTTAATATTTTTGGCACTAAATCTTAAGATGGTTTCTAGTCGATATGTGTAAAGCTAAAAGTGCTACTTATGAAAACTTGAAACAGTAAAGGATGTTAAAAGATGAGAGGGGCAAATAAATCATTGTTTATTGAAATTTAAGCATGTTATATGTGTATTATGCTTTTTTTCTGCCTGGATTCTGCTTTTTGACCACATGGATTACACATTTTCCTCGTCAGGGGTTGGCATGTATGCATATTTACTGTACAGACTATGTACACAACATGGTCATTCTGTAGGAGCAGTATATATTTACTGTACAAGACTATATATAGAACACAGTCATTCTGTAGGAGCAGTACATATTTACTGTACAATACTATGTATAGAAAACAGTCATTCTGTAGGGGCAGTACATATATACTGTACATACTGTGTACACAAAAGTGATTCTGTAGGAGCAGTACATATTTATTGTACATACTGTGTACACAACAGTCATTCTGTAGGAGCAGTACATATTTACTGTACAAGACTATGTATACAACACAGTCATTCTGTAGGAGCAGTACATATTTACTGTACATAATATGTACACAACACAACCCATTTCACAAATTCCTGTTATATCTACTTGATATCATCCATAATTAATAATTAATAATTAATTAAAGTTGCTGGATTAAAGTATAGCTCAACAGTTATCTTTTACTTGGACTTTGGACTCTATACCACTAGTTATATTTAACCAGTAGCCAGGACTTTTGGACTGTACCACTTTAAGTTATCTTTAGTATGGGTGTTTGGAGTGTACCACTACTTTTATCATTAGTCAGGGCTTTTTGACTATACCACTAGTTATCTTTTTTATGGATATTTGGACTCTGCCTGTAGTTATCCATAGCCAGGACCTATATACTATCACTTTAAGTTATCTTTAGTAAGGACTTTTGGACTGTACCACTAGTTTTATCTTTAGTCGGGGGTTTTGGACTTTACCACCAGTTATCTTTTGTAAGGACTTTGGGACATTACTACTAGTTATCTTTAGCTATGACTTTGGACTGTATCACTGATTATCTTAGTACAGAGTTTTTAACTGTACCACTGGTTATCTTTAGCCAGGACTTTTGGACTGTACCACTGATGACAGGTAAGACAGCTAAGAGTAATATTAATCAAACATTGCTTGAAAAAACCATGTGACAAGAACAAAGGTTCATTCGACTCATTTTTAACCCTGTTCATTTCATGTGGAGGTATTAAGAGTCATAAAAATAACCAAAGTTAGAGCCAAGTTGTTTATGTTTGGATAACATTAGTTGTCAGTCAAATCAAGATAAACAGTCTTAAAATTATGTCTGTGGAATAAGATCACTAGTGCCTTGTCTTAAAATGTAAAATTAAGACATTGCATAATAATCATTGGTGACTAGTCTTAAAATGTAAATATAAAGACATTGTATAATAATCATTGGTGACTTGTCTTAAAATGTAAAATTAAGACATTGCATAATAATCATTGGTGACAAGTCTTAAAATGTAAACATAAAGACATTGTATAATAATCATTGGTGACTTGTCTTAAAATGTAAACATAAAGACATTGTATAATAATAATAATTGGTGACTTGTCTTAAAATATAAAATTAAGACATTGCATAATAATCATTGGTGACAAGTCTTAAAATGTAAACATAAAAACATTGTATAATAATCATTGGTGACTTGTCTTAAAATGTAAACATAAAGACATTGTATAATAATAATAATAGTTGACTTGTCTTAAAATGTAAACATAAAGACATTGTATAATAATCATTGGTGACTTGTCTTAAAATGTGAACATAAAGACATTGTATAATAATCATTGGTGACTTGTCTTAAAATGTAAACATAAAGACATTGTATAATAATAATAATAGTTGACTTGTCTTAAAATGTAAACATAAAGACATTGTATAATAATCATTGGTGACTTGTCTTAAAATGTGAACATAAAGACATTGTATAATAATCATTGGTGACTTGTCTTAAAATGTAAACATAAAGACATTGTATAATAATCATTGGTGACTTGTCTTAAAATGTAAACATAAAGACATTGTATAATAATCATTGGTGACTTGTCTTAAAATGTGAACATAAAGACATTGACGTATAATAATCATTGGTGACTTGTCTTAAAATGTAAACATAAAGACATTGTATAATAATAATAATTGGTGACTTGTCCTAAAATGTAAACACAAAGAAAGACATTATATTAAGGTCACTGGTGAACCATTCCATCATAACAAAAATTATTTTGGGTCTTCCTGTAACAAGAGTGGAGCTATAGATTTTTGTTTCCGTGACTAAATCACTCATATTTACACAAATCTAATCATGATTGATGATAACATGCAATAACTTCTTTTGTTATTAGTACTCTCACATTGCACCACCATGTCATGAACATATTCAAGGTTGCATATCTTGAGCTGAGATGCATCAACTCCATTCACAAATATCTTTCAGTTGATGCCACTAAAACACTTCTGTGTTCATTAGTATTTTAAGACTGGACTATTGTAACTCAATTCTATCTGGTTCTCAATATCTACTCCAGAAGCTTCAAAAAGTTTTAAAACACAGCTGCATGGATCATCTTTAGAGTACCATGATCAGATCACTGTCACCTCCCCACTGCTCTATGAAAGGAGACTATCTAATAAAGTTGTACTTCCCTGCGATGTATGCTTTTTTTTCTCCATGACAGGCTCACTTATGGTTCTAAACTGATTTTTATAAAGAGAATAACGTACAAGCAGAAATTAAAATATTCATGTTACTAATTCTTTTCTTAAAACACAAATTGCTATTTACATAAGTTTAAGTTTTGATACACAAGTTTGTACGTCTTTATCATCAATGGAAAACTTGGGAAAATTGGCAGTGAAAGGGTAAATGGTCAGTCAGCTATCAAAACACATGCCTGTGAACATGCAATAGTTTGTTTGTCGGCACAATTTATATCAACACCGACAATTTGATGGCTTGATGCCTACATTATGCCATGAGTTATAACATCACACTAGAACTAACCTGACAGTGTGAGGTCACTTATTTTTGAAGTAATGATAAACATGTGATATGAAATATTAATAAGAACATGTAGAATGTATATACATATTTACTAAGTATTTATTACTTATTCCACCATTATTTGTCTTTCAGACTTTCAGCAAACATGTTACAGTGCTTTTCCTACTACACTTCAGGCTGTTTGGCAGTACAGACTGCACCAATCCAGTTTTACTTAGACTGGTTACTCAGGTCATGTAACAGCACATTTAGTTTGATGGCAAGGGACACAACTTTTAGATTAGCAGAATGTTCTCTCAAACTTGGCCATCATTTGGATAAAAACTTGCATTCGGCCAAGGAATTTAACCCAGTTTTGTGTGAGGGATTGCACAAATTTGAAGAATGTTTAGATCATAGAAGTATATCAGACATGATTAAAGTTTATCTGCGTCAGCATATGAGTTTTAAAAATTACTATGTGAACAATAAGTGCAATATAAACCAGACTCGAAGTGGAAATAATATCCTTGATAAAGATGGTATGTATATGGAGAGCAAAAGTGCAAAGTTTTTCATCAGTGTATGAGCTCCAATCAACATAAACAGAAAGAAAAAATTATTATTATTATTATTATTATTATTATTATTATTATTATTATTTCATCTGGCTATAAGGCTGGGTAAGTTATATATATATATATATATATATATATATATATATATATATATATATATATATATATATATATATATATATATATGTCACAAAATCTATTGCAACGTCCACTATACAATTCAAGATCAGTTGTATTCGTTTAATGGAAAATAAGCAAGTTCAGTGAAATGGTCAAATGTTAAGTTATGTAAACTTTGGTTGGTGTACTCAGGCATACCTGGGCCTCCTTTTATAATTATATTTATTATTATTATTATTATTATTATTATTATTATTATTATTATTATTATTATTATTATTATTATTATCCTTTACATTGTTATGTAATATATTTCTGAAGAAATGTTAATAATATTGTTATTTCTGTGTAAAGCATTGTATAATGTTCACAATTTTGTCTTGCCTGCATTACAGCTGTATCTTTTTTCTAGCAGTATTTGTAGCATCAAGCGATCATTACATTTTGTTTTTTGTTTTCTAAGTCATAGTGTTTAGGTATAAGGTTGAGTGGTGAACAATGTGCACCACAGAAACACTTTTTTTTGTAAAAACCAATATACCTCCGTATTTTATTTCAAGCTAATTATTTATCTGTTTGTTTTCAGAATCAGAAGATTGTGATGTAAATCAAGCAAGTATGATAGTGGCATACTACTCACAGAGACTGTTAACATTAACATTGACACCTCGCTCTGAGTATCTTCAGATATGTAGGTATGTCTGTTAAGGGTGGTCACTTTGAATATATTCAGATATGTAGGTATGTTTGTTAAGATTGGTCAATTTGAGTATCTTCAGATATGTAGGTATGTTTGTTAAGAGTGGTCACTCCAAGTATCTTCAAAATCATTGAAGTATCATGGAAATTTCCCACATACTCAAATTTATTTTGTGTAATAATTCCAGAGCTGATATTTTTCCATGTATTGCCACATTCCAGTGCAGAGACTGAAAGGACATTTTCAATTCTGCAGAAAATTCAGGTTGACACTAGAGCAAACCTGGATCCAGTACAATAATCATTTCATGATCCTATCACAGCTATAATCCAGTAATCTCCTAAGAGATGCTATGAATACTTGTAGCACATATACATGATAACATACTATAAGGAGTGTGTAAAGGTCAACCAGGTACCTTGAGAGGACTAATGGGATGAGATGAGAGACAAATTTAATTTGTTTTAAAAATAGTGTTATTCAGTAGTTTTAATTGTCATCACAAAACCTGCTAAAAACTGGGTCTATGAAAATCCTCCCTTTTTTGAAGTCACAGCTCCTGGCCAAATTTTGCAACTCACTCTAAGTTGACTGGTCTTTTTTATCACATGTATGATGGTCATTCAGAGTATCTTTAGATATTTATTTATGCATTTTCTTCTTTTACTCTGTAATGAATATCTAGCCACATGCATAGGGTGGATGCATTTTCTTCTTTTACTCTGTACTGAATATTTAGCCACATGCGTAGGGTGGATGCATTTTCTTCTTTTACTCTGTACTGAATATTTAGCCACATGTGTAGGGTGGATGCATTTTCCTCTTTAAACTCTGTACTGAATATCTAGCCACATATGTAGGGTGGTATGCATTTTCTTCTTTTACTCTGTACTAAAATATTTAGCCACATGTGTAGGGTGGATGCATTTTCTTCTTTTACTCTGTGGTGAATATCTAGCCACATGTGTAGGTTGGCATGCATTTTCTTCTTTTACTCTGTACTGAATATCTAGTCACATGTGTAGGGTGGCATGCATTTTCTTCTTTTACTCTGTACTGAATATCTAGCCACATGTGTAGGGTTGCGTGCATTTTCTTCTTTTGCTCTGTACCAAATATCTAGCCACATGTGTAGGTTGTAGCCATGGCTCATAAAGCTTGGATAGTTGAATTTGATGGTTTATTTTAAAATCTAATTGAATTTTAATAAACTTGGAGCATAGATGCCTTTTCTCAAATATTCAAAAGAAAAGTGTCTGTTGGTGAGTGAAATGTTTCATTGAAACACAATTATTAAGATCAAAATAGTGTTCTGCAGCCTGCTTGGCAGATTTGTTGTTTAGGTCATAAATTGCTGCACAGATTATTGTAGGTCATAAATTGCTATGCAGATTATTGTAGGTCATATATTGCAATGCAGATTATTGTAGGTCATAAATTGCTATGCAGATTATTGTAGGTCATAAATTGCTATGCAGATTATTGTAGGTCATATATTGCAATGCAGATTATTGTAGGTCATAAATTGCTATGCAGATTATTGTAGGTCATAAATTGCTATGCAGATTATTTGTAGGTCATAAATTGCTATGTGGATTATTGTAGGTCATAATTTGCTATGCTGATTATTGTAGGTCATACAATAAATTGCTATGCAGATTACTTTGTAGGTCATAAATTGCTATGGGGTATATTGTAGGTCATAAACTAGGTCATAATAATATGATAAACTTAAGTAAAAAGTGATGTGCAGTCTTGTCTGGACTTCATAATATTATGATAAACTTAAGTAAAAAGTGATGTGCAGTCTTGTCTGGACTTCATAATATTATGATAAACTTAAGTAAAAAGTGATGTGCAGTCTTGTCTGGACTAAATAATATTACGATAAACTTGTGTAAAAAGTGATGTGCAGTCTTGTCTGGACTTCATAATATTATGATAAAATTGTGTAAAAAGTGATGTGCAGTCTTGTCTGGACTTCATAATATTATGATAAACTTATGTAAAAAGTGGTGTACAGTCTTGTCTGGACTTCATAATATTATGATAAACTTATGTAAAAAGTGATGTGCAGTCTTGTCTGGACTTCATAATATTATGATAAACTTATGTAAAAAGTGATGTGCAGTCTTGTCTGGACTTCATAATATTATGATAAACTTATGTAACAAGTGATATTATATTGATGATGCAAGAATCTAATGATGAAGTATAATAGAGCTGTACAGTAAATGTGAACATGCTTAAAGCCATAACAAGAAGTGTAATGCATGTTTAATATCCAGCTAACCTGTGCATGTATTATATAAACCAATACAGGAAGTGTCACGCGTGTTTAATTTGCCATTATATTTGTGAAAGTCATATATCTTCTATTGTGTGTAAAATCATTTGATCTGTTCAAGTAAAACTTTGTGATAATATAGCTACAGGCCTAAAGTTTGTGCCTTGATATGCAAAAGCTACTGTCATGTCTGACTCGCTTACGTAAGCATCACAGTGAACATTGTTAAAGTTTTGCGTCAAAATTTTGGAACATAAAATCATCTACATCAGAGGCTGCAATCAGCTGAAAATTTAGGATGATATTACTCAGGTTAAGATGCTGATGTGCAAGGAGCTCCTTTCCCACATGCTTAAGCAGAAAAACATGTTGCATTATTGTCAACAATGTTGAAGTTTATTAAAGGTTTTTGATTGCACTCTGTTAAATTATAACTGCAGTACTTTTTGCAGTTTTCATTTTTTAAAAATCCTCTAACATAGCTGATAATCATAAAATAGCAATTTCAGTCTATAATGTTTTTACATATCCACTGTGAATCACTGCAGCAAATATTAGAAATTATGAATATTTTAGCCTACTTTTTTTACTTTTGTTGTGATAAAAATGATAAATTTTTGAATTGTTGCTTTTTTTCCTTTGTAGGGATTCAAGACTGTATGAGGAACAAATAAAGAAGGCTTTGTCACCATGTTCACATCAAAGACAGACCATGTTTTCTGATGCAATACTGTTCCTAAAAAATCTCAACCATCATTACTGTCTAGCAGCCCTCATCATGGCTGATGACTCAGACTGCAATGTTCAGGGATCACAGCTCTGCATGGAGGACTTTGCTGGTTTTCTTAGCCTGGCTTCTGTGCAAGAAGCTAATCAAACGTGCATGTAGGTGAATCTTCTACTGCCTAAATAGTGTTGACACCATGTAATGAAGTGTTTAATCTAGGCGGGTACAGAGGGTGCAGCAACCCACCCCCCAATTCAGCATATTCTGCACTTGTTAAGAATATTAAAAATATTAATAATAATAATATTAATAATAATAACAACTTTATTTAAAGAGGGTGACACAATTAGTTGCATGGAATTAATCTTCATTCTGGACCTCTATTATGCGATTCAAATGGCTGTTTATAGATGAGAGCTGATTGATATTTTACCAGATTATACAGTTTACTTTGGGAGGTACACTTAAAAGTTTAGATGTGTATATTTAAACTATGCAGTTTTTAAAATTAGTGATTAACTCATTCAGCCCTGATGCCACCTGTACGCGTAATGCAGTTTCTGCATTCAACGGCCGATACCGCCTTTTCGTGAAATTTTTCGACTGCATTCAATGGCCGGTACCGCTGCTCGGCGGTCAGAATGTATGGTCGAAAGAAAGTCTCTGATTGGTTATAAATGGGGCTTTTCCTAGCATCAGACCCACTTGTAGCCAATCAGAAATGAATTTACGTTCGTTTGGGCAAACTGTAAATGTTCGGAAACCAAGGATTACTACTTGGGATCCGTTTCAATACACGTGTGTTTTCCCTTAAAAAATTGTAAAATGATGGCGGAAGCACGAGTGGATTTTGATGGCGGTGAGGGCAAAAATGAGGAGTTTCTAGTGTTTGATCTCGAAAATATTGAGTAATTAGAGGAGAGATATGTTCGACAGTTGGATAATTTGCGAAATTTTGAATGGGACATCGAAGATTCTTGAGATTAAATAGTCAGAAAAAGTGGATGCTGATAGCGAAAATTAAAGAGTGTCTGCCGATCTAGCAGATTGGAGCGATCGTCTTCTGTGTCTATCCAAATCAATGATTTTAGTGGAATGAATCCTGGACCTACAACATACAATGATAAATAGACAAGGAAAAAAGAGAAATCTATCTTTTTCACTTATTATTATTTACGGAGAAACTGTACACGGACATTGCGAATGAAATCAATCCATATGCCTAAAAATGCATATTGGTATCACCAAACAAACGTAGTATCCAACCTGCAAAAATGTGTTTATTTAACCAAAAACTGGATGTGAACATTGTCAAGTAATGTATGTACAAATTGTTTCAAACCATATCACATATTAAATTTTCCTGGTTTATTTTCATGGACTTAAGTGCTGATGATGTGATATTTCTAACAATGTTGCACATAATTTTGTAAAATAATGTATAAATAAATTGTGAAAAACTTGGAAAAATAGAAAGAAAAATACATAACTGTGTAGACAAATTAATTTGGATTAATTTGTGAAATTATCATGGATTAATATTGGATATAAGAAAAGAAATTAAAGTAAACGTGAAGGCATGTGCATGATTTCTACAAAATTTTCCAAAACAGGTAAAACACTCTGGGGCACAAGTAGCTAGGCACAGCTTAATGTGGCTGGGGCACAGAAACAGTGTTACTGATAAGTTTCTTGGGGCTGAAAGAATTAAACAAGGAAATTGAAATAAATTCTGTTAATTTGAGCTTATGCATCAGAAAATGTCATTTTACTTGCTCCATGGTTTCTATGTGTGTTATACAGGAAATTGGACCAGATGCTGCATTGTCTCCACATAAACAGCTGGAACTGTTCATCTGATGTCCAGAAATCCATAGAACAAGAGTTAGCTGTAATTCATAGCTATTTGGGGGATGCACATTGTCCTCGATTTAATTGGTGTGACACAGCAGAGCAGAATGGAAGCATGATGGCCAAGTTTTGTAGGGAACCTTCAAAATGTAGTCTATCATTGGAGATGTGTTTTGGCAGCAGTTTGGCAGACACTTGTCTGTGAGTAGAAATTTGCTTGTACTATCTTTTATAAACTGTTATCTCCTTTTTTTTGGATATCTTCTCAATAATTGCTGTATAAATGATGACATGGGACCGAAATGACTAAAATTACAGCATTTTAATATTTGTATAAGATATATGATGACTACTTTCATTCTTCATGAGCATACATGGGATAAGGCTTATGGTAATTCCGTGATATTGGATAAGCAAGTCAAAGCAACAATTTTTCTAGTGGAATCATAAATTATCTGCAGTTTTTATCTCTAATGGTTCATTTTTCAGTTTATTATCAATACTTTTCTCATATTAATTGTATTTAGTGCTATGAAACTTTACACACATGTTCATCCCGAGGCCAAGTTGGTTATAGTTGAAAATGTTGCTTAGACATGTAATCTAGTTGTTCAGTGACCATACTGACATTTTACTCCTCTAGAACAGCTTGTTTTTGCAACATTGCATTTGCACTGAAATACTTCTTACATCTAGTAGGTCCTAAATGAAATGGTGTTCATATGACATAAAACCATGTTGATATTGGGGTCAGAAGGTCAGAGGTTTGGGTCACTGTGACAAAAAGAAGTAAAATGCTGTTTACAACAATAGCATTAGTACTATATCACAGATATGGAACAACTTAGTGGACAGCTTGCACTTCAGTTAAAGTAGAAATTTATCAATTTCAGGTTCAAAAGGTGAAAGGTCAGGGTCAATGTAACTGAAAGAAGAAAGATGCTTTCAGCACAATACTATTTTTACTATGTAACATACATTAACCAATCTTTGTGGATTAATGCAGTTTGGGTTGAAAGGTCAAATTTCAGTGTCACTGTGCTTAAAAGATAAAAATAGTCTCCACACAAAACATTAGTTGTACATTGCACATGTGGATATCATGCATGTGATGTAAGGAAGAATCATATGGATTTAGGTATCAAAGGTGACCATGAATGAAAGAAGAAAAACAGTTTGTGTATGAAAGAATTGACCATGTCTAATCAGAAAAGGTTTGTGGGGAACTGACCTGTTGGGGAAGAAAGCAGCTTATTGACTTTGAGGTCACAGGATGAAAGGTCAGTGTTGTCTTCTACATCTCAAAGAAGGACTAAATTTGTTTGGATGGCTTGCAGTGGAATTAGGGATGAAGTCCTTGGATTTTGGGGTCAGAAGGCCAAGGTCATTATGACTAAAAAGAAAAGTTACTTTTGCAAATGACTTTTGTTTCTAGATTATGTACCTTGACCAAAATTTGTGGCTTGTACTTAAGGTGTGGAAGAGGTATGATTCAGAGGTGAAAATGCAGAGATCAAGGTCATTGTAACTCAGAAAAATGGGTTTGGTAGAATAACGTTTTTTAGAGTAAGGCCTTGACCAAACTTTGTGGATGACTTAAAAATAGGGTTATTAAGCAGCCTATTGATTCTGGGATCCTGAGATCAGGTCACAGTCATGATAAATCTAATTTGAAAATACATGGTAAGTCTAATAAGAAAATACATGGTAAACATAATTACAAAAACAAATGTAAGTCAAATAAGAAAATACATGGTAAGTCTAATTAGAAAAAACATGATAAGTCTAATTTGAACATACATGGTAAGTCTAATTAGAAAATACATGATAAATCTAATACAAAAATACATGGTAAGTCTAACTAGAAAATACATGGTAAGTCTATTAAGAAAATACATGGTAAGTCTAATTAGAAAATACATGGTAATTCTGATTAGAAAATACATGATATGTCTAATATGAAAATACATAGTAAGTCTAATAAAAAAATACATGGTAAGTCTAATAAGAAAATACATGATAAGTCTAATAAGAAAATACATGATAAGTCTAATTAGAGAATACATGGTAAGTATACTAAGAATATACAAAGTAAGTCTAATAAAAACAATACATTGTAAGTCTAATTTGAAAATAAATGGTTAGTCTAATATGAAAATAGATGTTAAGTCTAATTAGAATATACATGATAAGTCTAATAAGAAAATACATGGTAAGTCTAATAAGAAAATAGATGGTAAGTCTAATTAGAATATACATGATAAGTCTAATAAGAAAATACATAGTAAGTCTAATACAAAAATACATGGTAAGTCTAATAAGAAAATAGATGGCAAGTCTAATTAGAATATACATGGTAAGTCTAGTAAGAAAATACATAGTAAGTCTAATAAGAAAATACAAAGTAAGTTTAATAAAAGAATACATGGTAAGTCTAATAAGAAAATACATGACAAGTCTAATTAGAAAATACATGACAAGTCTAATATGAAAATACAAAGTAAGTCTAATAAAAAAATACATGGTGAGCCTAATAAGAAAATACATGATAAGTCTTATAAGGAAATACATGATAAGTCTAATTAGAGAATACATGGTAAGTATACTAAGAACATACAAAGTAAGTCTAATAAAAACAATAAATGGTAAGTCTAATTTGAAAATAAAAGGTTAGTCTAATATGAAAATACATGGTAAGTCTAATTTGAAAATAGATGGTAAGTCTAATTTGAAAATACATGGTAAGTCTAATAAGAAAATAGATGGTAAGTCTAATAAGAAAATAGATGGTAAGTCTAATTAGAATAGACATGATCAGTCTAATTAGAATATACATGGTAAGTCTAATAAGAAAATACATGCTAAGTCTAATAAGAAAATACATGATAAGTCTAATTAGAATATACATGGTAAGTCTAATTAGAATATACATGGTAAGTCTAATAAGAAATAACATATTAAGTCTAATAAGAAAATACAAAATAAGTCTAATAAAAGAATACATGGTAAGTCTGATAAGAAAATACAAAGTAAGTCTAATAAAAGAATACATGGTAAGTCTAATAAGAAAATACAAAGTGAGTCTAATTAGAATATACATGGTAAGTCTAATAGAAAAATACATGGTAAGTCTAATAAGAAAATACATAGTAAGTCTAATAGGAAAATACATAGTAAGTCTAATAAGAAAATACATGGTTAGTCTAATAAGAAAATAGATGGTAAGTCTAATTAGAATATACATGATAAGTCTAATAAGAAAATACATAGTAAGTCTAATAAGAAAATACATGGTTAAGTCTAATAAGAAAATAGATGGTAAGTCTAATAAGAAAAGACATGGTAAGTCTAATTAGAATATACATGGTAAGTCTAATAAGAAAATACATGGTAAGTCTAATTAGAATATACATGGTAAGTCTAATAAGAAAATACATGGTTAAGTCTAATAAGAAAATACATAGTAAGTCTAATAAGAAAATACATGGTTAAGTCTAATAAGAAAATACATGGTTAAGTCTAATAAGAAAATACATAGTAAGTCTAATAAGAAAATAGATGGTTAAGTCTAATAAGAAAATAGATGGTTAAGTCTAATAAGAAAATAGATGGTTAAGTCTAATTAGAATATACATAGTAAGTCTAATAAGAAAATACATGGTAAGCCTAATAAGAAAATACATGGTTAAGTCTAATAAGAAAATAGATGGTTAAGTCTAATAAGAAAATACATGGTTAAGTCTAATAAGAAAATACATGGTTAAGTCTAATAAGAAAATAGATGGTAAGTCTAATAAGAAAATACATGGTTAAGTCTAATAAGAAAATACATAGTAAGTCTAATAAGAAAATACATGGTTAAGTCTAATAAGAAAATACATGGTTAAGTCTAATAAGAAAATAGATGGTAAGTCTAATAAGAAAATACATGGTTAAGTCTAATAAGAAAATACATGGTGAGTCTAATAAGAAAATACATGGTAAGCCTAATAAGAAAATACATGGTAAGTCTAATAAGAAAATAGATGTTAAGTCTAATTAGAATATACATGATAAGTCTAATAAGAAAATACATGATAAGTCTAATTAGAAAATACATAGTAAGTCTAATAAGAAAATACATAGTAAGTCTAATACAAAAATACATGGTAAGTCTAATAAGAAAATAGATGGTTAAGTCTAATAAGAAAATACATGGTTAAGTCTAATAAGAAAATACATGGTTAAGTCTAATAAGAAAATAGATGGTAAGTCTAATAAGAAAATAGATGGTAAGCCTAATAAGAAAATACATGGTTAAGTCTAATAAGAAAATAGATGGTTAAGTCTAATAAGAAAATACATGGTTAAGTCTAATAAGAAAATACATGGTTAAGTCTAATAAGAAAATAGATGGTAAGTCTAATAAGAAAATAGATGGTTAAGTCTAATAAGAAATTACATGGTTAAGTCTAATAAGAAAATACATGGTTAAGTCTAATAAGAAAATAGATGGTAAGTCTAATAAGAAAATACATGGTAAGCCTAATAAGAAAATACATGGTTAAGTCTAATAAGAAAAGACATGGTAAGTCTAATAAGAAAATAGATGTTAAGTCTAATTAGAATATACATGATAAGTCTAATAAGAAAATACATGGTAAGTCTAATAAGAAAATAGATGGTAAGTCTAATTAGAATATACATGATAAGTCTAATAAGAAAATACATAGTAAGTCTAATAAGAAAATACATGGTTAAGTCTAATAAGAAAATAGATGGTAAGTCTAATAAGAAAAGACATGATAAGTCTAATAAGAAAAGACATGATAAGTCTAATAAGAAAATACATGGTTAAGTCTAATAAGAAAATAGATGGTAAGTCTAATAAGAAAATACATGGTTAAGTCTAATAAGAAAATACATGGTTAAGTCTAATAAGAAAAGACATGATAAGTCTAATAAGAAAATACATGGTAAGTCTAATAAGAAAATAGATGGTAAGTCTAATAAGAAAAGACATGATAAGTCTAATAAGAAAATACATGGTTAAGTCTAATAAGAAAATAGATGGTAAGTCTAATAAGAAAATACATGGTAAGTCTAATAGGAAAATACATAGTAAGTCTAATAAGAAAATACATGGTTAAGTCTAATAAGAAAATAGATGGTAAGTCTAATAAGAAAATACATGGTAAGCCTAATAAGAAAATACATGGTTAAGTCTAATAAGAAAATACATGGTTAAGTCTAATAAGAAAATACATGGTTAAGTCTAATAAGAAAATACATGGTTAAGTCTAATAAGAAAATACATGGTAAGTCTAATAAGAAAATACATGGTAAGCCTAATAAGAAAATACATGGTTAAGTCTAATAAGAAAATAGATGGTAAGTCTAATAAGAAAATACATGGTAAGTCTAATAGGAAAATACATAGTAAGTCTAATAAGAAAATACATGGTTAAGTCTAATAAGAAAATAGATGGTAAGTCTAATAAGAAAATACATGGTAAGCCTAATAAGAAAATACATGGTTAAGTCTAATAAGAAAATACATGGTTAAGTCTAATAAGAAAATACATGGTTAAGTCTAATAAGAAAATACATGGTTAAGTCTAATAAGAAAATACATGGTAAGTCTAATAAGAAAATACATGGTAAGCCTAATAAGAAAATACATGGTTAAGTCTAATAAGAAAATAGATGGTAAGTCTAATAAGAAAATACATGGTTAAGTCTAATAAGAAAAGACATGGTAAGTCTAATAAGAAAATAGATGTTAAGTCTAATTAGAATATACATGATAAGTCTAATAAGAAAATACATGGTAAGTCTAATAAGAAAATAGATGGTTAAGTCTAATTAGAATATACATGATAAGTCTAATAAGAAAATACATAGTAAGTCTAATAAGAAAATACATGGTTAAGTCTAATAAGAAAATAGATGGTAAGTCTAATAAGAAAAGACATGGTAAGTCTAATAAGAAAATAGATGTTAAGTCTAATTAGAATATACATGATAAGTCTAATAAGAAAATACATAGTAAGTCTAATAAGAAAATACATAGTAAGTCTAATAAGAAAATACATGGTAAGTCTAATAAGAAAATAGATGGTAAGTCTAATTAGAATATACATGATAAGTCTAATAAGAAAATACATAGTAAGTCTAATAAGAAAATACATGGTTAAGTCTAATAAGAAAATAGATGGTAAGTCTAATAAGAAAAGACATGATAAGTCTAATAAGAAAAGACATGATAAGTCTAATAAGAAAATACATGGTTAAGTCTAATAAGAAAATAGATGGTAAGTCTAATAAGAAAATACATGGTTAAGTCTAATAAGAAAATACATGGTTAAGTCTAATAAGAAAAGACATGATAAGTCTAATAAGAAAATACATGGTAAGTCTAATAAGAAAATAGATGGTAAGTCTAATAAGAAAAGACATGATAAGTCTAATAAGAAAATACATGGTTAAGTCTAATAAGAAAATAGATGGTAAGTCTAATAAGAAAATACATGGTAAGTCTAATAGGAAAATACATAGTAAGTCTAATAAGAAAATACATGGTTAAGTCTAATAAGAAAATAGATGGTAAGTCTAATAAGAAAATACATGGTAAGCCTAATAAGAAAATACATGGTTAAGTCTAATAAGAAAATACATGGTTAAGTCTAATAAGAAAATACATGGTTAAGTCTAATAAGAAAATACATGGTTAAGTCTAATAAGAAAATACATGGTAAGTCTAATAAGAAAATACATGGTAAGCCTAATAAGAAAATACATGGTTAAGTCTAATAAGAAAATAGATGGTAAGTCTAATAAGAAAATACATGGTTAAGTCTAATAAGAAAAGACATGGTAAGTCTAATAAGAAAATAGATGTTAAGTCTAATTAGAATATACATGATAAGTCTAATAAGAAAATACATGGTAAGTCTAATAAGAAAATAGATGGTTAAGTCTAATTAGAATATACATGATAAGTCTAATAAGAAAATACATAGTAAGTCTAATAAGAAAATACATGGTTAAGTCTAATAAGAAAATAGATGGTAAGTCTAATAAGAAAAGACATGGTAAGTCTAATAAGAAAATAGATGTTAAGTCTAATTAGAATATACATGATAAGTCTAATAAGAAAATACATAGTAAGTCTAATAAGAAAATACATAGTAAGTCTAATAAGAAAATACATGGTAAGTCTAATAAGAAAATAGATGGTAAGTCTAATTAGAATATACATGATAAGTCTAATAAGAAAATACATAGTAAGTCTAATTAGAATATACATGATAAGTCTAATTAGAATATACATAGTAAGTCTAATAAGAAAATACATGGTAAGTCTAATAAGAAAATACATGGTTAAGTCTAATAAGAAAATACATGGTTAAGTCTAATAAGAAAATACATGGTTAAGTCTAATAAGAAAATACATGGTAAGTCTAATAAGAAAATACATGGTAAGTCTAATAAGAAAATACATGGTTAAGTCTAATAAGAAAATACATAGTAAGTCTAATAAGAAAATACATAGTAAGTCTAATAAGAAAATACATGGTAAGTCTAATAAGAAAATACATGGTAAGTCTAATAAGAAAATAGATGGTAAGTCTAATAAGAAAATACATAGTAAGTCTAATAAGAAAATACATGGTAAGTCTAATAAGAAAATACATGGTTAAGTCTAATAAGAAAATACATAGTAAGTCTAATAAGAAAATACATGGTAAGTCTAATAAGAAAATACATGGTAAGTCTAATAAGAAAATAGATGGTAAGTCTAATAAGAAAATACATGGTTAAGTCTAATAAGAAAATACATAGTAAGTCTAATTAGAATATACATGATAAGTCTAATAAGAAAATACATGGTAAGTCTAATAAGAAAATAGATGGTTAAGTCTAATAAGAAAATACATGGTTAAGTCTAATAAGAAAATAGATGGTAAGTCTAATAAGAAAATACATGGTAAGTCTAATAGGAAAATACATAGTAAGTCTAATATGAAAATACATGGTTAAGTCTAATAAGAAAATAGATGGTAAGTCTAATAAGAAAATACATGGTAAGTCTAATAGGAAAATACATGGTAAGTCTAATAAGAAAATAGATGGTAAGTCTAATAAGAAAAGACATGGTAAGTCTAATAAGAAAATACATGGTAAGCCTGATAAGAAAATACATAGTAAATCTAATAAGCCCTCTTTTGGAGTCTAAAAAGTGTTATTATGTTTAAATTACAGGTATTACTCCAAATTACATTACAATAGTCCAGATATGGCTGAATATAACTTTTATAAAAGATGACCCTTAACTGAAGAGGAATGTATGAGTTAAATTGTTGATAAATAGAATGAATAACAGAGGTCTTAGGATAGAGCCGTGTGGTACTCCATAATTAATATTTTTACTTTGAGAACATTGACCATTAAAGATAGTTTTTGCATTCTGTCGGTTAAGTAAGAAGTAAACCAGTTTAGGAATTTTGACTGCATTGATATATTTTTAGCTTTTCAAGCAAAATTTCATGGTCTACAAGATCAAAAGCTTTACGAAAATCAACCATAATAGTGCCTACCATTTCTCCTTGATCTAATGTTTTCAGCCATTTATCAATCAAAGACACAAGTGCAGTTTCAGAGGATTGATTCTGTGAAAAGCCAGATTGATTATCATGAATAAAATCATAAGTATTCAATTAGTTGAGAAAAGAATCATGTACATGTTTTTCTAATAATTGGATGAGACAGGGAAGGATAGAAATGGGTCTGTAGCTATTTACATCATCTTTTATTCCCACTTTATGCAATGGTGTATCTTGGCAGTTTTCCATATTTGTGGAAATTTATTAAATCTATTGTTTTCATTGCAAATGAAAGCTATACTCTACAATGGTAGGTGCAGCTACCTTTAGCAGCCTTGATCCGATCATATCAAGTCCTGTAGCTTTACAATAATCCAATTTTTAAATATATTTCAACACAAATTCAGGGCTCATTTCAGGAATTTCATACTTTGTATTGTTTGGTACATATTTAGCACCAAAATATTTGAGTTCCAGATGATCAGATGAAAGTTCTGGAATCTTTAAGTTTTTCAGCAATTTGAACAAAAAAGTCGTTAAATATATTTGAGATGTTAGTTGGATTATCGGTATAAATGCCCTCATCAGTGAGAGATACAATTTCAGTTTTACTCTTACACTTCCCTGCACCAAACTCTGTAAACACTTTCCAGATAGCTTTCATGTTATTTTGGTTATTATCCAGCACTTTTTTGTAGTGCACTTGTTTGGCTTGACATATTATTTTATTAACTTTATTCTTCCAAACTCTATATTCAGCTTGATTCTCTACTGATTTTAGTTGGTCTTTTTGCTTTATTGCTTCTAAATTGTCTGGGGAGATCCAGCCTGGCTGATGGTTTTTTTTTATCCTGTGTGTGTTTTTTAAGGGGCATGTTTGTTCACTATACTGATGAACAAATCTGTCCAAGTATCTAAAAGATTATCAATATCTTCAAAGATTTGAACTATATTCCATGGACATTATTTTCAGATCTTCCAGTAATTTAATAGTATCAAAGTTTTGAAATGATCTATAAGTAATGGATTTATGGATATTGTTTTTTAAAATTTTATTTGCCATTGACTTTATGTGCTAGAAAACTTGCAAAGTGTTCACTTATACCAATATTTAGAACCATTACTTCTTAAACATTTTCTTTATGCATGTATAGGTAAAAATATGATCTATTAGTGTTTTAGAAATAGATGTTACTCTGGTGGGTTCATTTACTAGTTGCTTCATACATAATGAAGAAATAAAATTCAACCAGTTCACTTTTATTTGATCATTGAGAAGGTCCCTATTTATTTATCCTACAATATAAAATTTCTTTATCTTCATTTGAAATTGTATCTACTTGAAGTTCAAAATATTTACGCCAATCAGTATGTGATGATGGGGGTCTGTACATAAAACCGACATAAAATAGGTATTAGCTTTTTCTGGAGTGATCTGTAGCCATATGGATTCTCTTTTCTGTATTTTTATGTCTTTCCATCTTTAAGAAATAGTACCTGTTCTAACATACACAAGGAGCCGACCACCACCTGGTTTCCCCATCCTTTCGATAAGGTTTGTCACAGGCCATTGATATACTAGAAATTTTCACCCTGATTTTCTCCATCAACACTGTTTCCATGAGTCCAAATAAATTTTGGAATTAGCCTGTTGCCTTTTATATGTAACTGTTGTGATGTTTTTCAGAAATGCCAGCACAGTTCGTAATTGTATCCATTCCAAACTGAATCAATGCTCTTGTCTCCACCTTGCGCTGACACTGCCACAGATATACACATATTCCAGCTTGTTGAATCGTACTGGACAGGAGCTTGGGATGTCATGTGACATAGTACCACAGTTGCCTGTTGATATCTCTGATTGCCCAAACAGCATCCTCCAATGTTTGACACATCTCAATGATGTACAGATGATCACACATCAGGGTCTGTGCTCAAGAATCGGTGACTACGTGAGATGTTTACAATCCGGGCTTCATAGAAGTACAAACCTGTCTTCAGTATGGTATGGGGCCTTAGCTAGATTCACATGGCTTTGGGAGAAGAATTGGTACCTTGGTTGCCAATCAGCAGGTAATCGGATGCAGTCAGTTTCTGTTACATTACTAGTTTTTTTTAGTTGAGCATTGTGTATTTGTTTATGTGGTTGAGAACCACAGTAGCTTAGTTGGTTGATTGTTTGACTTGTCATCAAAGGATCACCAGTTTGATTTCAACAGCCTTAGTTGGCTACCTTGGTGTTTGTTTCTGCAAGGCACTTAGCACTTATTTCTCTGTATGATAATAATTTATTACAGTTGAACATTAAAACCAACAAGAGTGAACACCAAATCAATTTTAGGGGTGAGTTTTGCCCAAAATGGCATTATTGTCATTTAAACTCAGACATTTAGAAATATTGGTTCCACACAAAGGATATAACTCATATGGATCTTGTCAAGCCCTGTTGGTTCTAAACTGGATTCTTGCTAGATCCTATTCATTCAATACAAGGGATATAACTCACAGGATTCTTGTTAGAGCCTAGTCATTCAATGCAAGGGATATAACTCACAGGATTCTTGCTAGATCCTATTCATTCAATACAAGGGATATAACTCACAGGATTCTTGCAAGGTCCTATTCGAACATACACCACAATTAATTTTACTATATGTTCTCAACATTACTCAGCATTGACTTTTACATTGTGTGACAATCAATGCAAATCATAGTTTAATCTAAAATGCCTTTCAAAGATGGTGAAGTTCTTGTGAAAAGTTCACCGGCATGTTTTTGAGAGGCTGCACTGTAAACAAAGCAGCATGTAAACAGAACACAGATTTCACTTCCGGATCATCACTAAAGCCTTATTACTCATTGTGCACTGTCGCCAGAATACTCACAACCACTTTCTGAGCTCAAGAATAAACAATTACCTTTAAATCCATACCAAAAATGCATAAATATAACTCTTCTATCACCACCAAAGTGAGAGAGGAAAAATGTTTAAAAAAATAGAATAGAACCACAATTGTGGTACTGAACTGGAAATAATAACTGTGATGTGATTTCATTCATTCAATACAAGGGATATAACTCACAGGATTCTTGTTAGGTTTTCAAATTTTGGTTGGTGCAGCCATAAAATACACCAAAATTAGTACCCTTATAAACTACATTGAATTTAGAGTAATTGACATAATGAGTAAGAATGCCAGAAAAAAATTTGCATACACTCATAAAGTGTGTGTTTGTGTATGAATATGGTCTTTATGTGTGTAAGTGTGGTCTTCATGGCACTTTTAGCATTACTGGCTATATCATGCTGAGGATGCTAAGTGCCTTTCCAAAGATATACACTATAATATAATAATAATAATAATAATAATAATAATAATAATAATAATAATAATAATGCTGATAATGGTAATAATAATGATAATGGTTAATAATAATGAGAATAATGATAATAATAATGCTGCTGATGATGATAATAATAATAATAATAATAATAATAATAATGCTGATAATGGTAATAATAATGATAATGGTTAATAATAATGAGAATAATAATGATAATAATAATGCTGCTGATGATAATAATAATAATAATAATAATAATAATAATAATAATGCTGATAATGGTAATGATAATGATAATGGTTAATAATAATGATAATAATAATGCTGATGATGATAATAATAATAATAATAATGATAATGATAATGATAATAATATTGATACCAATAATAATAATAATAATAACTATGTTAATACTACTTCTACTACTACTTACTACTACTATTACTACTACTACTACTACTGCTGCTGCTACCACTAAAAAAATAATGACTTTATTTATAAAAGATAATACAATTAGCTAAGAACTAATCCTCCTTGAGGCCCTCATGCAAAGGAATTCAAGCAGTTTACATGGTCCAGTCTGTGTGGGTAATCAAACTCTGATCCATGGATTATGAATTCAGTGCTTTCTACACTGAGATAACCTTGGTTCCCCACTCACTTATAAACATCATTATTGAATTGCTTAGAACAAGACAGTTCAATTAAAAACATAACAACTTACTGCAAAACATTGCTCATTTTTTTTCTTAATTTTAAAAAAATGCGAATCTAACAGTTCAAAGAATTGTGTAAATTCCCTTTCAATAATTTGTATTATGAACAATAATTGACAAGTACTTGAAATGTACCCAGACTCAGTACTATTGTCAGTTTTAAAACAACACTGAGTGATCATACTTTCAGTATGCTGACACAATCACTACTGTTGTTGTAATGAGAATGAGGTGTAACTTCTCAGTACTGCAACATCTTGTGTATATCCAATCAAGAATACTTTGGCACTGATCCAAGAACTCAATGCATTGATTACTCCAATTACTCATATATAACAACTCTGTATGTTATAGCTTACAAAACTGTTTTAACATTAATACAGTGTAAACCTAAGTGCCAGTATTTTGTTTGGACTTACTAAACATATATTACAGTGTCAATATGTTTAATTTGACTTATTGAAGATATATTACAGTGTCAATATGTTTTATTTGAACATAAATTACACTGTGAATATGTTTTATTTGACTTATTGAACACATATTACAGTGTCTGTATGTTTAATTGGAACATACATTACAGTGTCAATATGTTTAATTGGAACATGTCTTACAGTGTCAATATGTTTAATTGCAACATGTATTACAGTGTCAATATGTTTAATTCTAACACATTACAGTGTCAATATGTTTAATTGGAACATGTATTAGTGTCAATATGTTTAATTGGAACACAGATTACAGTGTCAATATGTTTAATTGGAACACATATTACAGTGTCAATATGTTTAATTGGAACATGTATTACAGTGTCAGTGTTTAATGTGACTTATTGAACATATATTCCTATTATTCATCCCTTGAACCCATTTCTCATTGACATGAACTCTTTTGTGCTAGTAAACATGACCATAATTTCACTGTCAACTGTTTCATAATTTGTGTAATTTTATTTACCTCAGTCGATAACTTGTAGTCCCTTCATATAACAGATATTTCCAAGTGTTAAGTAATCATTTTATAACAAGCTATTTCAGACCCTAAGCTCATTATTGTATGTTCTGTATTTACAATAACACAGACCCATGTCTGCCATTACATGAGGTACAGACAACTGTTGACCATACCATTAATAGTACTATACATACTTACATATAAATCGGATCCAGCTATAAAAAACATTAACCCCCGACCCATTATTAATGCACTAGCAGTTAGTGGTCTATGTTGAAAGTTCTACTGTTTATTCCCATCAAATTATAGATCCAGCTATGTTGATTGCAGATCTGGATTTGTGCAGTTTGCAGTATTATGTTAACCCGTAAATGAGTTTTTATTTGAAGTATCATATTAAAACTATTTTTCATATTCACATAAATATAAATGACATCAAAAATAACTTTAAAGTCTAATTTTACAATTAATTATCAAGATTGATTTAAGCATCTCCTATCAAGAGATGTAATATTTTACACAGTAAAACTTGACCTTGTAATTATTTGCATATTAAGTATTGGATAAGCTGTGCAAACATTCTTAAGATATAAATTTTGGGCATATTTTCTGCCATGCTTTGGAGGGGGATATTATGATACTTTCTGTCTGTCCATTCAACCATTAGACTGTTAACAAATTTCCTCCTAAAGTGCTGGGTAGATATTCACAACAATATGTCGTTATGTTGCTTTGAGCTAAGCCATACTTGGCTGTCACCCCTGGGACCTGTGGGAGTGGTGATGATCAAAGGGAAGAACATATAAATTATAATAATATTTCTAAACAATTTCTGACCAGACTTAATATGTACAGTCATGCAGAAAGAAAAGCACAGTGAAACATGGATAAGTTTGCGCTTATAATAACCCCTGTGTCAATGGTTGGGGTTGAGGTGGGAGGCAGCTTCGGAACATGGCAGGACATGCCAAAAAAGGATAAGTGTTTCTAATGCTCAGCCATTTCAAATGCTATAGTTTTATTTTCAGAGGACGCACAACATTTTCTTGTGATGGAAGAGCCTGCAATTGTCAGTAAGTAGACATAGACCTAGCAGTGATTAACTTGATCATTTAAAAAAACACCAGAAAAGTGTTACTGTTATATGCCATTATCGTTGTTATATGAAAGTTGCTGTTACCATATTTACCATATATATTGGGACATGATATATTAAAAAAATCCTGTCCCCAAACTCATGCTGAAACATTTCACCTAGGTCATCTATCTAAAGACTTATGAGAAGAAAAAATTGTATTGAATTTGTGCCCCCCCCCCCACTGCACATTGCAGTTCATTCATATATCACACGGTGCTAGGTGCAAAGTAACCAAGATTATATCCAGGTAACAGTATCTCACAAATAAAAATCATTATTTGAAAACACATTCACTTGAGTGCAAGTGACAATCTTTTCGCTAGCATGGGTTACAAAAGTATTATTAAAGTAAGTTGCTGTGTATACTGTTACCGGCAGACATCAAGTACCATTTGTATTATAACTACATATGCCAAGCAAACATAAGCACGGGTGGTGAATAAACATTACTGGCAGAGAGCAGCAAACACATTCTTTGAATGTACTGACAGGACATCAAAGACAAAATTTATTTTTATTACAAAGCAAGTCAACTTTAAATTCTTTTAAGTGTGCCAATGTTGTTTTTTTTAATTATACAAAGACAAGGTATGGAAGCTAACTTTGGCTCCTTTTCACCTGTATTCATAGGCGTTGTGAAAATTAATTGAAAGAATGGAACAAATCTTGAAGCTACAGATTATAGTGCTTAGTGTATGTACATCGATGACCCAGCATCACCCAGAAGATTTGGAGATAATAAAATAATTTGATGAATTTGTGAAGGCTATAAGAAGAGCAGATGATTTCACAAATGAGAGGGAAATAAATCAACCGATATCTTAAAGATAACTGCCATTCACAAATGAGATGGTGTTAGGTGCAAAATAACCAAGATTGAAATATATCCAAGTCAATTATATGACCGTATCTCGCAAATAAAAATCATTTTTTGAAAAACACATTTACTTGAGTGCAAGTGAAAATCTTTTCACTAGATATTATTAAGGTGCACCCAGATAGAATTAGCTTTGGCCTGAGACAGATGTCACAGCGTGTGCTTCAATAAGTGGGTCTTGTTTATGTAAATACTTTTACAGTATCATGTATTCATGCACAAGCTATCTCTTATGTAAGTCATACATTTCTATATTCATGCTCATCAGGTTTATCATGCAGGTCTTAACGTTTTTTGTTTCAGGTATTTTTAATTGGTATATATTATATATATATATATATCCTTACGTTACTTTAAATTGGGGGCCTTCTTCCATAGTCACAGCACTCCTTTCACTTCGTTTGGGCCACTGCCAAGTTTCATGCATTCACAACTTTTCTTTCTTAACCCAATTTGTGTCAGTACTTAAATATACTCAACTATTATGCCGATATATACTTCATACCAGCATCCTGTATGGAGTATCGGCTGATGTTTGTTGTCATGGCATCCTCAGGATCAGACTTGTCGAGTTCGGTTATCAGGACCCTATATACATGAATTCAATAATTTGAAGAGAATAAAATTAAGCGCAAACTGGGAACAACATAATTCAACTTCAGAGCTGTTAAAACACGAATGATAAAATCCTCACAGTTAAGATACATATAGTTCTCTACTTGACATGAGGTCACAATTAGCATTTTCTTAAAAATAACATTGCCAAATTTAAAATAACCTTCTATAATGATCTAATGAACCTTGTTTACTTATAACACAATAAGCTGTAAAATTCACTTAGGAAATTTAAAAAATCCTGGCCCAAATCAATAAGGACTTTGTATAGCATCTAATCTTTAGAAGCTTTAAGCACTATATAACATATTTAATTATATGACTACAAAAAACAAAACACCATGAAATTAGAAAACTCAGTGCTGACAAAATGTAAGGTAGGAAACAGTATTAGATCTTTAAGTTTGTTCTTGCAGTCAATAAAGGTGAGTTTTAAGAGCACCATAATGATCAGTTAATCGCTTTAATCTTTTTGAAATTATTTCTGACCACACATACCATAATCCATATCAAGAAACTTCAAACAATATAATGTAAAACCAACCCTTCCATCAGAATCAATCAAAGGGGTTAACTATCTTATGCTGCTGGAAATTAGCAGTTTAACTGTCTTTCCCTGCTTAAGCTGGTTGACAGTCATGAGATCATAGGCAGAAAAAATACCAAAAATATACTATAATGTAAGCTAAATGTGAAAAATAAGTCAATTTCTTTTTCAATATTAATTTTGCATAAACAGGAGATTTCAGTTATTGATGAGAGGGATGTGAGAAACACCTCATTTTGGGTAGAAGACTATCCTGTCCTGGAGGTTCATGTATGTAATCATTTTGTACAATGGATGATTATCTTTTCAAAGAAAATGGTGAAATTAAATGGTACCGCCCATCTGGCTGTATGTGTGTAAGTGCAGCCGTTATGTAATGTCCTGCAACTCATACTACACATCTTAAGAAAGAAACTTGAAACATTAGGATATGATAGGGATTGGTCTTTAAATATGTACAACAGGTTTAGAATTTGATACACGTCCTGGTTTAGGTCTTGTGGGATTGGGACACATGCCTGGTATGGAGCGTGTGGGATTGGGACACTTGCCTGGTATGGAGCGTGTGAGATGCAGACATTTTCCTGGTGTGCAGCTTGCCTCAGCACTAAATGTACCATTTGTGTTGCTTTGACCTAACAACACCAAACCAAACAAACTAGAATGAACATGTGACCATTATGACCTCCCAGGATGGTTGATAATGTTGCCAAAATTAAATTCTTGTCTTGGCTACTTCACCAGAATTGGTAGTCATATAGACTTGAGGTTTTCACTGGAATTCTTCTGGCAGTAAGTAATTGGTTCTGTATTAAAAAAACGTTGATCTAACTTTCAAAAAGGTAAAGTTAATGGTTATCTTGAAACTCTTCACAGTAGCTGCTCTTCAGAATGGATGGTTGAATCAGATTTTCACTAATACACTATCCTAATATATGCCATAAATACTTGCTTATAAGATATTCAAACTGCAAAATATAAAGATCATGATCTGCCATAGCATAATGTGCTTGCAGACCAGGTTAAATGTTGTTTGGTCATCTGATTATTCCTTATGTGACAGCAGGTCTGGGTCGGTGCAGTTTGCATTTTGGATCAACATATAAGCAAGCATATGTGGTAACTGGTTCAAAATAATAATGACACTAGACTGAACTTCAACATGACAACTATACTGGCCATCTACAAAATTGAATGAAAGATTGCATTGACATGAGACTTTGATTAAAACTCTTGCAATATGTAATTATTCCTGAATAAAAGTGTTGCTGATGTGGCTACCTTGTCTGCAGTAATATGGACAAAGATGAAGACCTGATTTAGGTTGGGTTTAGGTCAGACTTCACGCATTTTTGTATGTCATAAACAGACCTTTTGTACATAATTTTTTTTTTATGACCAGACTTTGAATTTAATTGTTTTCAGTAAACAAGTTTGCAGTCAGCGCCTTGACTATAATTTCAAGGTCAAATATAAAATTGACTTGGGATTTTATTGGTGAAAGCTTTAAGCATGTTAACACATAAGTATGAATTGATTTTTATGAAACCTAGTTTGTGAAAATATCTGGAAAGTATTCCAAATTATGCCAGTTCATTAACGTGTTTTGTCTGTTTTTTTAATAAACAAAATGTGATTATTGACATAACAAAACTAGTTTATGAATATATCTTGACAGTATCTGAGATGAGTTAAGTCATCGTTTTATTCAAGGTATAATGTTGAGGGTAAAAGTCCATGTCAATAATTGGTATATTAGACCCATTGTATGAACATAATAACTCAAACTTGTAAGAAAATACTGTTGTTAGAATCTATGGTTAGTTAGAGGTCATCATGAATTTCTGAGATGACTTCAATATTCAGCAATTAAAAAGAATATAAGGAGGGATAAAGTGGATTTCTTATGCATTTCTACACATTTTGTTTCAGCCAGAAGAACAATAGTCCCTTAAAGCTACTCTTGTGTTGTATGATGTCATTAGTTAAGAGTCAGCTCCATTCTTTAACAATTACCATCACTATTTTCATTTTTGTTTTAAAAAATATTTATTTTTGTGAATTACAGATGGCACATGTGATACATATGTAACAGAACAATGTTTCAACCAATATGCTACGAGTATAATGATGATTCCATTTTATCCTTTGTCTGATAGACGTCCAGAAGACTGCCAGAGGTAGGTTAATAAATTAAGAGTAAGGTTTTTAGGTTAAAGTCTTGATGGATGTACTTGACGTTTTCAGAGGTATGTTAATAAATTGGGAGTAATGCTATGTGGTAGTCCACCAGTTTGCTATCTGGGCTGTGTCATATCCTCTGATCCATGATCAACAAAGAAATAGACAACAGACTACCAAGGCAAACAGCGCCTCCTTGAATGCTTCCATCAACAGTCTTCGCACCATCCTCTGGAGTAACTTTCTCACCAACACTGAAGTGCACAAACAGGCAGGGATCACCAGTGTCGATGCAATGCTCATGAAGATACAGTTAAACTGGGCAGGCACATGTCCAGGATGGAGGATCATTACCTGCCAAAGATTACACTGTATGGTGAGCTGTCCACTGCTCACTGTGATAGAGGGGCACCTCAAAAGAGTTATAAAGACTCATTGAAAAAAGACCCTCACCACCTGTGGCATCGATCACCACCAATGGGCATCACAAGTTACTGACCATGAAAGTTCACTGGACCTTTGCCACTTATGAACAAAACAAACATTCCAGCTTAGTGGAAAAATGATGGCGAAGAAAAAACCGAAAACCATCATCAGAACCCACCACACCCAGACATTTTCCTGCAGCTTCTGTGAATGGATGTGCTTGTCATGTATTGGCTTGTCAGCCACCAGTGCATGTACAATAAACGTGGATTTCTAAATCTTTTCAAGTGAAGCCAAGCCAACAATGCTACATTAAAGTCCCATTATTGCAGTTATAATACTGAAGTTAATTCATGAAATTAAGTGACTCAGTTTTTTGTATGGATCTAAAAGTTAGTCCTCAATGAATACAGCAAACAATAAATTGTTAGAATGCTGAGAGAAAAGAAAAAGTTGAAATGATTCCGTTTGACCCTATTTAAAAGGATGTATAATCACTCAGATAGAAATCTAAGGCATGGAATTGCATTATTCTAATATCAGAATATGAAATTTAGCAAGAAATATGAAGGAAAGGTGCATCTCAGAATGTATAACCTACTTACATGTGCAAAGAAAATGCAAACAGAATGTTAATCCTACATACATCTACATCAGACAATGCAAACAGAATGTACACCACACTTACATGTACATAGAAAATGTAGACAGTGTGTGTGTGTGTTTGTTTGGTTTTGTTTGCAGTGAGGCAGTTTATAGTGATGTTTAGCAATCAACAGACGCAGACATGTAGCATCATGTCCCACACAGTTACATTATCCTTACACCAGGCCGACCAGTCCTAACACCAACCTCTTGATGCTGAGTGCCTATATAGCAAGGCAGCTGTTAGTACCATTTCTAGAAGTTTCTGATATGACTGTGCTGACCATTATACCATCTGCTAAGCCAACTGTCCAGCTGCTCAACTAGTACACATACTAGCGAGACAAGTCATTTCACTTGCCTGCCACTAGCTAAGCTGGAGAGCCAAGTATTCAAAGTATATCCATTGGATTGATGTTAGGGATGGTGTCATGATCTTATACATGCCTCTGAGATATATCTGTGTGGGTGTCAAGGCATTTTAATGCCAGAGAATCCCACAGTTAGTGTGGTGACAGCTTTGATCAATTGGCTTTCCTCACCATGATACATACAGATATTGAAGAAATTTAGAGAATTTTAAAACTGCCTTAATAAGATAAGATAAGAATTCTTTATTTCAGACTACAAAGTCCATACCTTTAAATTAAAAATAATAAAGTTTGAAACAAAAAAAAAAAAAAAAAATTTAAACACAAAAGTACACACACACACACACATATATATATATATATATATATATATATATATATATATATATATATATATACATATATATATAAAGCAACATCTACAACTATTAACTGCGTCATGTATTATTAATAATAAAAATAAATTATATGACACATTTAAACTTAATGACCACTGCTGATGTTTTATGATCAAGGCTTTGGTAGACACTGAAGATGAGTACCACCATACAAGTCAAGAGCATTAAAGATACCATAAAAATAAGAAAGTATGAGGATCGTCTTTTTTGATTGCATATCCAGAATAATTCAGTAAAGCAGTGAAGAAGGAAGTGTAAAACCAATCTTATTATCTGGGCTTATTATTGAGTGATTAATTTTTTACCAATTTAATGTATCATGATAAGATATTTACTTCATTGATTTTATTCACAATTTATTTTTCTTTTTCCCACAGCCTTGCAGCTATGCATGACTGTGTCATAAACAGCATTGGAGGCTGTGAGCCTGCGGTCAGTCAACCTATTCTAAATAGTTTGCAATGGCTGTCAGAGAAGTTTGATGACATGGGCACTTGTTCTGAGATGCGAATAAACAGACACTGTAGGCCTTGGGTAGCAATGGAATGTCTTGCTGTTTTTGGACAAACTCTAACTAGCTTGAAATATTCCCATGATGTCATCTGCTCGTAAGTCTTATGGTCTGACATGCAGGTGTTGAATTAGAATTAGAACTAGAATGTCATTTAGTAATCTTAATTTTTAAAATCTTTTTCTTCTATTTGGCAAATTCCATCAAAATATACTTAGTCTAAAATGTCTTTTTTAGTTATCAGCTAGTTGCATTTAAAACTTGGTGACTTTCTGATGATGATGCACATTTGAAGATGAAGATAATTTGTATTCCTTAGCCAGTATATGTGTTTTGTAAACAAATGATTCATATGTCAGTAATCTCAGCTAAAATAAGTTACATGTCAGTTTCATTATCACTTTAAAAAATATGAGGTATAAATGATGAAACATAGTTATTGTTTCACCTTTATTAATACAGGAATAAAAGAGAGTGTACTAATAGATAAAGGGATGTATTGAAAATGGTAATAGTCTCCGTGCCTAATTTGGATAAAAGTAATTAGGCATATACCATATAGATAAATATTTTCATTTTAGTTTATGAATACAATTCAAATGCATTTGCATATTGTAGGTGTTCTTACTTTTGTATATTTGTTCTCGTCATTTATTATACTTTATATATTTTGCTCAGTTGTGAATTAGCATGTTTATTTCTGTTTTTTTTTAACTTCATGAATACTTTACCACTGGACTTAAATTTGGGGCTGGAGATTGACTTCCAGGGACAACTCCCCTGTGCCTCATACCCATTATCCTTAGGTATTACGACTGGGTAACATGCAAACCAACTTTTGAAAAAATTGATGTTTTACTTTTGCGATAATACTTACCTAATCTTAATATGTACACCCAAATTGCCATTTGATATATAATTTATTTTAATCATACTGAAATGAACTTGGTCAAATAAAACAAAATTAGAAACTTAATTTTTTTAGCATACAAGAGTTCCTTTCAGACCATTGTAGTTGGAGGTAGGACTAAATACGTTTATTGAATGATAAACTTCCCATAATAATGACTACACATTGTATATTGTGGTAGGTTATCCTCAACAGGTTTACTGTGTGTTGTACATATGAATAGACATACATACATGCATACATGCACACACACACACACACACACACACACACACACACACACTTGCTGATGCATTAACAATGCTTTTGATAATGGTCATACTTGACTGCTTTCACTCAAATCCTGTGACTTCCTCATGATAAAATCTGGTATCTAGGCTAAGATAAAATCTGGTATCTAGGCTAAGATAAAATCTGGTATCTAGGCTAAGATAAAATCTGGTATCTAGGCTAAGATAAAATCTGGTATCTAGGCTTGTAGAGATAGAGGAGTTTAATGGCACAGATTTGAAGAACAAATTTTCAAAATAAGAGTAATGATAATCTCTTGTTTTTCAACTCATTGTAGCATGCCTACTTTATTAACATAGAATTAATTTTTTTATCATTCTTTTATGCCCATTTTTATAGGGACTAGCATTTTACTGCTAGATCACTTTAGTCTCAGTTTATTTTCTGCATGATAATTCATTTTTATAATGGCTACTGGAGATTAATAAAAAGTTTGTGGAGGCAAGCAATAGCTGATTTCACTGTTTTTTCAACAAGGCAAGTCCAAGTTACTGAACTTTGTGTGGAGACAGCTTTGTCTGGTTGCCCTGGAGACATCAGGCAGCAGGTAGAGGGCACCTTTACAGATGTGGCTGGTATAGTTAGTCATGTATGTCTGTCTAAGTCAACCAGATCTCCTGAATTAGAAACAGATTGCATCTCTGATCATGGTAAAAATGTGTGTGACCTGGAGGCAGCCATAATGTGTATGGTACCAGTCCAAAGTAGATTACTGATGTACAAATCAACATGGCAGGATGTGTGTGGGTAAGCAGTAGTTACTGTTACTCAACTGTTATTAGATCACATACTTTTTATATGACAACAAATTCAATGCATTTAATATTTTACAAGCACCAGTCATTTAGTTCTTGCACAATATGTTTACAAGATTTGAGTTATTTCATGTGATCTTTTTGCCTCAGTATGTTTTGAATGTTTTTGTGCTTATGAATCAGAATGCTTAAATACACCGTTATCTCTTTACATTTACCTGAAGTGAGTGAGATGTAGATTGTATAGGGTTTTGAACATTACATTGACCCAATATATCCTGAATTGCTAAATACATTTTATTTGAGGATTACCAAGCTGGAATCTGATACACAACACTTCCAAGAAATGGTCACGGATTTTTACTCAGATTCACATATCACATGCTAATAGATCAATCAATTTGCAAAATATCAAAAGACATAATCAAGGAAATTTTTAGTATAAGAATTTATTTGTACATTTTAATATGAGATATCACATGTACTGTCTGCATCATTACTTTCTATCATAAACTTATATGTTTCATATTAATTTTCTTAGACATAACAATCCAAACTTATTTGTATAACTTCATTTAGCCAGTATATGAGCTCAGTATGCAGACTACAGTATTTGCAAATAGATCCTATTTGGTTATGCAGCATACTGTAGTCAGACAATCACCAAATCTAACAGCCTAAATGTTTGAATGCAATCAAATTATCATTGGACTTTTCCTTTCATAGGTTATTTGTATTATCTTATTGTAAAACCGCTGACACTGAGGAAAATGTATCCCATGAGAGTTTTTATCCCATGATCTTTTGACCTCTGACAATGAGGAAAATGTATCCCATGAGTGTTTGTATCTCATGATCTTTTGACCTCTGACACGTAGGAAAATGTATACCATGTGAGTTTGTATCTCATGATCTTTTGACCTTTGATACTGAGGAAAATGAAAGTTGTGAGAGATTTTATCACATGATCTTTTGGCCTCTTACAATGAAGAAAATATAGGCAGTGAGAGTTTGGATAACATAAGTAGTGTAGTAAGTGACTGCTCAATGCCACCATTGTATAGTGTTGGAAAATTCCAACTTTTTATTTAGGTGTGTACTCAGACAAGCCACTTCAACATGAATGTCCAAATATATGATATGAGGTGGGAAAGGTCAGATGAAACTCCAAATATATGATATGAGGTGGGAAAGGTCAGAGAAAATTACAAATATACAATATTAGTTTGGGAAAAGTCAGAGAAAACTCCAAATATATGATATGAGGTGGGAAAGGTCAGAGGAAACTACAAATATACAATATGAAGTGAAGTGGGAAAAGTCAAAGAAAACTCAAAATATGTGATGTGAGGTGGGAAAGGTCAGAGGAAACTTCAGCTATATGATATGAGAAGGGAAAGGTCAGAGGAGACTCAAACTATATCATGTTGGGTGGCAAAGGTCAGAGAAATTTCAACTATATGTCTGGTGGGGAAGGTTAGAGAAACTCCAACTCTATGATGTGAGGTGGGAAAGGTCAGAGGAAACTTCAGCTATATGGTATGAGAAAGGGAAAGGTCAGAGGAGACTCCAACTATATCATGTGGGGTGGCAAAGGTCAGAGAAACTCCAACTATATGATGTGGGGTGGGGAAGATTAGAGAAACTCCAACTATATGATGTGGGGTGGGGAAGGTTAGAGAAACTCCAAATATATAATGTCAGGTGGGTAAGGTCAGAAGAAACTCCAGATATATGATGTGGGGTGGGGAAGGTAAGAGAAAATCCAAATATATAATGTGAGTTGGGAAAGGTCAGAAGAAACTCACAATATTGATGAATCAGAAAAATATTTGCCACATAACTTCATTTACAGCAATAGATGCTGATCTCTAAATTAGGTAACTATTCCCCAAAACAGGTGTACATATGTAAGGAAATAGAGACAAGGTTTTATTTTCCTTGACCCCTGTTATCTGGTAATTAAACAAGTGAATCCTAAACCTGTTTAAAAGATAGTTTCCAAATTTGTTGCTAACCTCACATTTTTTGCTACCAAAATAACATTTTAAAAAAATCCTGATTTGCAACTGGATGTATGTTTGTCTTTCATTTCAGAAACATATCTAGCATAAAGATCTGTGTATATCGAAACACTGTTGGCTGTGATGCTCGTACTATACAGACTGTGTCCCAGTTGTTGACTAGTCTGGAAAGCCATCTTGAAGGGCAGTGTCCACAGTTTTACTGTGACATATGTGCTGCTAGAGACTGTATGGCAGTCTTGAGACAGGGCAGATGGGATAATATCTGTTTGTAAGTTGACTATTCTGTTTTGTTACTTCAGGTAAAATCATGATGTTCTGTTGTAAGATTCACCTCTGTCAGTAATGTAAAACTAGACTTTTGCTACTTCTTTACCATAAAGTCATTTATTTTTTTACATTTTTCATGAGCAGAGTTAGAAGGCTTTGGTAGCACACACCCTATGTTCTGTAAAGTTACCCTCCACCACTGTATCAGCATATGATTTGTTTTATTAGTTCATTTGGACAATAGGCCATGTAAATTTATGGTATTGTCTTGTATCTCTAGGACATCATCTGTCTGTCAACAATTGCTTCTTACTTCTCTGAAGATTATATTTCTAAAATGATTTCATTCAAGCATGAATATGGGCTTATATAATCAGAATCAAAGCTGAGTTTAATAGCAAGTGAGATCCATTCTTATTAAAGAAGGGATTTTGCATTTGAATGGTAGATTTGGTTGAAATTTAAACTGATACCATCAATATCAAGGACAAGTTAAATAATAAGATCTTACAATGTGGTCTTGCAATGGCATTCCCTTTCATGGTTAATTGATCTGTTCACTGTGTTAATTGAGTACCTATCCACATTCTGCACTTCACAAAGTACCATAAATACTCATAGCAGAAATGGACAGGCATGAAAACCACTTATGCGCACATCAATCAAATTAGTGTCTTTATTGTCTCAAGAGTCTTCACACACATGGAAATTGCTTGGGGGGCCCCAAGTGGCCAAGTGATCTAAAGCGCTTTCCATTACGGATCACTGCCGTCTCACCTCTGTCTGCGTGGGTTCAAGTCTAAGATTCGGCTAATGTAGTTATGTGAGAAAGCTTGCCAAAAGCTTCTCGTGAGTCGGTGGTTCTTTCTGGGTTTTTTCCCGGGTTCTTTCTCCACCAATAATACTGGCCAAATGTATAGCCTATCGTGTGCTGAAAAATGGCATTAACCCCTAAAACAAACAAACAAACAAATTGCTTGGTGAATGGCACCCAGGCACTGATTTCACACGATGATATCAAATGGCATAGAGTCTAAGGTTAATACTGATAAATTGGGAAAGTCCACTCGACCCATTGTGTTTTAATAATTATATCATTGTTGATAAGCAGATACAGTTCTAAACATGTGGACTTATTTATAAGGTATGCAGACAACTGAAATTAGATGACAATAAGAAAGAGGGCAATCCCAATTATGATCAAGAAAAGAAAGTACCAGAAATGATGTGAAAATTATGATTCTGGAGAGACAGAGTAATTGGAGAAAACAAAAGTGCAAGGCCTACTTCATTCATGTTCTTATTAGTGAAATATAGTTGTTGCTGTCTTGAGTTGATGTTAATGAATAATACAAGTTCTAAACTGAACTGACTTCTGTTTAATTTTAGCATGAGCAGTAAAACTTAGGTATCATAACAGTACAAAGGAGAGTTGATGGCATATGCTTTTCTGGTTTGCCACTTCAGCTCTGCAGCTGTCCTGCTAGATTTGCACAACTTGGAGCCTTTGTGTACAGAGAAACACCAAGTGCAGAAGACTGTGATCAGCAGTTCTAGCTCTGCGCAAGTCTGGAGCAAGAATATTGGGATGTAATATACATATGTATATTTGGAAAACTGAAAAATGCCAAATAGCAGTACTCTTGTTACTATGTTCTAGTTGTCAGACTTAGGAGGTAAAGGTCTGACAAGGCTATTTTGACATGCCTATTCTATGCTCAATGTATCAGACTTGGCAGATGAGGTCTGACAAGGTTATTTTTACATGCCTATTCTTATCTTTAGTGTGTCAGACATAGCATATAAAGATCTGACAAGTCCATTTTGAAATGCCTATTCTTATGTTCAGTGTGTCTGACTTGACAGATAAAGGTCTAACAAAGCTATTTTGACATGCTTATTATGTTCAGTGTATCATACTTGGCAGATAAAGGTCTGACAAGTCTTTTTTGACATGCCCATTCCATTGTTCAGTGTCAGACTTGGCAGATAAAAGTCTGCAAAGACATGCCTATTATTATGTTCAATGTGTCAGATTTGGCAGGTAAAAGTCTTAGAAGACATGCATATTCTATAGGTCATTGTCAGATTTGGCAAATAAAAGTCTGCAAAGACATGCCTATTATTATTTTCAGTAAGTATCAGTCCCTGAATAAGATCAACCCTGCTTATAAATTTGTTAATTTATTGGAGGGAAAAACTTTGAGAAGATTTCAAATTTTAAATGAGTCTTGCTGGTAAATGTTCTATGAACAACTGATTAGAGAGAAGCAGTTGTTTTTATAAAAAAAAAATTAAAAAATGTTGCATTTGTTGTTTGGTCATTTTGTGCTAAAGTTTATAGTAAAAAAAATGTGAAAACTTACCATGCATGGGAGAATTCAAAATTCTTTTGTAAAACATAAATATTTTGCCAAACACAAATTTAGGGAATTGAACAAATATGCCAACAAGTAAATGATTTGAAAAATTAAACATAAACATTGGTAATTTTGTGTGAATTTATATGTGGAAATTCCCTTTTTATTTGTTTATTTGAATTTATAACTCACCTCTTTATAGTAGGGGAGAGCTGTTGCACTATACATCTTCATTGGTATCCACACATATAAAACTATATATATATATATATATATATAGTAACATGCTGAGTGTATCCACTAATTAGAATGATAGTAAACATGCTTTTAAATGATTTAATGTATTTATCAAATCTGTATTTAGTGAACATTTGAAAGGAAAACAAAGGTGATCTTACGAGACAGAATTTAGTGTGCTTGCATCATTGTTAATGTGGAGAGGGTTTACAGCACTTTGATCCAAGGGAGGGAACTCTACATGTAAATTTGATACCTTTTATCTATACATATTAAGTGGGATTTTTTTCCTAATTGTTGTAGAAGTTTGTCAGAGGCACAACAGTGTATATGGAAGTATACTCAGCATTGTGATTCCTCTGTGAGTGATGCATTGTTAAAGCAGCTTTATACCATGGCTGGGAGGACAGTTGAAAGCTGTCATCTAGATCTAAACAGTTGTCTCCAGGATTTCAGATTGTCAGGTCAGTGAAGTGTGGCCCTATTATCTTTTGTAATAGGGTTATAATTTATAAAGTCCATATAATTAAGGCTGGTAATTTTATTCAATGTCAATGAATTCAGACACAACAACAGTAATGATGCCTAGTAATTTCTACTGAATCCCGTCCATGTGTCTGACAGGTACATGAACTTTACTTGGTATGAAATATGATGATGTATCATCATCTGAAAATGATTGTGATATAAGGAAGCTATGGATTCCAGTCTGCCTTTCTTGTTTTGTGCCAAGCATTTGATCATGGTCCATGTAGTTCAAGTTTATTTAACCACCTGCTTCTTTGGCCTTTGGGAGTCCATTTACCTACCTTTTATTGATTCTTGTGTTCTTTTTTTAACAATAACTTATAACATTTATTTTAAGTTTAAAGTTGTTTATTTTCATTTAGTAATGCATTGAAACCTGTATTATATGATAATTCTATTTTATCAGCGTATTTTTTAAGGGAGTTGAAAATACCTACATTATATAGCATACAATTCAGTCCTTCATCATACTTGATATTTTTAATCAAACATTTTCACGTCAGGTTTTACTGCCCACCATATTTGTAAGAGGCCCCGAGTGGTTGAGTGGTCTAAAGCGCTTTCCATTACAGATCACTGCCATCTCACCTCTGTCTGCGTGGGTTTGGCTAAGATTCGGCTAATGTAGTTATCTGAGAAAGCTTGCCAGTAGCTTCTCGTGGGTTGGTGGTTCTTTCCGGGGTTTTACCGGGTTCTTCCTCCACCATTAGTACTGGCCGCCATGTATAGCCTATCGTGTGCTGAAAAAAACAAAAAAAACTGCCCACCATATTTGTCTCTCATTATTTATAGCTTGATATCGTTTTACAGTGAACCTATAGAATCCAGTCACCTACCTGTATTTCATGATTAAATGAGTTCAGCTTCACAAGTCTAAAAAGTGTTAGACATGCACAAATACAATTTAGTACATCATCATGAAGTTGATTAGTCATGCACAAATATAATTTAGTACAATGGTATTGGATTTGAGTTCTCTTACATCCATTGAAATGATCAAAGTCTTCCAACTTCATTATTCACATGAAAATTATTATTTATGCTGGGATATGAGAATGGTAATGGGTTGGGTTATGGTATTATTGCAAGTTAAGTTTTGTACAGGTTTTTTTTTGTTTGTCTGAAAAGGATAGATTATTTTGCTCTGAATCTCTGCATATGATACTACTAGTACAGCAGAATCCTTACAGTTTGATGCAAATTTTACTGTCACATTGCTTTTTTCATTACAGTTAAAATGTTTTCATTTTAGCTTTTTCAATCCTAAGTTACAAAACTACAATCTTTAACATGACGATGACACCAGACAGCATTCATTTACCCCCGCTGGTAGACCTGTGCGAGACTGCATCTAATGCCGCTCAATGCATCCATAATTATGCTGTAATATCAAAGGAGGAGGTGGGACCTTTAGTTGCAGTAGCTGTCCACAACATCACAAGCTTCCTTGGTGTCCTATGTTCAAGTATGATACAACGATTCATTATTTTATTGTATGCTATTCAGTGATTCAGTCTTATTTTTAATGCTATTCTATCAATGCAAACTATGACTGGAGTGATATCTTTCATTTTCTATGACTGGCAGGTCATATACAACTACACATTTTGAGGGTATATCTTCAATATTAAGGTTGATTGTCAAAATTTTGAAAGTCTTGTCCTCTGCTTCATTTGCTCTATTCAATGGAAAATTTTAAACAGTAGTATTAAATGCCTGAAGTTTGTAGTTTGATGTCTTTGTGAGAATAATGCCTGTATCACAAATTTGACTAGACATGCACAAATACAATTTAGTGTATTGTTATGGAGATGACTAGACACACACACACAAATACAATTTAGTGTATTGTTATGGAGTTGATTAGACACACACAAATACAATTTAGTGTATTGTTATGGAGTTGACTAGACACACACACAAATACAATTTAGTGTATTGTTATGGAGTTGATTAGACACACACAAATACAATTTAGTGTATTGTTATGGAGTTGACTAGACACACACAAAAATACAATTTAGTGTATTGTTATGGAGTTGACTAGACACACACAAAAATACAATTTAGTGTATTGTTATGGAGTTGACTAGACACACACAAAAATACAATTTAGTGTATTGTTATGGAGTTGACTAGACACACACACAAATACAATTTTGTGTATTGTTATGGAGTTGACTAGACACACACACACAAATACAATTTTGTGTATTGTTATGGAGTTGACTAGACACACATACACAAATACAATTTTGTGTATTGTTATGGAGTTGACTAGACACACACACAAATACAATTTAGTGTATTTTTATGGAGTTGACTAGACACACACAAAAATACAATTTTGTGTATTGTTATGGAGTTGACTAGACACACACACAAATACAATTTTGTACAATGTCATGGAAATGACTAAACATACACAAATACATTTTAGTGCTTGATCATATAGTTGCAGCAATATAGGCATATTATTAGTAATCATTGCACTTTCATTGCAACTTTAAATTCTGCAAAAATTACAGCTGTAAAATTTACTTTGTTAAAGAATAAAAATCTTGACAAGAAAAATCTTGCAAAGTATGGGTTTACAAAGAATATTTATTAAGGTAAATATAATCACAATTTTATCTTTCAAATATATTGCAAATGATATAAAATTGCCAAATTAATGAAACATTAATCTTGCTGGAAATATCTAGCAAAGCTGATACATATAAATGAAATAACTAGTTATTGCTAATAAAAATGTATATTTTATATGTATAAATCTATACATTTGATCTGCACAGGTTCTTTGCCACAGCAGAAACAGGAATGTTTCCGATGTATGGAGGCTGAATCAGATATGGAATGCAACATTCAACCTCTAGAATTGTGTTCCACTAAAAAACAGGTGAGTTCTTGTTAATCTGACAGTCATGTTCTTAAGAGAACACCATCTGTGTAGTGTTAGTTATCATAGTAAGAGTACTGTAATTAAAATAATTTTATTACCCTCTAATTGTTCAAATATTTTCTGTCCATAACAGTTATAAAGAAATATATAAAGTTTTTCATTCCTTTGTTCTTTATATTTTTCATCAAATACTGTTAATTTTATTTAAAAACATGTTTTTCTCAGAAAATTTGCACAAAAGAGAAAAATTATTTCAGATTTCTTTTAATTATAAAGAATAATAGCTTAAAATCAAATCCAGTTATTTCATTATTTAGTTGTTTTATTCTTGGTATTACGTTTTAACCTCATTTTGATGTGATTCATTCGAGTCATGAAGACATTTTTACTTTTTTAAATGGCTTAAGCTTCATAAATAACCAGTTTGGCTTAGTTATACTCAACAAGCAATATATTGTTTGCTAAGTACATGTTATGATCAATGATTAACAAGAAAACTAATAAATGGAAGATTTGCATTTTATTGTTGACAGATTCACAATCTAGCTAAGAGAAAATTCAGTAACATAATATATTTGATAATTGAAATTATGGTGTTTACATTTTGCATTATTAGAATATGCACTTTGATTTTTAACAATTGCATTTTTATAGAAAAATATTTATTGAGCACACACTTGTGGAAAAGAGAAACAGTAGTTCCTTTTTTGATGGCTTCACTATTGTGACTTGGTATGGTCAACATTTTTATTGTGGCTTTTTGGTGAAGTTTTATTTTGTTTATATTTCCTGAATTATTTTAGGAATGTAACTTATATATTGATGTTTCCTTATGAATTAGCAAATTATATTTAATTCTATTCATGGTTTGCACAAGTCTTGCAGAAACCTTGAATTTGATGCCTGGTTTTGAAAACCCTTATAATTAGACAACTGGAAAAAGTTCTTAAAAGCTGTTAAAGATCACCTATTAAGTTTCTGAGTTTTACCTAATTAATTTAGTTTTGATTTACACATTACTTTCATCCAGATACTATAAATGCTCACTTATAAGCCGAGTCATACTTCACACAATTTTTTGATAATAATAATGAAGACTTTGTATAGCGTCTAAGTGTCTAATCTCTTGAAGCTCTAAGCGCTTTACAACATTAGAAAACATCTATAAAATAAAACAAAACATATTATAATGATATGATTACCCAAATAAACCACCATGAAATTAGTAAACATAAATATGCTGAAAATATTTAAGGTTGGAAACATTAAAAGGTCTTTTAGGTTTGTTCTTGCAGTCAGAATAAGTGAGTTTTAAGAGCACTCTTGAAAGGGATCACTGTGTCTTTGTGTCTAATTTCAATGAGCAATTCATTCCACATTGCTGGGCCCTGGTATGCAAAAGAATGTTGTCCATATGACTTCATTTTCATAGTGGGAATAATGAGTGTATGATTGTCAGAAGAGGAGTGTAAGTATATTGCTGGTGTGTACATATGGGTGAGGTCAGATAGGTATGTTGGATTGGAGTGAAAAAGCACATTGTTACTTTGAATTCTATTCATCATATTGTTTAATGGGTTTATGTCTCAAGAGACAGTTTATTCTTTTGTGACTGGCCATTTATCACAACAGTGGGTTGCATTAAACTCAAGATTCTTAAGGTCTGATTATAAATGAGGTGTAATTTTCATGCCTTTATTATCAGGTATCACAAATAATTTATTACCAGGTATCACAATTAATTTTTTATCAGGTATCACAGTTAATTTATTATCAGGATCAGGTATCACAATTTTTTATCAGGTATCACAATTAATTTATTACCAGGAATCATAATTAATTTATTATCAGGTATCACAATTAATTTATTATCAGGTATCATAATTAATTTATTACCAGGTATCACAGTTAATTTATTATCATGATCAGGTATCACAATTAATTTATTATCAGGTATCACAATTAATTTATTATCAGGTATATCAGGTATCACAATTAATTTATTATCAGGCATCACAATTAATTTATTATCAGGTTTCACAATTTATAATTTTAGAATGCAACTACAATAAAAGGATTTCTGAATTTGACTTTAATAGTGGGTAAATTATAACACATCACAAATGAAGAAGTGCGTAACACCATCAGGCACAAAGTAGGCCATAATGAAGACCTCAACATCACTGTCAAAAAGAGAAAGCTAAAATGGTATGGCCATGTCGCTAGAGCCAACAGTCTATCCACAACAGTACTGCAGGGTAGTGTCCAAGGTGGTAGAAGGAGAGGTAGACAGAAGAAAGTGGATTTCATGACAACATCACAGAATGGACCTGGAAAAGTTTTGCGAAGACACAGGCATTGGCACATGATCAAGACAAGAGGAGGGAACTGGTCAGATGTTCAGCAGCAGTGTCTCAACGACCACACTAGGTCAAGAGACTGATGATGATGATGACAAAGCCATTATGACATATATATATATTATAACAAGGCCATGAAAATCCTTTACATTTTGACCAGATATTTTTGTATGAACCATGCCTGCAGTACACTTGCTTACTGATTTGATGCTGGAGTTAAATCACAAAATGTACATCAATGTTTTGAGTGTGGTCATTACATTTGAACCTTCTTATTTCAGGTTTGTGGCACAGTAGTACAAAATGGATTCATAAGCAAAGGGTGTGTTGATGTGGATAGCTGTAGGTATGGTTGCCTTGGTGATAGTTGTGCCTACTGTTGTCATGGCAGTTTGTGTAATCAGCATGCTAATTACCCTATTGAAGGTAGGTACATGTTTAATCCTAAAATTCAAACCATTACTTTCATGTATCTGACATTTTTGTAAACTTAAATTACAATACCTGAAAATAATATAACCTCAACATTATAATTATTATTGTGTTATATTTTTTAGTTATTAAAACAAGAAAGACGACAACAAATTTAAAATCGATAATAATTCATAATGGTTTGGTTTTTATCACAATCTTAAATAATTTTAACTCAGGAGCATAGATATTTCAGTATTGTATGTGGGATCATGTCATTCTTCTGCTCAACAGCAAAGATATTTAATTACAATATGTGGGATTTTGTCATTCTTCTGTTGAACAGCAAAGACATTTAATTACTGTACATGGGATTGTCAGTCTTCTGTTGAACAGCAAAGACATTTAATTACTATATGTGGGATTTTGTCATTACTCGGCACCCAAAACAATGAATTTATTGTTTGTGCAATTGTGGCAATGTCTAGTTTAGCAGCAAAGCCATTTATTTCAGTTATAGGTACTGTCAATCTATTATTTTTTGTGTGATACCAACTTTCACAGATTTTGAGGTAGCTGTTTCCATAAATTTAAATATTAATTTTTTTTACCCTTCTCTGTAATGGATGAGACCACATCCTTGATCCATAAATTTAAATACCAAGGAAAATGTGTTTTTTCTAGAGCAACAAATTTGATACCCATGAAAATAAATCAATTTGTAGTAATATATATGTGTTTAAGTGAAAATGTTAGTTGTCTTTTTATACTGCTCCAAAAGTACATGTTCTCTGAATGAAAATACAAGTTGTCTTTTTCATATTCTGAAGTTCATTTTTTGAATGAAGATATGATTTGTGTCTCCATTGCATCATTCCAAAGATTATATTTTCTTAGTAAAGATGTAAGTTATGACACTGTTATATGTCAAAGATAGGTCACCATTATATGCACCAGGGTGTCAAAGTAAAATAAAGAATTTCAGATACACAGCATATGATGTAAAATCTGGTCTCACTCAAACTGAATACATTTTACACAGTGTACAATATTCTTATTTTGTGTAACACCATATTGCCTATATTAAATTCCTTTCCAGTGTAGACTATTTATATCCAGCTTTTTCATGACATGTATTGCTTCAAGCAGTAGTTAGTGTTGAGTATCCAACAGTGAAATAATATTAACTCTCATGACCAGAATGTTATCATCATCTTGCGTTCTTTTAAAATTAGATAACAGGATAGTCCAGCCCTATGGTATATTAAATTTATTTGAGTAAATTACTTCATCATTTTTATTTTAATTAGATACATCAAGCTGTCAGCCCCATCAATCAGTGTCATGTGGTATACATCTCATATCGGTACTAAGTAAGAATGCAGGTATCAACCACTGCAGGTATGCTATATACAATTGAGCCAACATCAATAACACTCTTAACTTCATACTTTGACATATTTTCTTTCCTGATCAGCCTTTTTATAAAGGATCAAATTCCCTGAGCATTGGTGAACTTTTAAATTATATGCTGTCAATGTTGGACATGTTGCAGGTATTTTCAGCTCATCGTACCATAAGCCAGGTGTTTCTATGGTATTTACTGTCATCTGTCATCCATTGTCTACCATCAGTGACATGCATACATGTTATTAATAAGATGATTTTACATCTGGTTCATTACTCTTCTTGAAATTGTAAAGACTCTATTTCTTACAGTTTAAATCAAACACTGTAAATATATTAATATCATGAAGAGTTAGATTGATTTTGTTTATTAGTAAGAGCTATGCTTATTTGTGAGTAAGATCTTGCATCTGATTGGCCAAACCTTTTACCACTCATATTTTTAACTGATTATGATCCTATTTATTAAGAGTTCATACATCTGTTATTAAATGTTATTAAAGTTAGAAACTCCAATTAGCTGGAATTGTACATCTATGGTGATATTGTATCTGATTGGCCAAACTTTTACCACTCATGAGACCATATTTTTCATAGGGTTATGATATCTTGAGGAGGGCTTAAATTTGAGGTCAGCCCTAGAAAAAGTACTTGATTAAAGGTCAGTACATATAGATATGTTCCTACATCCAAGGAAATGCATTTTGTTTGAAAACATTAATCACAGATTTAAATATCAAGAAACAAAAATAGAGATCTGTTATTAAATCTTAATAAACTTAAAAACTCCATTTTCCTGGAATTGAACATCAGTTTGGTGTTACTTTTATTTTTAATAAAACTTCAGGTTGGATCACTTGCGTGTTGATTAATACTTAGCATCATTTTAGCTTGTAACTACATCATGATGCTTAAATGAAAGGATGCTGAGTTGACTGGGTCATTGGGCTTGTAACTATGTCATGATGCTGTGTTGACTGGGTCATTAGGGCTGATACAAAAACAACTAGTGATGAGAAGTGTACTTTCAAATGGGATTGCCATTATTGTTAATATATATATTAAAAGGCAGGCCAAATACCTATGTGTTGTGTTTGTTGAGGGACATCAGATCGTTAGTCTTGTGTTCCATGTCAAGAGTGAAAAGAAGTAATGAGAATAAATATAGATTATAGGAATGAATTTAAAATATTTTTTGCCTAAGCATGAGGAATTCTAATTCTCAGAAACTAAATAAAACTGCAACCAAATTGGTGCAGAGCTTCTCTACACCTCTATTTCCAAGACCCATCAGGCCTAGTTCAACAACAATATTTCTTGAATTTTTTGGACTCTACCAGACAAAAGCATTTTTCATAATAAGTTTAGATGTATTTAATTACTTAGAATGTTATCAAAAAATGTTTGTCTTTGAAAACATTCTTGAAAAATATTTTCCTGATGTAATTTCTGTGTAGACTACAATTGTCAATATATTATCAAGATTGCTATTAAATATGGTTATGAATGAGATAAAAGCATAAAATGGTGTGGACTAAAGTCTGAGTCACTAAGTTTCTTATTACTTGCTATTTAATATGTTTGTGAATGAGATCCATGCATTAAAATGGTCTGGCATCTGCTTGGCTGAGCTTGTTATTTCTTTGTTTTATAGTTTTCTGTATGAAGCAGCATCCTGTATAACATCAGCCACATCAGGCTGTATGTCTGAGGCTCCTCAGATATTGGCTCAACTTGGCCACACTCTGCTGACCAGTGGTCAGATGTTCAGCTGTCAGACACAGGGGACACAGTGTCAGTGTGGTCAATGTACATCTTTAATGCTCCTGAACATTGTAGCCAACACCTACATGGATATGGAGACTTTCTGCATGTAAGTAGACATTTTTCATTACATGGTGTGTTTAATTGTCTTACCTGTTTATTTTCTTTTTTTAAGAGAGGTAACAGATAAAAGCATGCCTTGCTATAAATCACTGAAATGCATTATTAAATTATTTTGTAGTTTGAATAGATGCATAGTTTCAGATATAGTTTTCAATTTACAATGTATGATACAAGTATACAATTAAATAGAGGATATTTGCTGCACTTAAATAACATGTTTCATCAAGTGGGCGATTGGTGAAGCAACAAATGAAAATATTTAGGGTGGGTGCCCACATGATGAAATATATATCCAATATTCACTCAGAACAAGCACATTTTTTTTTGCATTTTATGGCCAATATATTGGCTAGCTATAACAGATTGATATAGGACCACTCCGGTGGCCTAGTGGTTAGAGCGTCTGCCGCGGAAGTGAGAGGTTGTGGGTTCGATCAAAGACTTACAAAAATGGTACTAACAGCTGCCTCGCTTGGTGCTCAATATTAAGAGGTTAGTGTTTGGACTGGTCAGCTTGGTGTCAGGGTAATGTGACTGGGTGGGACATCATGCTACATGTCTGCAGCATGATGCCCCAGTGTTAGACGTCACGATGAACTACCTCATTGCAGACATCGTAGCGATATGACTGAAAAATTGTTAAAGCTACGTTAAAAATCCTAATCACACAGATTGATATATATTTGATTTCTTACCATAATGTCAGCTGATTGCTGCATTTGTTTACATTCACACAGGCAAAATGAGTAGAAACCTCTTTCCTAATTCAAGTAAACAAGCACTTATTTGAAAATAAAATGGAGAACAAAATTCATTGTGGGATTCAAATGTAGTTCTCTTGCAGGACAGGTAAGCAAGCTACCAGTCCGTACCAAGCAATTGACAACATGGAGGTTTAAAGTCTTTGATCATAATGTTATCAATGTCAAGGAAAAAGTTCTTGAATTAAAATATGAAATTGATAATTTGCTCCATTTAACAAATTTGCTCCATATACTATTTGGTATTTGACAGTTCTAACCAGATCTTTGATTCCCCTCTGTCACTATTTCTGTATGGAGCCTTTAAATTCAAACCACGGGGTCCATGATTCATTTCTGTCACTAGTTCTGCATGGAACCTTTACAAACAATGAGATTTATGATTCTTTTCTATCACTAGTTCTGATGGATCCTTTACAATCAGAAAATGAGATCTATGATTCTTTTCTATCACTAGTTCTGATGGATCCTTTACAATCAGAATATTAGATCTATGATTCTTTTCTGTCACTAGTTCTGTATGGAGTCCTTACAAACAATGAGATCGGTGATTCCTTTCTGTCACTATTTCTACTTGGACCCCTTACAAACAGACAATGAGATCTATGATTCTTTTCTGTCACTAATTCTGTATGGAGCCTTTACAACAGAAAATGAGATCAATGATTCTTGTCTGTCACTAGTTCTATATGGATCCTTTACAAACAGACAATTAGATCTATGATTCTTTTCTATCACTAGTTCTGTATGGATTCTTTACAAACAGACAATTAGATCTATGATTCTTTTCTATCACTAGTTCTGTATGGAGTCCTTACAAACAATGAGATCGGTGATTCCTTTCTGTCACTATTTCTACTTGGACCCCTTACAAACAGACAATTAGATCTATGATTCTTTTCTGTCACTAGTTCTGTATGGATCTTTTACAACAGAAAATGAGATCAATGATTCTTGTCTGTCACTAGTTCTGTATGGATTCTTTACAAACAGACAATTAGATCTATGATTCTTTTTTGTCACTAGTTCTGTATGAAGCCTTGACAATCAGAAAATGAGATCTATGATTCTTTTCTATCACTAGTTCTGTATGGAGCCTTTACAATCAGACCGTGAGAGAGATGCACAACAGTCAATGTACTGGCCAACAGCTTCAGACAGTGATGTTCAATCTAAACCTAACCAGGTCCATGATAGGGGACACGTGCCATAATAACATCATGCTGCCTTTTCCCAAGGGTGAGATTGAACTTTGTTTGTTTTATGTCAGTTGTTCAATAATTTTTAAAAAGCCAACAAATAGAATTTAGACACAATATCCCAGTAGTATGATTTAAATTTAGAGTTAAGAAAACAGTCCAATCAGCTTTTTAAAGTGAATTTTTATGTTATTTTCATTATTTTCAGAGTGGCCTTTTTGATATAGTTATGTCCTGTTGTTTTGTATTTTAACAAAAAAGTATGTAAAACACAATAATTGCTGAACATATGACTGCAGTAATATCATGCTAACAGAAGATTTTCATTAACAGTTACTTAAATAGAATTTTTTTACATCAGATTGTTGATATTTTTTATTAATACACTGAGTTGTTCATTTAATATCATAATTCTGGTACAGTCTAAGGCATTTGGAATGATATAACTACCTTACTACATATTTTAAGAGGCCCACTTGTCTATTCTCATGCATTTGGGATGATACAATTAGCTCACTACATTTTGGAATAGGTCCATTAGTCTATTCTCATGCATTTGCACATAAATTGGCTTCTTTTTTAAACTCCAGGAACATTGTAGTGCATAAAAATAGTTTTCAAAAAAAATATTTTTACTATTTAAAGTCTTTAATCTCATAAATAGTTGTTAAAACTAAGATGAAGGTTCTTTTCATTCAAGTTAGGCTGCTTTCTCTAATATAGTCTTCAGTTTAATGATTGTTTTAACCTGAAGTACATCTACCACAGTATTACACCTTTTTGTTTCAGAATACAGTAACAGTAGTGGCTCAGGTGTTTGTGATTTTGAGAAAGTTCGTTCCTGCTATAACTTTGCAGCCTTATCAAACATGGCACCTATGGCAGCAGTTATTGGAGCTGAAATGATATGCTAGTATGATAGATTTTTTATAATTCATTTCTGTATATGCTAGTAAGATAGTCATTTTAATTCATTACTGTATATGCTAGCATGAAAGTCTTTTTCAATCATTGCTGTATATGCTAGCATGATAGTCTTTTTAATTCATTTCTGAATATGCTAGCATGAAAGTCTTTTAATTCATTGCTGTATATGCTAGCATGAAAGTCTTTTTAATTCATTGTTGTATATGCTAGCATGATAGTCTTTTTAATTCATTTCTGAATATGCTAGCATGATAGTCTTTTTAATTCATTGCTGTACATGCTAGCATGATAGTCTTTTTAATTCATTGCTGTATATGCTAGCATGAAAGTCTTTTTAATTCATTGCTGTATATGCTAGCATGAAAGTCTTTTTCAATCATTGTTGTATATGCTAGCATGATAGTCTTTTTAATTCATTTCTGAATATGCTAGCATGATAGTCTTTTTAATTCATTGCTGTACATGCTAGCATGATAGTCTTTTTAATTCATTGCTGTATATGCTAGCATGATAGTCTTTTTAATTCATTGCTCTGTATTCTAGTATAATTGTCTTTTTCAATCATTGCTGTACATGCTGGCATGATAGTCTTTTTAATTCATTTCTGAATATGCTAGCAATATAGTCTTTTTAATTCATTTCTCTTTATGCTAGCTTGATAGTCTTTTTAATTCATTTCCCTATATGCTAGCATGATATTCTTTTTAATTCATTGTTGTATATGCTAGCATGATAGTCTTTTTAATTCATTTCTGAATATGCTAGCATGAAAGTCTTTTAATTCATTGCTGTATATGCTAGCATGAAAGTCTTTTAATTCATTGCTGTATATGCTAGCAATATAGTCTTTTTAATTCATTACTGTATATGCTAGTAAGATAGTCATTTTAATTCATTACTGTATATGCTAGCATGAAAGTCTTTTTCAATCATTGCTGTATATGCTAGCATGATAGTCTTTTTAATTCATTTCTGAATATGCTAGCATGAAAGTCTTTTTAATTCATTGCTGTATATGCTAGCATGAAAGTCTTTTTCAATCATTGTTGTATATGCTAGCATGATAGTCTTTTTAATTCATTTCTGAATATGCTAGCATGATAGTCTTTTTAATTCATTGCTGTATATGCTAGCATGATAGTCTTTTTAATTCATTGCTGTATATGCTAGCATGATAGTCTTTTTAATTCATTGCTCTGTATTCTAGTATAATTGTCTTTTTCAATCATTGCTGTACATGCTGGCATGATAGTCTTTTTAATTCATTTCTGAATATGCTAGCAATATAGTCTTTTTAATTCATTTCTCTTTATGCTAGCTTGATAGTCTTTTTAATTCATTTCCCTATATGCTAGCATGATATTCTTTTTAATTCATTGCTCTATATGCTATCTGTAAGAATTGGGATCCCTTGATGGAGGAGGGAAGGGCAGCACATAGAGAAATAAATGTCCTCATGACCAAAGTTTGGGGTGGGTGCAATACACAGGCCAATGTCAGCTTCAGGTAGTTTCCCAAACGAGGGGTCAGTCAGGTTAGACATTAAGACATTGATGTTGTAGTTGACTCAAAGGATCATTTTGAATTGTTATACCACTTGTTTTTTTAGTTCTGGTTGTTTTTTTTAAGTTTGCTTTCTCAGGAAACATTTGTATGACATAAAGACTTTTCAAATGTTTTCCAGCACTGCAAGAGAAATGATCACCTGCTTCATTGACAACATCCAAGGCTGTGATGCTGCATTGAAGGCTGAATTACATGGACACTTAGTTTCAAGTTTATTTGTAGTACAGCAAATCTGTCACAATGACCCACTTGTCTTGAATATTCTTTCAAACAATTATTTGAATCAGAGTAACACGCCAGGTTCAAGTCAAGGAGAGTCAAGATCATGTTCAGTTGCCATGGGGTACCTGTGCCTTGAGAGAGTTTCTGAAACGAAAAATGCTTGTCAGTAAGTATATCATGCTAAGGAAGGATAGAGATGGCTTGATTTTTCCACGAAAAGGATCTATGGCCTTTTCAGAATTACTTACCATAGTTATTCTAATAGAAACCCCCCTCCTATTTTCCACAAGAAAATAAAATTCCTACCTTATCAAGGCTTATAGAGCCATTTATATCCATTATGGCATTCCAAGTAATCATAACAATACATGAGGAATCTAATGACTGTTAGAAAATTCAAAAAAACTTAATTTACAAACATTTTCAGTCAAACAGAGATGTACGGTATTCAGTGCTCTCCTCCCTTTGGAAATTGCACTGCCACCAGGGCATCCATTAGAAAAACCATGGTAATTTTTGTAAACATTTGTCAGGCATGTAGCAACATATAAAACATTCAAGTAAAATCATTATTGCCTCATATTGTATAGTTTCTGTTTGGCATCTACAGATTTTTACCAGTGCTGAGGTTACTTGCTCTGTAGGGATGAATATTATTTCCAAGAAAAATATTCAATTAACTTTAATCAATGAAACTTTTATTATGATATTCTTTATCAGATCCACAGGTAACCTTGAGCATTTTTTAACCTGAATACAAGTGATTTTCATTTTATTCTACCCATTAAATGTAATTCTATTCTGAAACATTTTATACATGAAGAATACTCTTGTGTCTGCAAATGTTTTTATGACTTTACAAGTTTAGCATTACGTCTAACATTACATTTAGAAGCTTAGTTGTCAAAAGGGGTTTATACATGTTTTTTTTTGTTAGTAAATGTTCTTTTTATGAAAGTGTCTGTCTATAGAACTTTCAATGTATTTGAATCAGTGTATACATAAATATCATTAGTATGATTCACCTGTCTGTATGTATGTGTGTATATACATATATATATATATATATATATATATATATATATATATATATATATATATATATATATATATATATATATATATATATATGTGTGTGTGTGTGTGTGTGTGTGTGTGTGTGTGTCACAAAGATGATACAATTCATTAATACCATACAAGTACTGTAAATATAGTTGTCACTAGGATATATATGTGTGTGTGTGCGTGTGCATATACATGTTTCACTAAGTGACTACATTTCATTAATACCAATCAGGTACTGTTTATATAGGTGTCCCTAGATTGATAAATGTCCTTAATACCACTCTCCTACTGTAGATATAAGTGTCACTAGGTTATTTCAACTCTTCTTGACTATCCAGTTGTGTATTTATAAGTTTCAGTAGGAAAATAAAATCCATTTTTACCTATTGAGTACAGTATATATAGGTGTCACATGGATGTTATGTTTCATCTTTACCAAGTTAGTAATGTATATAACTGGATCAAATTAAATATTCATTGAAAATGTCCATATTCTGATTATTGATTGTATGGAAACATGAAAGTTTCTAATAAAAGAATATCACTTTTAAAATTAAGCATTGCTGTTGTTTTGCAGAGATATAATGTAAATAGCTTCATACAAAATAAATAATTGAATAATGTTATTGGGGATAAATATCTGCTGTGAAAATGATAGATAATTCAGTTTACATAATTAAGAAAAACAGTAAATTGCTTTAACCTTTTGAGAGATAATTTTGTATTACACTAAAGTAAACATAAGTTTTTTATACTTGATAGCATTGTGCTTTTTCCATTTGCATTTTCTGATGATAGGTTTCATGCAAATTATAATGTTAGTCACCAATATCTTTCAGTCGACCATGATGAAGACTACAGTACTTTACTATTTGTACCTTTTACAGCTTGTTAAAATATTTCTACATTGATGTTGACAAATAATGCTATTTTCTAATCAAACTACAGACTAGCCCAGTTGATGATAGAATGTGTTCAGAACCATACCAGTGGATGTGTTTCCATTCAGCGTACCTCACACATCTTTGCTCTCCGTAACCACATACAGCCATTCATATTTGCATGCAACTTAACAGTTCCTCAGGAAACTCATGATCCACTGTACCCAATGGCCCAATGTCTCACAGGTTTTGCCAGCAATATCACAGCGAACATGGTGGAGCAGTATCTTCTTCAAGGAGACAAATCTGGACTGTGCTCAAATATCGAAGATGTGCAGCTTTGTTTGTACAATCTGAAACTACCTCCTACAGGACGACTCTACCTCCAACACATTAAGCATAGTTTGGCTATGTTTGGACAGATGTGCTCAACTATTGGATCAGAGGAAGTCCTCTTCACATGCCAGCATTGTCATAGCTCAGTAGATAACAGGGATTGTAACTTTGAGGTAGATGAAGTGTGTGGATATTATCAAAAGGTAAATAGTTTATTGTTCACTTTTCTAGCCAACCTACCAGAATTGTATTCTGCTGATATGTTACCTTCATTTTCATGATTTAAGAAAATGTTTTTTTAATAATGTATTTCTATATTATACATGTTAATTTTCATGATTATGATTGAAAGGATCATTTTGTTAATAACATATTAGATGCTAATTTTCTGTATGATTGTGGATTTGAAGCTTAAGATGATGCTAGCTGTTAAATTACTTGACCTAGTTGACAAGTTTTTATTGATTCTAAATTAATATTCAACCCTCATTCTGGCTTTAAAACTGCATTTTAGTGTTATATGTAAGAGATATTTATTGAAAATTAGTTGGCATAAACATCGGTCTTAGCGGAGTAATTTAGTTGTGATCATTTGAGAGGATTTATTTCCATTATTCATTGGAATTACAAAGTGCTCAGACTTGAATGTAATAGGTATTGTAAAATTACTGTGAATTAATTTAAAAACACTTTGGATTATATTATTGTGATACATGAAGACTATTGGCACATCAGCACAATAGAGTAAGCTTCATTTTGGAATACCACTGGAACTCTTTTGGATTTCTCAATACTTTTGGACTTAGATAGAATGTTTAGTACTACTGGTATTTAGGATTTATTCTCCATACTGTAAGTTGGTTTTGATTTTTCACTTTGTATTTTAGGGGAAAAAATATGTTTTGAATTTTACAAAATCTTTTAGTTTTTACATTTTTTGTGTTAAATTGTTTAAAACCATAGAGTCATCACAAGTGACATGATTGGGTAATGCTATTGTGTTTGATTTAAGTATGAAGTATCCATACTCTTTTAAAAAGGAAGATCACTGCATTATTCACAAAATGTAAAAAGAAACCAACAATTTTGCAACATCAGTAATGTTAGCCTTTAAAAAAAATAATGTTCATGGGAATTGAGACAAATCACTTTTATTATGTCAGTGTTGGTAATGACAACAGTCTTAAGTTTTTTTTAAAGCTTTTGAGATGCATATATTTGCTAAAACCCTTCAAAGATTCTCATTATTCTTGACATGAATCATCATAAAGCAAAGGCAATTTATTTTTATAATGCTCACATACCCCTTATACCATGGGTCATGATCCCAAGTGATAGAACATGTATATAATTTAATATTGTTTTTGATGTATTTTCATTTATTAATATTTACTATACCCTAAAATATATTCTTGTCTTAAATGGACTTGTTCATTATGAAGCTAAGACAACACAGTCTATTGTACAGCCATACAAAATTTGAATCAATTTTTTTAAAGATGTTTTTCATGGTGTATATTTTTAACAAATTCGGATGTGTCATTCTGAGGCTGACATTTCAGTTACTAACATTTATGCCTTTATTACTTTAAGTCAAAATCACAGTCATAGAAAATCTTAAAGTTTTGGTTAAGATTTGCATATTCCCTATCTTAAAACCTTTGATGGATTTTCATCACACTTGAGATGAATCATTATGAAGGTAATTAAGGTGAATGCATTCTGTGTGTTCTCTCCAAGAAAATGAGTATTATGGCTTTGGTTAAAATATTTATATATCCTAAATATTTTATGTATTTTGTTCATGCCTGGGAGGATTCATTATGAAGATCAGACAATTCATTTATTAACAAGCTTGATAACCCCTCTGAATTACGATCAAGGTCACAGTGATTGAAAATTTGTTTTAATATTTCGATTAAGCTAATTTATTTCCTTCTTAAAGCCTTTAATGTATTGTGTTCATTCATTGGATGAATCTAAGCAAAGCTGAAACAATTCAGTCTGACATTCCTGCTTAACCTTTTGACCTTTGGGTAACATGTTTATGACAGTGCTATGACTGTAGGCCCAGCATGCATACAGTGACCTTCCTTTTAAAGAATTTTTGAGCACTTTTCATGTATATATAGTGTATTACTCTTGCAAATTAAAATCAATATGTCTCAGCAATGAAGAAATGCATGTACATGTATAACAACAAATGCCATTTATTTGATTGCTTTCTTCAGGCATGCTATAGTATGGTAGAAATCGACCCAACCACCAACATTCCATGGATTGCAAAAGGTTGTGTTAACCCCATTATGTGTCTGGCTGATCATGGATGTAGTGAAGATGGGACAAGCTGTATGATTTGTTGTGATACACCTGGATGTAACACGGAGTTACCTGAAGGCTGGTTGTCACTGTGGAGTAACACCACTGTGGCACCAATAGGAAGGCCAACCTTGTTACCTCAGGCCAACTCTCAAACCACTAGTTTACCTAGACAAGTGACATCAAGAACACCCTCCATACCAACCTCATTCTCAAGTAACACAAAATGGACCAGTGACTGTATCATCAGGTAACTTGTTGCATTCTTTTATTTAACATTAGAATTTCACACATTTATAATTTTAAAAATATTGTTGAATAAAATCTTGTGAAGTATCTTATATATAGATTCAGCATATTCATAGTTACTATAACAATACCGTATTTTTATCAGGTGGAAAAAGGTGTTTTCAGTGTCATACAGCCTTTCAGTAAACCTTATACAAATTTACCTGGATTACCTGATCTAATACACTAAGGTACATCCACTACCTAGCAAATACAGACTTCTATCCCATCAAAGCTATAAAAAATGTTAACACTGTCTTTGGCTTTGTTAGCAACAGTGGTATTAATATCTTGTCTACTTGCCTAGAAAGAAGTCAGAGAAGAGTAATCTCCCCATGGATGTAGGGATTGGTGCCCTATGTGCTATAGTCACCAGTTTTATTATTTCTGCTTGTTCTTCTGTGCACACTTATGAGGGCCTCACAAATTTTACTTCTTAAAATGCCTTTTGAGTTTTGGAGCTCAGCATTGGAGTTTTTTTAATATTGTGAAGCTCAGGACACAACATTTTTCCTGTTAGTTTCTCTGAAGGCCCAACGTTCATTAATTAAGAAGAATAATTTTCATGGGCCTCTCTACATCTCAAACATGCTGCTAATGATGCAGTCAGACTTGGAGCTATCGGTGCAACCTTGAGAACCAGTACCACCATGACACGGAAGTTTAGCCCTGAGTGGCCGAGTGGTCTAAAGCACTGTCCATTACAGATCACTGTCATCTCACCTCTGTCTCTGTTTGACTCTCGGATTCGGCCAATTTGAGTATGTGAGAAAGCTTGCCAGTAGCTTCTCGTGGGTCGGTGGTTCTTTCAAGGGTTTTCCGGGTTTTCTTCCTCCACCAATAATACTGGCCGCCATGTATAGCCTATCTTGTGCTAAAAAGGGGGTGTTAAACCATAAAAACAAAACAAAACATACCCAGTCCTAGGTACTACTTGACTTGGTTACAGTATCTTAGTTCCTGGTATACCCAATCCTAGATACTTCTTGACTAAGTACTGTATCTTAGTTCCTGGTATATCCAGTCCCAGGTTTTTGACTAGGTACAGTATCTTAGTTCCTGGTATACCCAATCCTAGATACTTCTTGACTAAGTACCGTATCTTAGTTCCTGGTATATCCAGTCCCAGGTACTTCTTGACTAGGTACAGTATCTTAGTTCCTGGTATACTAAGTCCCAGCTTTTTGACACAGATAGCACCAGTCATCCAGTGAGGGAGATATCAGCTCAGCTCTGTGTTGGATGGATAGTGTCCCTGGCAATCATCACCATATTTACCAATATACTGGACCCGTGATTCATTTATATAAGGACATGGAATGGACCCATTATGGGCCCAGCTCAGCTCAGGTTATGGTGACAGCACAGTCCTGGATGCCTGAAGTGGACACAGTACAATGTAAGATGCTCTAACACCTGGAGTTAACCATACTATATTTTCCCCTGAAAAGTTCTCAAAAAAAACCTCTTCAGGAGTATAATTTGAACAGAATGACTTGGGCTAGAATTCAGACCATTCTTTTTATTTACAAATGAAGTTCAGACTTTTCTTTTAGTGGTGTGATCAAAAAGCATATCAACCTTGTGAAACCTCAGTGTTACAAACAGTGCTTTCCTTCTCAGGCTATTTAAAGAGAGAATGTCAGCTTCATTCGATGATCTCAGATAATTTTTGGCATCATGGAAGGGAGGGCCTAGTTCATCTCAAGGACCTTTCAATGTTCTGGTCAACTCTGATTTCTCCAGACTGAGCTTTAAAATATAGTATTTCAAGAGCCACAAGACAAATGTGCTATATCCATTGCATCTTTGGAAATGTGTTTGTGTGTGTGTACAGAGAGAGAGAGAGAGAGAGAGAGAGAGAGAGAGAGAGAGAGAGAGAGAGAGAGAGAGAGAGAGAGAGAGAGAGAGAGAGAGAGAGAGAGAGAGAGAGAGAGAGAGAGAGAGAGAGAGAGAGAGAGAGAGAGAGAGAGAGAGAGAGAGAGAGAGAGAGAGAGAGAGAGTAGTCTAGTGGTTACAGCATCAACTTTAAATGCAGAAAGAATGGGTTCGATCCCTGGCGGATTCATACCAAAGACTTACAGAAATGGTACTAACAGCTGCCTCACTTGGCACTCAGCATTAAGAAGTTAGTGTTAAGTCCTAACTTCAGTACGCTTGGCCAGTTGTTAGGATAATGTGACTGGGTGGGGCATCATGCTACATGTCTCTGGCATAATGCCCCAGTGCTAGACATCACTATAAACTGCCACACTGCAGACATCATAGTGATATGACTGGAAAATTGTTAGAGCAATGTTAAAAATCAAAATGAAATGACACTCACACACCCTGAATAATTGATTCCTCTTGGCATTAGCATATATAGCAATTTTAACCAAACAGATTGCAAGATCTTAAAGAGAATTGATTTGATTATTAAAGTAGATGTAGCAGTTTGTATTAATAAGATAAAGTGATGCAAGTAAAATGAAGAATTGAACTTTATTTAGAGATGAATGCCAATATATTTATATCCTTTCAGATGAAAGCTGTCAGTTGGAGCTCATTGCATCCCAATCAGTATCCAATTTTCTGATCTTGATGATGGATGTGTCCTACATGATGGTCCAGGATGCTCTTAGCATGTGCCAGTTAGTTCATTTCATTTTTTTAAAATTGTTCATAAGAAAACATCTTTAGACTCAACAACACAAATTATTTTTTTTATCCTGAATTTATTATATCCATGTTACAATAAATATATTACACGTCATGTGGAGAATTTACTTCATGCAAAGTGTATATTTGTTTTATCTGTTTAATAATATTTTACAGAGTACAGTCAAGATGCATTGACCTGACACTAACTTGAGACACAATGATGGAAATGATTTATTACAGTGTACAGTCGAGATGCCCTGACCTGACACTTAACTTGAAACACAATGATAGAAATGATTTATTATAGTGTACAGTCAATATGCATTGACCTGACACTAACTTGAAACACAGTGATGGAAATGATTTATTATAGTGTACAGTCAATATGCCCTGACTTGACACTGAACTTGAAACACAATGATGAAAATAATTAAATTTTTGTGTACAGGTAAGATATACTGACCTGATGCCTAATTTGATACAGCACAATGATGCAAATGTTTTTTTTTTAATTTTTTTGCAGTTTGATCAATTTATCCAGTTTTCTGGTTAATCAGATGGTCCTAATTTGAAATATTTTAGTATGTCATATAAGATTTGAGTACATAAAAAGACCCCCAAAATAGTGTTAATAATTCATGCATGTTTGTGTGGATAAGAAGAAAATAGGTTCTGTTAATTAATGCACCCATTATTAAGTTTGGTTTAATATGCTGTTTTCATAACAGTTAATACTGACATATAAAAGATGATATAAATAGCCTGAGAAGAAATTACTTTTGTTTGAAAGGTTTGATGTGCTTTTGCTAACACTACTCAGAGAAAACTTGCTACTTTCCTTTGTAAATTATCAGATTAGTGGGCATTCTAGCCAAAATTGTATGTGCTTTTTACTCACACCACTCAGAGAAAACTTGCCCTGTCCCTTTGTAAATTATCAGATTAGTGGGCATTCTAGCCAAATTTTTATGTGCTTTTGCTCACACCACTCAGAGAAAACTTGCCATGTCCCTTTGTAAATTATCAGATTAGTGGGCATTCTAGCCAAAGTTTGATGGGCTTTTTCTCACACCACTCAGAGAAAACTTGCCACTTCCCTTTGTAAATTATCAGATTAGTTGACATTCTAGCCAAAATGATTCTGTTCTTTATGAGAACTTGCTTGATATGAGCCATTTGTGAAAGCTCTGCAATTCTGGATTCAGGTGAAAAATAAGTATTTATGACTGTTAAAGCGACTGAAGACTCTAAAGCATCTAAAAGTGCATTCATTAAGAAAAAGATACCTTCAGGGTTTGAATCTGACCAAAATAAGTCTGTTTCATGCAAATGTACATGGTATCCAGTAAAGGCTCTTTCAAAATGGGGTAGTCAACTGGAGATGCAGTTTAGAATTTTAATAATTGTTTATGAAGTCACAGTACCACATAAAAATTATGCATTTTTAAAAACAAATACATTTCCTGTGTAGAATGTATGTATTTTGATAGAACATCCCTTTCTTTTTTTTCATGTGTTTATGGTGTTCTACTTCTCATTCACAAATCCACCAAAATAATCAGTGTTAGAGAAAAGGTCACATCTCCATTAAAGGAGTGAAAGCATTCTGCCTATGTCAAAAATAGTAGATTTACACTAAATTTATTGATTATCTTGACTATAATCACTATTTGCAGGATTATTGGCAAGAACATAAATTCACTGACAGCAGAGGTGACACAAAATTGCTCAGATCCTACAAGAGGCCACCTGGAATCCATTACCACCATGCTAAACAACCTTGCTCAGTCTGTCTGTCCATTTCCTGGTATGCATCTAGATAACATGTGCTTGTTATCTGCTACCTGTGTGTCACCTGTCATCATGTCAGCTTCACTCAGGTACTCCCAAGCTACATGTAGGTAAGTAAAATGTTCTCTTCATCAAATACATTGTAAAGATCATGTAATCAGACTGATGAATCTATACAGAATCAGAATATATAGGCTGAAGTCATTCCTATCTTTGTCTACTGTAGTATCACACTGTGTAAGCCATTTAATTATATGTTCTTAATTAAACACTGATGAAAAACCAATATACCATGTCCTTACTGATGGTGCACATCATACATGAATTTCTATGTCAGTGTAACCCGCTGGAGCTATTTTGCTCATTTGGTGAACTGGCCAACCTTCCATATACATATATATATATATATATATATATATATATAATGCACAACTTTACAAGATGAGGTGTCTTTAGAAAACATGCTATTAAAAACTAGACTGTAAAAAAATAAAAAAATAAAATATACATAGGATATAAGGCTGAATACATACAGTAGTAACAAACATTTTTAAAATGTTATAGGTGAGTACGTGATATAACAATATTCTAAAGAGTAGTATTACCGAACTGAACTAAGAAAAATCATTTAAAAGATTTTTTTGTAGAGGTTGACTAAGAAGCAAGATTCGGCAGGAGTTAGCTGACTTTATATGAGTTGATATGGAATTCCATAGCTTGGTTCCAGAAAAAGCAAAGCTCTTATTTTAAAACTCTGAATTTGGTTTAGGTAAATTAACTTGTTGTTAATGACTTTATCAACTTAACTTTTCCAGCACAAGATATTTATGTATCATGATGTCAATTAGTTTTTATTTTCAGACTGTTGTACATCCATCCTTTTTATCATTACTTTGTTTGAGTTCATTTTCCTCAACATTTACTCTTGTACAACTACCTATGATCATGGCTTTGATTCGGCTGCATTTATTTTCATACCGTTGTATCACATTAGTGATTTATTTTTACCAAATCTTTATTAATTCCGTGCTGATCTCATTGCCTTTTGATCTAGTGTTATAAAAATGTCATATCATCGGCAAACATGTTTGTTGTTGATAGTTCAATGTTATATGGTAAATCATTGATGTACAGCAGAAAGAGTAATGGTCCAAGAACTGATCCTTGTAGAACACATGGAATTATTAGTTTCTTATCTGAAAGTTTATTTAAAATAGAAATTTCGTTGTTGTCTGCCTTCAAGATAGTTTGAAATCAAGTTAAGCTTTCATGGCTAAAGAGACATCTAGAATATACCTAAAATATTTAAATAACATTTTAGGGCTTTTGAAGATGCTGTTTGTCTTCAATAAAGTGTGACCAAGATGTTCATTGAGGGCTAAAGATGCACTATAAGTATTTCACAAATCAAATGCAGGGACAATCTAAAATGAAATCTGTAGGAAACAGTATATTCCCAATGAAAATTGCATGAATGGAATTTCAATATAATTTAACCAGAGTGCAGAAAATTGAAAGAAATTCATGTGCAGTCATTAACTCTATTAAGTTTAACATTTATAAAATTCAAATGCAAAAGTATTTCATCCAGTAATGCTTCAGTTCTTTAACTAAGATACTTTGCTGACAAAGATTTATTGACTTTGATGTAATCCCAGTTCTGTTATATTATGCCACTTTCATTGACATTGTAAAACATATTCTGTAAGTCAAATCAATGATACTGGCACTGTAATAGATTTATATACACGTATATACGCTGAACACAAATAAAATGAGGAATGGTTGTTAGGGTTGGTACAGATAATTATAATCAGAATTGCAAGTAGCCTATTCACAGTATGACATCCTGGAAGAATACCATGAAAAGCAGGATACAAATGGACAAGGCATGAAGCAGCAGAGAAATTTTGCATAAAGGTGTTCATTAAATGATAACCCCACCCCTCAATGCTTAAATTTAACAAGGGGGAAAGGTTTGAAATATATCAATTACATTGATAAAAGTTATGATCAACAGAAGGTGTATGAAAATTAGCATGGAAAAGGCAAGGGGATGACATTTTGAACCAAGCTATGTTAAGTCACTTTGTATTAATTGAGAAAAATGGAGATGGTGCTATTGACAGTTTTCCACTTTATACTGAAAGAAAGGAATGCCTGTGGTCAGCATGATTGAATGCTGTTTCTAGGTATAGGTGTTACTAGGTAAACAAATGTATATTAAAATTGATTTTCTATTTGGCTATTTGCAAAAGAAATGCCTTGAATGTTTTGTTATTTGTTTCAGATCTAATAAATAAATAGAAAATAAGAAACAAGCCTCTGTAACCTGGCTTTCCTCAGCGAATTAGTCACATATTTTGGTTCTAAAGATGCTTTTCTAATACAAATCAATCCCTTTACAAGTTATTTTAAATATAGGACTTTTAAGTGAAATAATGACATGAAATGTCTCTGTTTTTTTCAGGTCCCTTCAGGAGTCCATAGAGTGTGTCAAGATTCATTCCCAGTACTGCCCCACGTTTATGCAGACCTCACTATACAAGATGCAGATTTTCCTTGAGCATATGAAAGAGTCTATATGCATGAGACATGAGATCAATATAACAATGATAAGTATCCCAGACTGTGTTAATCTCCAAGTTCCTAGAGGTCAGGGTCAGTGTGACCTTGACAAAGTTCATCATTGCCTGCATTGGATTGAGCAGGAAGCTTTAAATCCCCTTATTCACCTTCAGGAGTTTTGTGGGTAAGTGGTAATGGTAGAATATATCATCCAGATATTATGTTATATTTGTTTCATTTAACTGAAATAAGCCAATATTGCAGACTTGATCTTCTTTTGAAACACTTAAGATATTATTCCTTATTTGTCTGCAATAAGGTAGAACATACAGTATTATGTTATTTGTCTGTTGCTCCATCTGGTCCTTATTTTGCACAATAACTCTAGTTCTTAATAATCTGCATGTATCAGACATTGTGGATGTCTTGCACATTGGGTAAGATAAAAGCCTATTGATTTTAGGGTAAAATGGCTGAAGGTATTTGTAACTGAAAAAAGAAAAATGGATTCTGCATGCTAGTATTATTTTATATTACTGATTTGGACCAAACTTTGTGAAAGGCTTGCACTTGAAGTGATAAATAAGCCTAAATAAGCCTAATGATTTGGAGGTCAAAAGTTCAATGTTAATGAATTAAAGAAAATAAAGAATTTCTGCACAAAAAATTGAATTCTCCATAAACCTTTCACTGAGTTTATGGATGACTTGCATGTTCGATAAGAAAAGAATACATGAATTTGGGGATTCAAAGGTCAATATCAGAGTGACTGAAAGATGCCAAATGATTTATGCTTAGTGAATTTAGTTCTAGAACAAATACTTTGACCAAATGTGGATGGCTTGCACTTTAAGTTTGGAAGAGATCTATTAGTCTGGGGTTAAATGGTCTACAGTCAAAATTATTCTGGCTCAAAGAAAAATGAGTTTTGCAGAATAGCTTTAGTCAATGCTTTATGGATGACATAAGCTTATTGTAAGAAAAAACCAACAGAATATTGTATCTAAATGTCAAACGAATAAAGTCATGTTAGATCTATTAAGAAAATAATGGTTTCTGCACAGCACGTTTAGTTCTAAACTGCATACCTGGACCAAAGGTGGAGGTCATTTAGACCTGTAGGTTAAAAATCATAGGATCCAACCCTACCCAGCTTGTGCATATATAGAGGAATATGAAACACATGTCAGGCATATGTCTTCAATGGTACTCTCATTTTAATTTGTAAATGTTTAGTTAAAATTTCTACTTCTATTTATATCAAGGCAATTAAGGATGTACAAATCTCAAATTTGTTTCTAAAGATTTTGCATGAAGATTAATTAGTTTGATGAAAATCACTTTTTGGGTTTGCAGATATCTCACTTTTTGTTAGCATAAGACTTACTATACTTATGTATTTGTAAGTAAAGTCTAACTACAAAAAACATAGACTGATATACCATTGCATGTTATGCCAGAAAATTAGGGTCTATGTCTTATATTTCCTTCTGGTTACTCCTAATAAACAGCAGACTCAAATCTGCTGGCTCATCATGCTATGGCAGATCTGGGTCAGTGCAGTTTGCAGTTGTATTAGGTAGATTAAGCAGTCCACTGCCTACCTAAATCAGATCACAGAGCTAAGTTGTTTATCATTTTAAGGCATTTTCTTGACATTTTGACACATATTCTATATCATCTTTCCTAGCAGTCACTCATTGGCTTTGTTCCGAATCTACCCTAGGAGTATGTAACTATCTGAAACATGTTTCTACCACTCTGCTGTGTGATTAAAAACACTTTTCCAATGAGAATACTCATTCAAGTGATCTTGGAAAGTAGTTGGGAATGAACATAGCTGCCCCACATGCTCTATGTTTAAACCCTTATCACACAAGAATTTCTCTCAATCTAAGGTACATGAACACCCTTTAGCTTGCTATTTTGAATACCTGACAAGTCGTTTAATGAGTTCTCACATTGATTAGTTGGATTTTGCTGTTACCACAAGTACTTTTTCCACCAAGTGGCCACTTGTGAATAACATTGTTTTGGCCAGCTACTTGTGCTATGAGTCAAAATTGGCCAACAAGCTGGTTTGTGCCACTTTTTATTATTTTGACAATGCTGCCCATGATAGAGGACAACCAACCATACAGCGACAAATTCAGTGGTGGATGATCTGTATAAATCCATTAGTAGTTCACTTATGAGTTCAACAGCCACTGGATAGCTATTTGTAACTGGTCAGTTCCAAGAGAGATTACCATGAAACTGACTTGAAACACTTGATGAAATTGAACAATAGAAGAGGGATTTGACTCACTGTCATGGTTCATAGGTCAGCTCATATCATTGAGTTTTTTAGTTATGAGCTGAATTTGTGCGCTCTGCTCATTTATTTTCCACCATGGTTATTAATGTTAGTCATTTGTTTTTCACCATGACTATTAATGTCAGTAATTTATTTTCCACCATGCTATTAATGTCATTTATATTCCACCATTGCTAATAATGTCAGTCATTTATTTTCCACCATGGCTATTAATGTCAGTCAATTATTTTCCACCATGGCTATTAATGTCAGTCATTTATTTTCCACCATTGCTATTAATGTCAGTCATTTATTTTTCACCATGCTTATTAAAGTCAGTCGTTTATTTTCCATCATGGCTATTACTATCAGTCATTTATTATCACCATGGCTATCAATGTCTGTCATTTATTTCTACCCTGGCTATTAATGTCAGTCATTTATTTTCCACCATAGCTATTAATGTGCATCATTTATTTTCCACCATGGATATTAATGTCAGAACATAATTAAAAATGTGAAAGAACACCTTGTTAGTCAGTATTGTTTATGGTAAGCACTATATCACCACACAGTTTCATTTAGTATTTTCAAGTCAGTGTCAGATGTTTCTTATACTAGAGTTGAAGGAATGAAAATTTGTTTAATAATTTGCAGGTACAGGTACTTAAAATTAGCTGTCCAGTGTTTCATTAACAACACTGTTGGCTGTCACCCAGAAGCTGTCACTCCAGTATACACAAGGATAAATCAGTTTCTGAATAGAGTTAGTGACCATTGTCCAGACTTGCTGTGTCCATTGCAGACTGAGCACTGTGTGGTTAGCGCCGCTGAGCACTGCTGGACTGACCTCAGTCAGACATTGTCCCTTGGGCAATGGACAGACCATACAGAAGAAATTTGCAGGTATATGAACCCAAAAATTGGTGCTTCTTTCAGATATAAAAGTTTCTATTTGTGATAAATCTTTGATAACCCCTTAATGTCAGTGAAAATAATTTGCCCCCGTCCCCCCCCCCAATTAACTAAAATACTGGAACAAACAATAAGCATGTAGCACTTATGTGCACTTCTTCAACCATGTTTGTGTTTCCATATAGAAGCAACAGTAACACCAAAGTTTCATTTTTCTGATAAACTTGTTGTCTCTGCTGGCCAACATGTAACACATAAGCTTGACATAATGTCAGGAGAAAGATGCTATAATGTTTTATGCTGCGAGCTGCTTTTAGGAAGTAGCATATGTAATTATGCTTTTCATAGCAAGTAGGATATTTAATTTAATTTTCTTATAGCAAGTAGCACATTTAATCAATTAGTCTATGATAGCAAGTAGCATATATAACTATTTCTTATTATGGCAAGTAGGATATGTAGCTAATCAGTCTATGATAGCAAGTATTATATTTAACTATTCTGCTTATTATAGCAAGTAGGATATTTAATTTATCTACTTATTGTATCAAGTACCATAATCAATTATTCTGCTTATGATAGGAAACATCATTTAATAGCAAATATCATATTTATTTATTCTACACTTTATAGCAAGTAGCATATGTAATTATTCTACTTATTGCAGCAAGTAGCATATTTACTTATCCCGCTTATTATAGCACATATATGTAGTTAATCAGTCTTTTATAGCAAGTACTATATTTGTTATAGCAAGTAGTATATTTAATTATTCTGCTTATTATAGCAAGTAGCGTATTTAATTATGCTTTTTATAGCAAATAGCATATTTTTTATTTTACTTATTACAGCTAGTAGCATACTGAAATATTCCTCTTATAACAAGTAGCATATTTAATTAATCAGTTTATTATAGCAAGTAGTATTATTTAAATATTCCGCTTATTATAGCAAGTATGATATGTAATTATTCAGTTTGTTTGACAGATTTACTATCTGATGTACACACTTTGAGATACTATTGCATACCTGCAAATTGGTTTCTCATACATGACAGTATGGTCATTATTTGGTAGCAAGTAGTCATTACACTGGCAAAGAACAAAAAGTGTAAGCATTGTTAATTGGATCTAATAGGTCATTAGTTTTAAGGACTTTTAATTTAAGGTAAAGTAATGCTATTTTTTATTTATAGTTGAAAATACCTGAATTAATCTATTCTGGCCTTGACATAATGAATATTGTCAAAATAAAAATAGAATGCCAATTTTTCATGCTTACGACTCTGTTGTTGCTCTGGTGCTTATGATTTCTGTTTTGTTGTAACTTATTCATTTTATATTATTTAATTTTTCATAGTCAATGCCCACATTCTAGTACAAATATACTTTATTGCCTCTTATTTCCAGATTTCTTCTGTCATTTCCTTTATCCAGTTCCAAATATGATTACTTATCAACAGTCCACTAATTACCCAGAGTTCCAAACTCAATCACTTATCCACAATCTACTAAATTTATTTCAGCAAGATATTTTCCTTGTTTGCCAACAAATTCTGGCCTCAGCAGCAGCAGCAATTGTATATTTTACTTAATAAACATGCAATAAATTCTGTTACGTTTTTGTAATATGATATAAAAACTTTCCCAAATCATGATAATTTGGATATGCCTTCAAAGAAGAATGTTGTGTAGTTATTTTAAAATACCCCTCCACCACCCACCCTATCTTTTATGATGTGTGCATTGTGGGAAATTTGTGTTTTTCTTAATAGAGTCTGCCAATGACACTGCATGAGTAGTTTTCTCTGGCTACATGTTTGTATTGGGTGAGACCAGTCTGCCAATGATTCTGCATTTGTAGTTTTCTTTTCCAGTTCTAATTCCTTGAGTACATGTCAGACTTGCATATTATGGAAAGAAGTCAATGAGTGGCAATTCTGTAGATACTAAGGAGAAGGCATAGAATTAGACTTTGAGTAATGAAAATATCTGCTTTCATGCAATGGTTTGATATCATATCATTTTGCTGGGGAGCAAGATGGAGAGCAACAAGGTATTAGTTATAGTCTTGCACATCAGAATTACAGACCAGATATGTGGATCAATATCACATACCGCATCCCATCATCAGTAACTGGACAACATCATGCCAGCCAAGATGGTCATGTTTCTTCATAACAGATGGTAATGGGCCATGACCATGATCAATCATACAGCATCAGCTACCAGAAAAATGAACTTGTTAAGTATGATGGCCAGTTTGGTGTGTCTGTGCCCATGAACCCAGTTCATGAGCTCAAAATGATACAGCAGTCTAACCCACATAGCACTTTTAGGCACTTCATGCAGATGGTATCCAGTCTATACAGGCATTCTTAGGGATCAGTCTAACCTGCATAGTGCAACCAGGCACTTTCTGTAGGCTATGTTTAGTCCTGCTGAATTTACAACCATTAAAAGCACAGTTCTCAATAACTGATGTGGAAAAGAAGCAAAGAGAGGGAGATTTCACCAGCATTTCCACGAGACCCTCCCAATCTCAAATGACTTATTTTGATGCCCCACCCCTCATCACAGATACTGATAGGGGGAAGGCTCCAATAATTCATTGCTAAATGGACAAGATTAAACATGGCAACAGATGGACATATGATGTAGTTTCTGGGGGATTCAGTATCACATTTAGCACACCACCTCCTTTGACCTAAATTCCTTCAGCTACAGACCCAGCACTCATCACTTGGTCATCAACCTAAGCGCATTGCCAGCTGTTTTATGCTCTTGGGTCATTAGGAATGTAGAAATGGATTATAAATTCTGTTCAATGGCTTGACTGTACAGTGTCTGCTCTCATGCTTACAAAAGGCACCCCAAGTGGCAGAGTGGTCTAAAGCGCTGTCAGTTACGGATCACTGCCATCTCACTTCTGTCTGCGTGGGTTTGAATCTCAGATTCGGCCAATGTGAGTATGTGAGAAAGCTTGACAGTTGCTTCTTGTGGGTCGATGGTTCTTTCCGGGGTTTCCGGGGTTCTTCCTCTTCCTCTACCATTAATAATGGCCGCCATGTATAGCCACAAAGAAACAAACAAAACAAACTTACATAATTACTGTGATTCACCTACAAAAGCAACAAGCTACAAAACAGCAGTTATAGTTTAATCAACTAGGTCCAGAACTCAACATTCAAGCAAACAGAGTATGTCTCACACAGATATGAGAATTAAATAATTAATGGTAGATTTCTTGCTTATATGGAACAATCCATATCCTAAAGAATTCCTTTGCCTGCTGAGCAAAGCTCAATGAAGCAACACACATCATAGACCTAGGTAGCTTTCTTGTGCTCCCATTACAATGATTCTGTGGTCCAAATGGAGGCAAAACTTATAACCATTTAACTTTCGCAATCTGCACAATATGAGGTTGCATCTTGAAGGCAGGGAAACCATACTGGACTCACGTTTGGGATATGTATGCAAGTACAACCTCAGTCAATCATGAGCAGTACAGATGTGAAGACGATTCTGTGGGAGCAAGTCTCCTACCTTTTCAGGATGCCAGAGAAATGTAGCACCCTCATGATCATTGTTTACATACATATCAACATTCACTAGATTAAAACCATTTTGAAAGCATTTCATTGGTGGTTAGATAACCTACATGGGAAAGGAGTTTTCATTTTGCCCAAGAAGTCCACTGTGGTCACTTGTCACAAACAGCAAAGCAGAAGTAAGTCCTCAGAGCTATGTATTCTTTTTTGGGATTGTCTAAATTAATGTCCTCAACAAAAAAAAAAAACACATGTCCAAGTTCCACATATCCTAGGCTTTCTTATGTATTTGCAAACTAATTATCTTGCAAGAATGAACTAGTACAAATGGACTGGTGTCTTCATCTCTTGTTTTTCGCTCATTTGGTTCCCTCTAGGACTGACCTATGATAGACCTATTGGCAACAAGGTAAAATGCCAAATAAAAACCTTTGTCTCACCAGATTCAAATGGCCTGGTTAATCAGTGCTGTTTCTATTGATTGAAAGAGCCAACACCTTAAGTTGCAAAGATGATACAGGAAGCACAAAAATCAAATTGTCCATTTCACCAGTTTTTATCTCGCATATCTACCATCCTAAAAGAATCAATTTGATCTGGTGGTGCAGAACTTACCTTTTCAAAATGATGGACAGCTTCATAGGACCTGGCTTCATGGCTTTTGAGGTAAGTCGATGCATCTCCCTCCATCTTTGACCTTTTCTCCTAAGATATTATTGGGTAACATATTTAAAAAGAAAGCAATTATTTATAGTAAATATGTTTTCTGATAATACTTACCCAACGATAACAGCCTCCCCACAGTTACATTCATATAGAGAGTGTGCCTTCTGCTCCAGTAGTAACTAATGATTTCACTGGATTTGGGGGCTGGTATCAAGGGGAGATCACTTAAACTGCCACCTAGATGGGCAGTCAACTTTTAGCTTATTAGCTAAAGAGATGTAATCTGGCAAGTCTGTGTTCTTCTAAGGTATTATGATTGGATAAGTATTTTTGAATAAATATATTTTACTAGAAAAATTGGTTTCATTGTCTTTGTGGGCATTAATCTTTTGTGGGAGTGAGTTGTCAGAATATTAAAAGATTGACCAGCTTTTGCAAAGTCTTAAAATATTTTGTTCAAAGTATCCACTAAATTCATGAATATTGACACATTGCATGATATAAATTCATTCATGACATCTTACTGCTGTCATGTGATGAAGATACCTTAGTACAGACACTGAAAAGTGTCAATTTATCAGATTTGCTTTTCATTTGCATTTCATTTGTGCTTATTCTGCATATAATTTGCACTTTATTTGCATTCCATTAATGTTTGCTTTTAAGCTTTCATCTCTTCATATTTTATTTACAGTTTCAGAATGCATTCTGCTTTTATGTTTATTGGTTCCATTCTTTTTTTCCTTTTCTTTTCATTCATTTTAAAATGCAATTATCAAAGATGGGGACCGCTCTGGTGGCCTAGTGGTTAGAGCATCTGCCTCAGATGTGGTAGGTCACGGATTCAATCCCCGGCCAATAGATACCAAAGACTTACAAAAAATATACTAACAGCTGCCTCGCTTGGCGCTCAGCATTAAGAGGTTAGTGTAAAAACTGGTTGGCATGGTGTCAGGATAATGTGACTGCATGGGACATCATGCTACTTGTCTGTGACAGAGTTCTCGGAAACACTTAATTACGTGTATTTGAATGCAAATATTTGATCTGTGACGCAGAAATCACTCCATACAGGAGTCCTCCGCATGCATGCAAATAGCTGGGAGACAAAGTCAAATGTTGATTACTTTATCGTTTTAGCTGTGCTGATATTTACAATGACATAATTCAGTGGTTAAAATACCCCCAGTTGTGCCTGTTGTATTTATAAGAGCACATAAAAAAAAACATGTAGCAATAGCTGGGTGGCAAGTTCAAAGACTTTGACTAGCAGCTTGGGTGGGAAAATGTGCTGAAATTTACAATGACTGAATTCAGAGACAGAAAGATCCTGAGATGTACATGTGGTTATTATAAGAGTACACCAGAACTTCAGCTTCCATTATTGTGTTCATTTCTGACTGTAGCCAAATAAATAGTGCCTGTGACCTCAAAATCAAGACACATCAGGACAAAAACATCGTTTGCAAATTTGGTTAAGTAGCTTGGGGTTAAATGGCAAATTAACAAAGGTTTTAATTAGGGATTTTAATATCTGTTTTTTTTCAAAACCGATTATCATTTGTAGAAATCCGATTTTAAACCGATTATCGGTTTTTATTGGCCTTCATAAAAATATAATCTTATAATGCAAGTTACTGTATGCATTAACGTATATACACCGCTCCCTCGATAACTCGCGCACAATGGAGTTCAAAAGCATCGACCGCACTATAAGCGAGGGCGCGAGTTACCGAGGGACCTATAAATAAAAAAAACTAATAAAGAGATGGGAGATCGACAGAGAGAGGTGAAGGGCGGAGGGGGCATTGTTGAATACTCGTTTTATAATCGTGCTGAAAATAGCTGAATAAATATTTCTTTATAAAGGTGTTGTTCGTTTTTCTTTGTAAATTACCTTTAATTTCTGGATAAAATATCTTGAAAAGATCATAAAACAAACATTATTCCACGAGGTATCGGTACTCTTAACGTGTGTATCGCTAAACGCATTGTGTATTACGTCACTGCTTTTTTTTTTTTTGTTGATTTGGATGCATTCAAGTTTTATTGTTTATTCAAAATGAATGAGATTTCTTTTATCAGAAAAGATAACATTCATATTGAAAAACGACAACGATAGATAGATAGATAGATAGATAGATAGATTGTAAAAAAAATTTTACAAAGATAAATCATAAACCAACTATGAATTTAATGGGTCTAAACGTCAGACATGTAAAAAAAAAAAACATAAAAATAGATAAATAAATAAATCATCTGATAGAATAGACCAGCCTCATCACAATGATAAACTTGGTCGTCTGTATATCCATCACGGGTCAGTATCTCTCGGAGTTGGTTGGGATAACTAGATGCAGCCGCCTGATTTGCTGCGCGTATCTCTCCCGACAACGAATTTTGTTTTATTCCATGTCGGCGCTGGAATCTCCATAGTTTGGGACATTTTTTTCTGCCTGGGCCTTGAGAATTGTTCCTGAAATCGGAACACAACCAGGTGTACACATCATCATCTAAATCTGTGTCGTTTGCAGTGTGTGCCCGTTTCCGTTTAAATCCATCATCAGAATCAACTTCATGCAAATAATCCCGAAATTTATGCTCATCCTTGAGCCAACCTCTGAGTGTTCACTCGGCAATTTTAAGTTCACTACAAACATTTGATCTTGATTCACCATTACGAACCCTCTGTATGACAGTAAGCTTTTCATTCACCGAGTACGACTTTCGCTTGATTCCCTTGCTCTCCATGATCACATTTACAAATGATTAGGATAAATTACTGATTCATGTATACTTTAATGACAATAAGTATATACTATTTGAAACCATGTTCGATTGGTCCAATTAATTTCATTGATGTTGATTGTTGAGACAAGATATTGACCACAAGAGTTTATGCATGTAGGATTTGCTTTCCTTTGAACTTTTGTATTAAACGTCTTTTACCTGATTTGATACAAAAGACCGACTTAACGTGATAAAACAAAGCAGGTTTATTTTAATTGATTTTTACAATGCAACAAACATTTCCCCAAGTCGTCGATCAAAACGCAGCCGCACTTAATTAGGTTCTCATAGATGTGCTCGCGGACATCGATGTGACGGTCAACTGAATCTTTTCATGTTTGAACTTTGAATATAAGAGAACATGCAACGATTATACTGCTTACACTGCAACACAATGAAAAAATTAAAACACTAATTTCCTCTGACAAGACATATTTAATTAGTATTCATTTCATTTAGTGTTGCCACCTGTTAGCATTTATTATAATTCATTGATCGCTGTTTCGCCGTATACTTAGGCAGTATTATTATTTACAGTGAACTGAGAACATACTTTTTCTGATAAAATGTAACAAGATATATGATTCCTTATTAAAGCCTGAAAATTTCACGATGTTGATTCTAACTTTTCGGGCACTAACCGCCACTTACGATAAAACGGGCAATATATTAAGGTTTCATTCACCAGTTCTGATCACGATTTTCTTCATTTGTTAAAAAAAAATCTTTTAAAAAAACGGGATCAATGCCGGACACCACGTTATAAGCGGGTTCGTGAGTTATCAGGGCGCGAGTTATCGAGGGAGCGGTGTACGCGCAAGTTGACGCAACAGTGTCAACGCCGATTAATATATTTTCTACTTAGAGATTTAAATAAACATAATTTATACTGTATGTTTATAAAAAAAAATTTTATTAACTATTAAACAGCACAATTAAAACATAAATTTACGAGTTGCGATCCTGCTGGCAATAAAAAACAGGAAACATAAATAGTCAATAAACAAACCATAGATAAAAATTGTCCACAGATAAAAAAAAGTAAGTCAAACTAGTAAATCCAAATTAGTTTACATATCGAACAAGTCCTGGTTCTTATTCAAAAAAACTAATGACTCTGCATGTTCTGGAAGAAGCCGATTACGTTGATCACTTATCAAATGTCCAGTGGCTGAAAATAATCTCTCTGATTGTACCGACGTCGCCGGAATACACAAGAATTTCCTGGCAAGACTGGCTGTTTTCGGAAACAGTTTCTCATTATGTTTTAACCACTCCAGTGCTGTTTCCGTTGAAGTCGTCATCCATGGCGACTTGATATAATGTTCAAAGTCACAGTCATTCAATGCCTGCTGTGATGCACTATCACCCAGCAGAAACATAACTGACGCATGATTTGGTCGAGATCGTTTTGTTGGCGGTTCAGAGCTGGTTGCATCACCACTAGTCGAAGGCTGTTCAAGGTCAGTTGGCATCTGTCTAAGTAGATGGCGGACATTATCATATGCCAGTTTCTTGAAGTTGTCATCAAATCTGGGAAGATGTTTGTACATTGGATCGAGGATTGATGCAACAACGCATTCATTTGTTGCTGTTTCGTCGCGTTCCATGCCAAACCGTTGTGAAATATTCTTAGCAACGTCAGTCTTGAATTCTCCCAAAGTCTTAGAATCTTCTTCTTTATGGATTAGATGATTCTTGATGAGACCCCATAACATCGGAAAAACACAAGAGGCTGAAGGTTGGCTTTCGGCTGACAAGACGGAGGTCATGATCTGCAACGCCTTCAAGACCGGGAGTAGTTTGCTAATCAGTTGCCATTGTTCCTCCTTCATATCCAGTGTTTTGGCATCGTTCATTTTTGTCACGCTTCTGTCACTAAGAACCGCCACAACAGGCCATCTGAGTTGTGAGAGCCTTTCAAACATGTCAAAGATGCTGTTCCAGCGGGTCTTGCAGTACTGAATCAGTTTGAGTGGTGTCTTGTCTTTGTCCATGGACACCTGTCGTTTCATAAGCTCACCTTCCGCCATTGGGCTATGTGAGAAATGTCCAACTAAACGTGATGCAGCGGATACACACTTGGAAATTTGATGATTCGTGACAGCATGGGTGCCCATTGCATGATTAATGCAAAGCTGCAATTTATGTGCCGCACAATGAACATCCAACCATCCATTCACGCTACCGACATCTTTAACATTGGAAGCACCATCATGGACACATGCAACAACTTTACCTTTTATAGCCCATTCTTCAGCCACAGTTCCCAGATGTTCAGCGATAATGGCTTGCGTGTGGCGGTCATTCATTGGAATTGTTGCAAGAATGGGTGTCTTCATAGTCCAGCCTGGATCAATGTAGCTGGCAGTGAAGCTCAGGTATGCTTCGTTGGTTACACTGGTCCATATGTCGGTGGTAACGGCAATATCCTTGACATTTTCTTCTAGATGTGTCTGCATTTTCGCCATTAGCGTCTTCTTCATTGTAGTCATTCGTGACATCATCGTCTGACGGCATGGAGGACGATATTGTGGCTCCACCAAAGCCATCAAATCACGGAAGGAATTGGATTCAACAGTCGAAATTGGTAGCATGTTTTCAGCGACAAACTTAGCTACAGCAGCAGTAACTTTTTCTTGATGACTATCAGGACAGTTTCTTTGTGTTCCAATAAATGTTGTTATTTGCGGCTGAACATTTGAAGGAGCCGCAAATCCGGGATGTTTGCTACGCAAATGTGCATGCAATCCAGTAGTAGTACCACCGCTCTGACTTATTTGTTGTGAACATAGTTTACAGCAAGCCATGCTTGATGAAATTTTTTCAAAGTTTTCCCATACATCAGATTTATTTATACGACCAGCCATATTTGTAAACTTGAAAAGACACAACCAGCAGAGACCAGTCCTCAACGACAGAAGCTGTAGCTATTAACAGTCTATTGTTGTCAATTTCGGACATCAAAGAACTTAGCGACCGGTCGGTCGACTAACTATTGACATCCTTCAACAATAAATGTATTCATTTACAAAGACGCTGCACGGAGCGCTCATAAATTTTAAACACACCTTCTTATCTGCTGGCCATATTGTATTAAAATGTAAACACTAAACAAATGCATGAATGAATTTTTTTCTGGCATTTTTGTAAATTTTCACTACAAAAACGGTAAAAAAAATATTGAATTCGATTATCGTTTTGTAAAAACAAAAACCGATAATCGTTTTCAAAACCGATAATCGGATTTCCGATTTTCGTTTAACAACCCTAGTTTTAATGAGATTCAGAAGATTGCTGAAGTTTCTAGCACTGACAGTTTGGATGGAAATAGTAGCCAAGTGTAAGAAAGTGTGTGATGCCTGGCTTAGTGTTTGGAATATGACCATTCCATGGATTGACAAAATTCAGTCTCACCCATAAGGACTATCAAGAGTTACATCGCTGTCAGGTTATTCTGGGTATCTAAGGTTACCAATATTGGTGCAAAACCCATACTGAATTCAAATGACAAAAAAAATCTGCAAGGTTAGTTGTGAAAATAAATGTACATTTTTCATAAAGTGTACTATCAATTTGGCATATAAAATTTTGCCTACAATATTGTAACCTCAGTAAAGTAGGGGTATTAATATTAGTACTTTGTAATATAAAGATTATACTTTTTATGCTCAAATTTGTCACTTATATTAGCCAAAAATACGCTTATACCTTCCTCAGGTTTGACATGTATGAGGCTTGTTTAGTTCGAGTAGCACGTGTAATTTTAGATACATCTGTTGATCATCCCTCAAAAGCATTTTTTATAGAACTCAAATGGTTCATAATATATGACAGGATAGATTTTCACAAGGCAGTTATTTTATATAAATGTCTACATGGAGCTGTACCAGAGTATCTTCAGGACTTATTCAGGCCTTTTTCAACACAATATCAGTTGAGATCAATATCACATGTAAACCTTCTAGTATCAAAACCAAGAAAAGAGCAATTCAAAAAGAGTTTTCAATATTCTGGTACAATTCTGTGGAATAAGCTTTCACTACATGTAAAATCTGTTGAAAATATTAGAGTATTTAAGAAGAGATATCAGGAGCATGCATGTGTTTCTAATTGATAATGGAATTTAGTATTTTAATACTAAACATGCTAAAATAAGCACTAATTATTGCTATCTTCATAAAATGTGTATTTGTTATGCTCTCATTAAGAGGGCCTCAAGGGAGAATAGTCCTTGACTATTGAGTCACCCTCTATAAATAAAGCATTATTATTATTATTATTATTATTATTATTATTATTAATAGTTAACTCAATGTTGATCTCAGCTCTCAATGTTTTATCTTTTTCTTTTGTATGCTCTTAATTTGCTTTTTGTGTGTTGTTTTCATGGTGAAATATTTTTCCGATGAAGACATATCAAAGGATGAACACATTTCTTGTCATAGTGGTGAACTGAAAACTTTTTTTCAACTGCAAGCTCTTTTTTTCAGCTGAAACGTTTCCATTTTCCTATATGTCAGGTAAAGTTTGTACTACTAGCTGATCAATTTCTGTCTTGTTGCGGAGAATCACAAGATTAAAGCGTGTTAAATTGTTTTCGTTATTTCATAATACCCACATGTTCATGAATCCTTTCTATATTTTAACAGAAAATTGTCAGAGGCAAGGGGGTGTGTGTTGGAAGAAACAGCCAACTGTTCCAGGCAAGAGGTTGTCCTGGTAATGAATCACTTTAACCACATGGCAGATGATCTACAGCACCAATGCTACCATAGTAACAGTGACCTTGATCCTTGCCTTAAAAGCTTCCATCAGAACTTTGTTACATTGATGACCTTTGATGAAGAATTTGCAAGATATGTTTATGAGCAGTATGGAGACTCAGGTTTTGTGGAGCATTACCTGGAGAGAACCAACTTATCGCACAATATATCCAATTTGTGGCATAACACTGAAAATACTCCAACTCAGTATGCAATAACTCGGCACTACTATGATCACTTAACATCACTCTGTAATGTTATTCAACAGTCACATCAGTGTGTTATAACTGGTCAGTATCAGATGCCAGTTGTACAGCGTTATGCAATTTCTACCTCCATGGATGCACTAATTCATGTTATTGAACATAAATGTCAAGGTGAGTGACCCAGGTTAGAATCTGATTTAGATAGTTAGAGAGTGTATGTTACCATCTATCAATACTTTTAGGTCTTGTTTTCTCATGCATTTGAGAAAAAAGTGGATGTTATAAAGTTTAATATGATCCCTTCTTTTCTCCTCCTCTCATCAACACATCTGTCCATTTCTAACATTCCCATTTCAAAGGTAAATAGATAGAGGGCATTTGTCATTGCACATTTCAGGTCTTGTCATCAGTCAGTTTGACAAGTTGATATTTGAAGGTTTCTTTTTTTCTCTCGACTTGATGTGATAAAAAGTGTTTGAGGTACAGTGATGAACAGTTGTACACTGATGTCATAAAAAGTGTTTGAGGTACAGTGATGAACAGTTGTACACTGATGTCATAAAAAGTGTTTGAGGTACAGTGATGAACAGTCATACACTGATGTCATAAAAAGTGTTTGAGGTACAGTGATGAACAGTTGTACACTGATGTCATAAAAAGTGTTTGATGTCATAACAGTCGTACACTGATGTCATAACAGTCATACACTGATGTAATAACAGTTGTACACTGATGACATAACAGTTGTACACTGATGTCATAACAGTCGTACACTGATGTCATAAGTCGTACACTGAAGTCATAACAGTTGTACACTGATGTCATAACAGTGATACACTGATGTCATAACAGTCATACACTGATGTCATAACAGTTGTACACTGATGTCATAACAGTCATACACTGATGTCATAACAGTTGTACACTGATGCATCTTAGTTTAATGCCACCTTATGTATCATGGTTAAGATTTTATCTTAAAGTGCAAAGTCACTGAGGTAAGAACATGAAACTTATGCCCAGTAACTTTACATCTATGTCTTAAAGATCATAGTATGATTTTATTATTGTTAACTTTTTTGTGACCTTACTGTAAAAGGATGAGGACATAAATTCACTGAATTTGCTTGATTTACTGAAGTGTTATTGGGCAAAATTAATTTTCATTTACTATCATTTGATGTAGTTGTGCTCTTTAATGTCTCTCACAAACTCACATACATTTATGACAGCAACATTTGCTATTTCCAAGGGATTTAACCCAATGTGAATCATTTGGTGTTGTTATGTCCCTTTTTCTGAAAAACCCACTGTTATTTCTGGACATAATTTTATAGATATTTATTTCATATCAGCCAAACATTTGTCTTGATAAAATCTCAGATTACTTGATCCTTGTTATGGATTTCAATTACAGGAGTTATGGCCCTAGGTCATTTTGTGGACATAAATGATAGCTTTTTAAATGTTGGTTCCTGTTTTTCATTTAATCGAGTTATATTCACTATTAAGCACAAAGGTTTAGTACCTGCTGCCACATTTGATAGCAGATGTCAGTCAGTTATAGAAACAAATATTAAAGGCATTGATTCCATGATGGTTTTTGTGAAATTTCAATACATTCTGCTAAGCAATTTTTTAAATAAGACATAATTTTTTTTTTATTTTAGAAACAGTGGCCTTATTTATTAGCAGATTGGTATAATCTGTATAAATTGAAAAGGAATTCATGCCTGAATGTTTTCATTTTACTTTCATTACATTCAGATCTGGTGTTTTCTTTCCTTAACAAGAAATTGTCTTTCTTTTTGGTATTATCGTTGTTAGTAATGGTGGTCTTATTGCAGTGTTGCCAGTTAGCTTGGACACGGTTAAGAATCTCTTCATTTTTAATGAATTTTGGCTTCATGACTTGCTTTGATTATTATGTATTATCAGTTGATGGAGTTATCTACCAATAATTTAATATGATATGGTGACAACAATGTCAGATATGACACAGTTCTATTTGTTGGCAAGTAATTTGTTATTTGATGCACCATTTACTTTCGTGTCCATAACCTCAAAAATTTGATTCAAACTTTTTGTTGTTGTAAGAAAGAAAACACTTGTAAATTGTGTGCATCAAATCGGCCCATTCAGACTGTTACTGGTAGTTAGATGTTTTAACAACTTCCATAGTTGCAGGTAATTTGATGTTTTAATGACATGCTCAGTTGCAGGTAATTTGGTGTTTTAATGACATGCAGGTATTTAGGTGTTTTATTGAGATCCTCATGTGGATCATTTTAGATTCAATTTAGTCCAGTCATATGTGTATTAATAACTCATAACACTGTCAATATTTATCATTTGTTCTATTAAATTTCTAGGAATGGGAATAAATTCATCTCATTGCTATATTAGTGAGCCAGGTGGATAGGAATATTCTGACTTGTGCAATTCTTTTTCTCCCAGAACCAAATACTGAAGGTGAAATAAAGTCAAAGAAGTTTAAAATTCCCATCCACTTAAACATTATTGCAACTAGTATCAAAATATGGCAGTTGACTCATTATTATGTTGTAAATGGTTCCAAAAATTAAGATCTTGATTTAATGACAGACCTAATCTAAAATCCATTGACATAATAAGGTAAACACTATTTTATTGAGATTTTGCAACGTGCATTTGCACCCAGACTCACTTTTTGTCAATTTCACATAACCATCACTTTGACATGTTTGTTGCACAATCACAAAGAAGCATAGTCATTGATCTGCCTTTTATTTTTAGTTACCGTACTAAATACCATGTCATTATTGTCTATTATCCAAGTGGGAAGAAATCTACATTTTGTCTTTCACTAAGTTGCAGAGTAATATCTAGACAGAATCAATTTTCTATCATTAGTTTTTTTTAATACATTTCAGCCCAACGCTATTGTCACAGTTGTGTAGGCCTTGAGAATGGTGATGACTGCAGTAGACAACCACCTGTTGTATGTGACACTCACCAGGTAGGCAGTCAAATGACCCAGTGGGTTTCTGTTGTATGTGACACTCACCAGGTAGGTGGTCAAATGACCCAGTGATTTTCTGTTGAATGTGACACTCACCAGGCAGGCAGTCAAATGACCCAGTGGGTTTCTGTTGAATGTGACACTTACCAGGCAGGCAGTCAAATGACCCAGTGGGTTTCTGTTGAATGTGACACTCACCAGGCAGGCAGTCAAATGACCCAGTGGGTTTCTTTGCATGCAACATTCACCAAGTAGGCAGTCAAATGACCCAGTGGGTTTCTGGTGCATGCAACATTCACCAGGTAGGTAGTCAAATGACCCAGTGGGTTTCTGTTGCATGCAACATTCACCAGATAGGTAGTCAAATAACCCAGTGGGTTTCTATTGCATGCAACATTCACCAGGTAGGCAGTCAAATGACCCAGTGGGTTTCGGTTGCATGCAACATTCACCAGGTTGTTGAAGACCAGTTTTAATTTAGTAAAAAGGCTGTTTCAAATAAGAATGTTTTGTAAAACCTTATTTCAAAATAGTGTAAGAGGTGTTTTGCAAAGCAATTAATATTTTTCTTAGTAACTATAGGATGATATTTTTTTTCACTTACAATGTCAGCAAAAGTTGAATTGAAAAACTGAGAAAGTTTTGTTGGAGTCTTCCAAGGAAAGTAGCTCTAGCCTCTGATTGTCAGCCCTGCACCCCTTTTATTATACATTGATTAAGGTTCTCATTTAGGTCTGTTCCTCAGGCATTGTTTGTTTCAGAGACATTCAACTTTGTTGATGTATCTTGGTGAGAGTGATACCTCCCTGCCATGACTAGGTCATGGTGACCAATATTGAATACCTGAGTGTCTTCTAGTTTAGGTTTTCATTTAGGTCATTTTTTCATGCACAATTGTCTACAAAGTTATATAAAAAGGGGTGTTGGACAAATTTCTAGTTTGGCCTGCATTATTAGATAGCAAGACATGCATGTAGGTATCATGTAACAGACATTATCAGATAGCAAGGCATCATGTAACATACATTATCAGATAGCAAGACTCTCATGTAACAGGCATTATCAGATAGCAAGACATGCATGTAGTTATCATGTAGCAGACATTATCAGATAGCAAGACGCTCATATAATTATCATGTAACAAGCATTATCAGATAGCAGGACACGCATGTAGTTATCATGTAACAGACATTATCAGATAGCAAGAGGTGCATGTAGTTATCATGTAACAGATATTATCAGACATCAAGACATGAATGTTGTTATCATGTGACATTATCAGATAGCAAGACATGCATGTAGTTACCATGTAACAGACATTATCCGATAGCAAGACACGCATGTAGTGATCATGTAACAGGCATTTTCAGATAGCAAGGCATCATTTAATAGGCACAATCAGACAGCAAGGCATCATGTAACATGCAATATTAGATAGCATGGCATCATGTAACACATTATCAGACAGTAATGCATCATGTAACTGGCATTATCAGATAGCAAGACACACATGTAGGTATCATGTAACAGGCATTATCACTTACCAAGGCATCATGTAACAAGCAATTATGGCAGTTTAGTCACTGTTAACATTATCGAGACTTTGTGTTTAGGTTTTTGAAACATATTAATTATACATTTATTTCAGTTCACTTCTATTAAAATGTCTACTTCAGGTGTGTTACTTGTCCGTGAAGGATGGTCTGATATACAGTGGGTGTGAAGCCTCATGGAATTGTCTTCGTCTCTGTGCAGCAAACCCAGATAACTGTTATTGCTGTGATGACAGCTTCTGTAATAAGGAGAATAAAGTGATTAGTAAGTTAAACTAATATACTTTAAATTGCATGGTTTTTATTATACTATTAATTCATCAGTATAACATAAGCATAGTACTGTTGGACATGTGGGACATTTGCTCAATTGTTGTTGAGCCTACATTAATTTAAAGTGAAACATATACTGTTTTCCATTGAAAGTGGCAGTTTTTATTTTTTGTTTTTTTCCTAACTCCTTGATGGATTCTTTTTATATACATGGGATGATTCATTATAAAGCTGAGACATGTCATTCTGCATCATTTACATTTGCTACATTGACCATATGGAAGTTTTTTGCCTGTACTAGTAAAATATGCATGACTTATTATTTTTTTTAGCACATGATGAATGTGATGTCCAGGCTGCTGTGGGGTGTGCTGTGCATGTATTGAGTGATCTGATTGAGGACAGCTTAGATACCGAAGGGTCAGTAAACTTCAGGTCAAATGTTGCAACAAGCTAACTGTAAAGTAAGGTCTTCATTGAAAAGATGCTGGTTTGGATGACCATCTTTTTTATGCACAAACCAACAGTGTTATTGTTTTTTCTTTGCAAAGAAAAATGTAAGACATAACATGCATGATGTCTGAATGACTGACTGTTAAGGTCTTTGTGCATATCATGCTAACATTATCTGTAATGAGGAACCACCTGTCTTGAGGTACCAATTTGTATTTTTGTCTCTCAACAAATACCAAAATTTTCAATACAGCCATCATTACAGGCATTAAGGACCTTGTGATGAATTTATGTGGAAGTTTCATAGCAATTCTCCAAGTAGTTTAGGAGGAGTTGCAATTACAAACTTGTGTTAAGGACAAAAACCAGACTGAAACATCCAAAGGGATGGTATGATGGAAAACAGCACATGACCTAAGCTCTTCTGGTAGAGTTAAATAGGAGGAAAAAAAATCTTTTTATTTGTATAATGATTAGAAATGCAGTAAAACTTGTATTCACAGTCCTAAATGAAATATCATTATTGATTTGACAAGTACAGTCAGTCATGTGGCCATTTTGAAAATCTTATCTACTCCAATTCAATGATTGGTCCTATAGACATAGTTATTGTACTATATGACATAGTTTTTACACTTGTAAAACATCTGATGATGCCTAGCTGATCTTTAATGGAAATGGTGTATATAGTTGCCATGGTGAACATCTTGGAAAATAATGCCAATCTGACATCTAATATGGCCACTATGGCAGCCATCTTGAAATTCTTGTTTGTGCTACTCCTCCTGAAGGGATGGTGATATCAACATGAAATTTTGATTATAACACTTTTTATGGTATCTAGTTGGTTTGAAATAAAAAATCTTATAATATCTGCTTGGTTTGCAGTGAAAATGGTTTGAATCAGACCTCCAATTTTATGATCATGATGGCCATCATTAAATCCTGTTATCACTATATCGCCAGAATTAATAGTCATAGTGATGTTGGGCTTTTCACTTTAAGACTACTTATAATAGGTAATTGATTTTAAATAAAAATTTGCCAACCAAACCTACAATATGGCTGCTCCAGGGATGATATTCAAACTTTTGCTATAAGCATTTCTTCTGAACAGACAGCCCTTTTGAAATTGGGACTTTACAGAGAAACTTCCAATTACATCTGGTTGGCCTTGAACTAAAATGATGCTGAATAAAAATGGCAGTCGTGAAAATCTGGTCTTTAATCATTTTGATTTGTTTTTTGTTTTGTTTTTTATGGTTTAACGCCATTTTTTTCAGCACAATATAGGCTATACATGGCGGCCAGTATTAATGGTGGAGGAAGAACCCGGAAAGATACACTGACCCATGAGAAGTTACTGGGCAAGTTTTCTCACATAACTACATTAGCCGAATCTTAGACTTGAACCCACGCAGACAGAGGTGAGATGGCAGTGGTCCGTAACCGAGAACGGACAGCGCTTTAGACCACTCGGCCACTCGGGGCCCCTAATCCTTTTGAAGTAATGACTGTGTGTGTTGTCATTGGGTCCTTACTGAAGACTTTTCACTATATACAGCTGGTCCTAAATGAAATTGATGCCATTGTAACATCCCAAAACTTAAATGGTCTTATAATCGGTACTTGTTCTAAATCAATGGCCATACTAAATTTTAAAACATTCCAACACTTTTTCATGCAATATTTTGTTATTCCTCTGTTGAAATGATGCTGATTCCAAAATAGCTGGCATGATGGCTATCTTGAAAGTCTTGAGTGGCTGCTTGTCTGAATAGATTGTCTTATTAACAAGGGGTTTTTCTGAAAATGCCATGATAAAAATAAGTAGCTGGTCATGAATGAAAATGATGCTTATTTAACATAGCATTATAGAGGCCGTCTAAAACAGTTTGTTGTTCAACATACATGAATGAAGACAAGGGAGTCTTCCCTGAATCATTTCTTACAAGATTTAACATGTCCTGAATGGATGCATTGGCAACAGGTTTTCCCTAAAACATTTCTTACAAGATTTAACATTTTCTGAATGGATGCATTGGCAAGGCGTCTTCCCTTAATCTTTTCTTACAATATTTAACCCGTTAGCTATGACTGACACATCTAAAGAGTCTGCTGTAAATAGCTCTCAAACCCCACTGACTCATATATACATTGCCGATAAGCCTAGTTTATTACCCCAGTGTTGCTCATGTGCGTCAAGTTGAACAGTACTTGAAAACCCAGTGTCGCTCATGTGCGCACTATACAGCTGTGTTAACTAAGCGTTGATTGGTTAAAAGTACGAAAATGTACATATTTGATTATCGTAACCAATGAGAAGATTGTTTACTCAACATTTTGATACAAGTTGGAAAGCTGAGAGGTTAAATTTAGACACACTAAAATGAATTTTTTCGCAGTTTATGAAACACGTGTTTTCGAGATGAACAAAGATGGATTCCTATTCAGATATGAGCAACTTTAACGGGTCCAGTGCAAGTGATATCAAAAAGTTTAATGGATCATAATTAGAAAATGGATCAGATATTGATGTTAGTCTCATTTCAACATCAGATGCAAACGATTTTTAATTGGATGACAAGGCGGACATAGTTTCAATTGCACAATGGAGTGACAACTTCGCCGTATTCAAAATCAAGTTTTTGACTCTTACGTTGGTTCAACAGACAACAATCAAGCTTGGACTAGTGAATGAAAGATTTTTTACTCAGATTTATTCCTGAATATCTGGTAGAAATTCTTGTGAAAGAAACAAACAATGTTGTTAAGAAAATAGGGGACCAAAAGCAAGACATGAAATGGTATGAAATCAGCATCACATATGTGGGCATTAATCCTACATGTAAGATATAGCACATGTTAATTTTGTTATACATATATTGTAATATACATGATAACATCGTCATTTATGTATGGATAATTACTGTTTTGAGAGGTACCAATTGCAACATTGTAATTAGAGTGGATTTCATTCATGTTTTTATATGTACATAAGAAAATGTTGGAGTTATTTTGTGGGATTCAGAACAGTTAGTATGACTGGGATTTCTTATATGATGGGATATAGGAGTATATATAAGTAGAAATATATGAATAACAGACACTATACAAGATAGGCTGTTTTTTATTTCACTGAAATCCAGTAAAAACTATTGAAATAATGAATATAAATGTAACCATGCTTTTATTGTCAATTTCTGCAGTCAGCCTTGATGATGCTCTAGTATTCAGCCTAGCAGTCAGCCTCAGTAGTCTGAGTAACTGATATGATAGCACAGAGCAGTAGTGAAACTACAAAACAGCTCTAGTAGTTAATGGGTTAACATGTTCTGAAAGAAGGCATTAGCAAGGCGTCTTCCCTAAAACATTTCTTACAAGATTTAACATTTTCTCAATGAAAATGGTGCAGATTTGTAGTTTAGGAATGAAGTTGTTTCAAAACCAAACTTAACAAGTGATATTGTTTAGTCATTATGAATGTGCTTCAGTAAAAATATGAACACAACATCTGTTACACATATAAGTAATGTAGATAAAACTGTGTATTTAAATGCATTTGAACAAGCTGATACTCATCACGATGACATGGATTTGAAGTTCTTGACTTGGGCTGTTGGCTGTTCTGGCTTGTGAGCACAACACAAGCAAGTATCAAAATGATTTTTATCAAAATTAGGTTAAAGGTCTTATGCAACTTTATTGCTTAATTTATATATACACATTAAATATTGCTTTGTATGATTCTCTTAAATCTATTAAGTTTTCTTATTAATACAATGACAAAAAGTATTTTTTAAAAATAAAATCAATTACTGTGGAAGTGAACACTCAGTAATTGCTACATCAAGACTATTACTGGTAAATTTATTTTGGTTTTTCCATTCCCTATCAAGAATGGTACATTTTTGTGATATTTCCACATAGTTTGATCTTCATGAAATATTCTATCCTTTTTGTTTATGGGTGATTAGCTAATCTCAATGCATTCGTCTTTTTAGGAGCATTATCTGCAAACTTGAAGATACGCATATATGGTCCAGACTTTTATATAACCATACCAAGTGTACTGCCAGTAAATATAATATATAAATCCAAAACATTTTTTCATTGACACACTAATTGACAAGTTGAATTTAACTTATTATTGGATTAAATAAAGATGCTTTATTTCAGAAGTGCTTTCCCTCTCAGTAGACCTAAATGACAATTCATTTCAAAAACATTCTTTGTAGAGCATATCTCCATGGAAACATAAGCTGCATAATCCAACAGACGACTGGTTGCAATAATAGTGAGGAAATTTCTCTCCATAACCTGGGACACAAGCTCCAAGCTATTGAGTCCACATTATCTAACTGCATGAGAAACCATAGCAACCAACCATGCGAGTTCTTAGTGTTCTCACTTGCATATATGATGCAAAATGGCCACTCTCCTGAAGACATTTGTTGGTAATTATAAATAATAACTCAGCATTCCAAGAAAATGATCTTCTATTTTAACAGTATTTTGATGAATATTTGTGTAAACAATGTAGTTTCATTGAAGTGACTTAATATCAATATGATCCAAAGAAGACTGCCCAGATTTCTTATATGCATACTGTCCATTTCATACAAACTATTTTTGTACATTGATGTTCTTTAAGAAATCTATGATCATCTGATTAGGTACAATCTCAGTTTCTATTTTCCATTTGTAAAGATTCAGTTTAGTCATACACAACAGTTGTAAAAAAAGCAAGCAAAACATTACACAATTGTAAAACAAGCAAGCGAAGCATATTACACAATTGTAAAACAAGCAAGCAAAGCATATTACACAATACACACTCTGCATATTGTCATAACAAGCAAGCAATGTATATTACACAATACACACTGCATATTGTCATAACAAGCAAGCGAAGCATATTACACAATACACACTGCATATTGTCATAACAAGCAAGCGAAGCATATTACACAATACACACTGCATATTGTCATAACAAGCAAGCGAAGCATCAACACAATACACACTGCATATTGTCATAACAAGCAAGCGAAGCATCAACACAATACACACTGCATATTGTCATAACAAGCAAGCAAAGCATATTACACAATACACACTGCATATTGTCATAACAAGCAAGCAAAGCATATTACACAATACACACTGCATATTGTCATAACAAGCAAGCGAAGCATATTACACAATACACACTGCATATTGTCATAACAAGCAAGCGAAGCATATTATACAATACACACTGCATATTGTCATAACAAGCAAGCGAAGCATATTACACAATACACACTGCATATTGTCATAACAAGCAAGCGAAGCATATTACACAATACACACTGCATATTGTCATAACAAGCAAGCGAAGCATATTACACAATACACACTGCATATTGTCATAACAAGCAAGCGAAGCATATTACACAATACACACTGCATATTGTCATAACAAGCAAGCGAAGCATCAACACAATACACACTGCATATTGTCATAACAAGCAAGCAAAGCATATTACACAATACACACTGCATATTGTCATAACAAGCAAGCAAAGCATATTACACAATACACACTGCATATTGTCATAACAAGCAAGCGAAGCATATTACACAATACACACTGCATATTGTCATAACAAGCAAGCGAAGCATCAACACAATACACACTGCATATTGTCATAACAAGCAAGCAATGCATATTACACAATACACATTGCATATTGTCATAACAAGCAAGCGAAGCATATTACACAATACACACTGCATATTGTCATAACAAGCAAGCGAAGCATCAACACAATACACACTGCATATTGTCATAACAAGCAAGCGAAGCATCAACACAATACACACTGCATATTGTCATAACAAGCAAGCAAAGCATATTATACAATACACACTGCATATTGTCATAACAAGCAAGCGAAGCATATTACACAATACACACTGCATATTGTCATAACAAGCAAGCGAAGGATATTACACAATACACACTGCATATTGTCATAACAAGCAAGCAATGCATATTACACAATACACATTGCATATTGTTATAACAAGCAAGCAAAGCATATTACACAATACACACTGCATATTGTCATAACAAGCAAGCGAAGCATATTACACAATACACACTGCATATTGTCATAACAAGCAAGCAAAGCATATTATACAATACACACTGCATATTGTCATAACAAGCAAGCAAAGCATATTATACAATACACACTGCATATTATCATAACAAGCAAGCAAAGCATATTATACAATACACACTGCATATTATCATAACAAGCAAGCAAAGCATATTACACAATACACTGCATATTGTCATAACAAGCAAGCAAAGCATATTATACAATACACACTGCATATTATCATAACAAGCAAGCAAAGCATATTATACAATACACACTGCATATTATCATAACAAGAAAGCAAAGCATATTACACAATACACATTGCATATTGTCATAACAAGCAAGCGAAGCATATTACACAATACACACTGCATATTGTCATAACAAGCAAGCAATGCATATTACACAATACACATTGCATATTGTTATAACAAGCAAGCAAAGCATATTACACAATACACACTGCATATTGTCATAACAAGCAAGCGAAGCATATTACACAATACACACTGCATATTGTCATAACAAGCAAGCGAAGCATCAACACAATACACACTGCATATTGTCATAACAAGCAAGCAAAGCATATTATACAATACACACTGCATATTGTCATAACAAGCAAGCGAAGCATATTACACAATACACACTCTGCATATTTTGATAACTATGCACATGCTTTCAAAACTTTCTGGTCAGAGTTTAAATGCAATCACAGAACCATATCATTATTTATTTATATTGTGCTAATTGTTTTTCTTTTCAATTAATTTTAGTTTTACTTGTGAATTAGAGTTTATTTTTCTTGTGAAGTATAGGATCTTTTACTTCTAAGGAGAGGTTTTTTTCTAAAATGAGTTTTTTTACCCCTGAAGGCGAGTTTATTTGCTAATAGAGTCTTTATTTTACTCTGAAGGAGTGTTTATTTTACTTGAGAAGGAATTTATTTTTCTTCTAAGAAAAGTTTATTTACTTTTGAAGGAAAGATTTTTAAGGAGAGTTTATTGTCCTTGAGAAGGAAAGTTTTTACATAGAAGAATGTGCAGGAGAAGTGTTTTTACTTAAAGGAGAATTTATTTTACTTGTGAAGGAGAAGGTGTTTTCTAATGAGAATTTATTTTACTTGTGAATGAGAGGTTTTTCACTTGTGAATGAGAAGGGAGTTTTACTTCTAGGGAAAGTTGATTTTAGTTGTGAAGGAGATAATTGTACAATACATGTTAGTAAATGTAAATATATCATTCAGAATATTTCAATTGTACTTGATAGTAATTTCTTTTTGACACACATGACATATATAACATTTAAAAGGCAGAAAGAAGTTATAAGATTGTTTTCTAAAATAAACAATGAGTGATTCATATGAATATGGAACTGCAAATGATTTTGAAATAATTTTCAAAGCTAATATGGCCAGCTGTTGTGAATGGATGGACACATATATTTATAAAAAAAAATTAATTTTTATTTGATAAATTAAATTTTTTTGCAGGCAGTTGAATGCCACACTTGAAGTATATTTGGCTGTCAGAAAGTCCTCCTGGTATAGAGAAGAAGAAGTAACCCTAATGACTCGGTCCATGAAGCTAGTTCGACTCCAGCTGTTGGGAATTTGTCCTGACTTAAATGGACTTGATGAAAATTTCCAGCCTGATACACTACAGAAAATTAGCCTTAGACCATATTGGACGGGAATGGATGGTTTCTTACCACTCCTTAAAAATTGTCTGCACCAGCTAGGAAATCAGACATATCAGGAAAAGTGCAAGTAAGCCTAATATTGCATGCAGTATAGTACCATGTATACTCAAGTCCAGCTGCAATCAACATATACAGTATAACCTGTCTTGAAAGACCACCCATTCTGCCAAGAAATAATGGTCTCTCAAGACACGTGGTCACTTATAACAGGTCATAACACTATATAACCAATAAATCTGTGCAATGAGATTTTGGTCTCCCAAAACAGGGAGTCTCTCATAGCAGTGGTCTCTCAAGACAGGTTTTTCTGTACCCTGATCTACTGTTGCCTTATGCACCAGCAGATCATAGTCTGTCTTGTTTGTTTTAATGTTTATGTTTTAAAAAACTGTATAGACACAGATCTGTCAGTGCAGTATGTGATGGCAAATCTGGGTCTGCTATTTGCAGTTAAATACAATCTATAAGTGAATATATAAAACATTTATCACAGATCATACAATCAGTAATACATGTTATTCATCAGCTATGATTATTTATTGACAAGTACCCTAGGTCAAGGGACTATCCAGTGATCGGAGACAATTTTGTTCCTGAAGCTTAAAACGCGAAGTTAATTACTAATAGCAAATGAAGTGCCAGCATGTGATATTCAGTTTATTATATACATTGTGAAGAACAATATTTCACACATCACTGCTTCATTGTTGGGATAGAAAATATTTGTTTTGAAACCAAGACTGTCAACTTTCATGTTCCATTGCTTTTTTTTAGATACAGACATTAAGTTTGAAGTTCACATTTTACAATCTGTCTCATTCTCATATCTGGTATTTGGATGTATTAATAATATACATCATCACACACATTCCTATACATCATCAAACATACTAATATTCATCATGACTCGTATTAAAGGACATTATCACTCATATAAATAAACATCATCACTCATATTAAAGGACATTATCACTTATATTAATACACATCATCACTCATATTAAAGGATATTATCACTTATATTAATACACATCATCACTCATATTAAAGGAGATTATCACTTATATTAATACACATCATCACTCATTAATGGACATTATCACTCGTATTAATACATATTACACTTATTAATCACATCATCACTTATTAATGGACATCATCACACATATTAACACACATCATCACACATATTAATGGACATCATCACTTATATTATTACTGATATTATTATACATCATCACATATTAATCAACAACATCACACATTTTAATACACATCACATATTAATGGACATCATCACACATATTAATACACATCAGCACATATTAATGGACATCATCACACATATTAATACACATCATCACACATATTAATGGACATCATCACTTATATTATTACTCATATTATTATACATCATCACATATTAATCAACAGCATCACACATAATACACATCATCACATATTAATGGACATCATCACATTTTAATACACATCATCACATATTAATGGACATCATCACACATTTTAATACACATCATCACATATTAATGGACATCATCACTCATATTAATGAACATCATCACACATACTAATGGAAATCATCACACATAATGTACAAATCACACATATTAAGGACATCATCACTCATATTAACATTTATATACATCATCAGATATTAATGGACATGCATGGAATTGTTAAGTAATATTGTTGAAAATAGTGGTTAGTATGTATACCTTTAACTTCTATGCAGTATTTATGTTTTAAATATTTACTATTAGTGTGAGTCAGATTCATTGGCAAATATAGCTTTCTTGCAGAATTCTTAAAAAAAATATGTCAGTTTTTTTGAGAGATGTATCATTTTTTTTTCCTTCTCATTTTAGCTTGGTATTAGAAACATATGCCCCTGACCCAGCAGACAAGAAACTGTTTCAATGCATGCTGATGATTACTCAGGCAGTGCCTATCATGATGACATCAGTGACCTTCAACTCTGACCTCTGTGATCTCCTTAACAGAACCCAGCTGTGTCTTAATGATGTAGAGGCTGAGCTATATCCTCTGGCCAAGTTTTATCTCCCCATAGTGTTGATGAGGTTGAACCAATCTGTTAGTAACTTCTGTCATGGGGGTAAGTTGTTGTGACATGAAATGCATTAAATTTTGCCCTTCAGTCTATCCTTTGAGTTCCCATGTAAAGTAAGCACCAAGTTGCAGTAGCATAGACCATGAAGGCCATCTTCGTATAAACCAGTGAATCACAGTCTGCATTGATTGCTTAAAATTGTAGATAGAATTGATTGTTTAGATCCAAAAATGCTAATGCATGATGCCATGGTAGAACCCAGTTGTACACAGTGTAGACACTCATCTCATGGTAGAACCCACTATTATACAGTGTAGACCCTAATCTCATGGTAGAACCCAGTATTACACAGTGTAGACCCTAATCTCATGGTAGAACCCAGTATTACACAGTGTAGACCCTAATCTCAGGGTATAACCCATTATTACACAAGTAGACCCTAATCTCATGGTAGAATCCAGCATTACACAGTGCAAACCCTAATCTCATGGTAGAACCCAGTATTACACAGTGTAAACCCTAATCTCATGGTAGAATCCAGTATTACACAGTATAGACCCTAATCTCATGGTAGAATCCAGTATTACACAGTGTAAACCCTAATCTCATGGTAGAATCCAGTATTACACAGTGCAAACCCTAATCTCATGGTAGAATCCAGTATTACACAGTGCAAACCCTAATCTCATGGTATAACCCAGTATTACACAGTGTAAACCCTAATCTCATGGTATAACCCAGTATTACACAGTGTAGACCCTAATCTCATTGGGTTATTATGTGACAGAACAATTTTATCTACACTGATTGTGGAGACCCTCATCAGTTAGGATATGTATGTACTTTAACTGTGTTGACCCTGATTGTTTTGTTGCTTTATGTGATAGTGAATGGTGGTCTACAGTGTGGAGACCCTGACCTCTTCGGGTAATATGTAACTATTTATATGGATTATAATCTGTTCGTGTAAATTGTGACATCAGAATTAGATTTACACTGTTTGTTTAAAGTCATAAATAGAATTATGTTGACCCTAATCTTTAGTGCATTTTGTGGCAGCAGAACTGGGTCTATGCAGGTTTACATTATTCATGGTTAAATCCTGTATGTAACCTCTTGATAGATGATTCTTCTTCATGTAAGCTACTGATTCTAATATGTTGAAATCACATCAAGAATAATGCCCTCACAAACTGTCTTTATATGGACACAGAGTTGTGTCACACTTTTTAACCATCTTGACGTCCTTGACATGTAACTCAGGATAGCATTTTATAAAAGCATCAGGTGAGTTACCTTCTATCAAGATTGCAATGCTTCTTTCGATTCTGCTCTGTCTTTCAATCCTTTTTAACAAATACAAAAGATCAGGTCTCACTGCACTGTTTTTATATGTGAGACATACCATTACCGACCAAAGATGCATCACCTTTGCTAAGTATTTTGACACAAAATAAGTGATAGAATCAATAACCAATACAATGATAGAATCAATAACCAATACAATGATAGAATCAATAGCCAATACAATGATAGAATCAATAACCAATACAATGATAGAATCAATAACCAATACAATGATAGATTCAATAACCAATACAATGATAGAATCAATAACCAATACAATGATCAAATCAATAACCAATACAATGATAGAATCAATAACCAATACAATGATAGAATCAATAACCAATACAATGATAGAATCAATAACGAATACAATGATTTTCAATAGCCAATACAATGATAGAATCAATAGCCAATACAATGATAGAATCAATAGCCAATACAATGATAGAATCAATAACCAATACAATGATAGAATCAATAGCCAATACAATGATAGAATCAATAGCCAATACAATGATAGAATCAATAACCAATACAATGATAGATTCAATAACAAATACAATGATAGAATCAATAGCCAATACAATGATAGAATCAATAACCAATACAATGATAGATTCAATAGCCAATACAATGATAGAATCAATAGCCAATAGAATGATAGAATCAATAACCAATACAATGATAGAATCAATAACCAATACAATGATAGATTCAATAACCAATACAATGATAGAATCAATAACCAATACAATGATATAATCAATAACCAATACAATGATAGAATCAATAACCAATACAATGATCGAATCAATAATCAATACAATGATAGAATCAATAACCAATACAATGATAGAATCAATAACCAATACAATGATAGAATCAATAACCAATCAATAACCAATCAATAAGAGGTGGGTATCTTAAGTATCTGGGAGAGTCCACAAAACTTTAGTACTTCCTCATTGGGATACTTTTCTTGGGATAACATCAGAGTACTTGGTGAAAAGAATAATACCCTAAGGACAAACACAAGAAGAGCTATTGAAATCATGGAGGGGGGAAGTGTTGAACCATGATTCCAGATTGGAACTCCTGTTGTTGTACAAAAGGATTCTGTCATGTTATCAACATTTAGTCGATTAGATGACTCAAGTCTAGATGGCATTCCTCTGATGAAAGTCTTGTGAAAAGTCAAAAGCTTAAGAGTCAAATAACTTATTTTGCTACAGAACGATATCCATATTTAGTTTTATAAATAGCAAATGGCTGAAGCAGTTAATAATATTCATTTTAGGTAAATGTTACTTTTCTAGTAGACTTATCAGGGAAATGTTGCTTTTCTTTTAGACTAAATCAGGGAAAAGTTACCATTCTATTAGGCTAATCTGGGAAACGTTACCATTCTATTAGACTAATCTGGGATATGTTACCATTCTATTAGACTAATCAGGGAAATGTTACTTTTCTTTTAGACTAAATCAGAGAAATGTTACTATTCTAGTTGACTAATCCGGGAAATGTTACCATTCTATTAGACTAATCAGGGAAATGTTACCATTCAATTAGACTAATCAGGGAAAAATGCAAGTGCCATTTTCAGACATTATTCATATTAGGCATTCTCATTTTAGACTCAAACATGCAATGCTGCCAAATTTGAGACTTAGTTGTCCCAATGTTGTCAGTTTATCCACACATACACCCATTATGTTTTTCATTTTGAATTAATTCTTAATTTCTTGATTTTATTTCCTACAAGCAGTAGCATATTTCTTTCTTTTTGCAAACACACTGATCAGGGTGTTGATAAAGAACTGATTTGCTGGTGTGTGTTGGATGACATTGGTAATGGAAACAGAATGTAGAATGGCCACATATAAAATAATGAATGCTGAATGACCACAAACAAAATGATGAATGCAAAATGACCACAAATAAAATAAGGAATGCAGAATGAAATGCAGAATTATTAATGATAAATTAAGACAATGAAACATGAATGCATTTTGTGAATGAATTTGAAGATCTTTTTAAATGAATTTTCAGATGCTGCTAAATTTCCATTCTCTATTCCTTTTGCATAATAATCCTTCTTTTAGATTATTCATTCTTTACTCTGTCAGACATTTGTAGCTACTTAATAGCCATGAAATTATTCTAACCACCATCATGATAAATGTATCTGTATCAATATATTTATTCAAAATGAAATGTGATATAAAATGTTGTGGCAAATATTCAGAAATTATTGTTTGACATTTATTATAATTTTGGTTTTATTGATCATATATTCAATAATATCTTTTAAATTTCATATATTTTAATTAGGCACACACTTCATAAGACAAGATAAGAAAACAGTACTTTACATTTAATTTTATCAAAAATGGAAATTTGGTGAATGTATTAAAGAGTGAATGAAAGGAAAAGAAAAAATGAATGGGAACAGTAGATATAAAATAATGCATTTCTAAGACAGTAATTGAAATACACATGAATGAAATACATACTAAATGCAGAGTTGATAACCTGGATTGCTTTTTATGCGGTTATAGCAATGCTTTATATCTGTCTTTAGTTGTGTGAATTTGTGGTTAGCAATCAGTCAATGTATATCTCAAAAAAATAAATCTAGATCTTGTTACAAACAGAGCAAGACAGGCTGGATGGATATGAGTGTTTAGTGTCTGCACATCCTGGAAATTGTCGGGTCAACCCATGCAACAGTGTGAATGTGACACAACATTGCCCCAAGTTCCCAGAAGCTGTTTGTCGGTAAGTACTGTATCTGTTCATTCTAGTAGTCATCCTGTTCTCCCAAAATCCAGGGTATAAAGAATTTATATGGTCTAGGAAGCTTTTAGCATGACAATGAGGTGTCCATTGTGCATTGTGTTTTATAAATAATGCTTTCTTCGCTTACCAACGATTGCTTTCTACCACTTTAGAGGCAGTATTTCTGAACATGCAGTGCAGCTTAAACTATAAGCTTATATAAAAGGTATCAGTGATACATTGTGAAATAGTCTTAACCCATTGATTCATTATTTGAATACTTGAATACTGTATATAATTATGAAATAGTCTTAGACAATTGATTCATCATTAGAATACTGTGTTTCATCTTGAATCAGTCTTAGCCTCTTGATCCATACCCAGAATACTGCTTTTTATTATGAAATAGTCTTAAACTATTGATTCACCATTACAATACTGTGTTTCAGTATGAAATAGTCTTAAACTATTGATTCATCATCAGAATAATGTGTTTTATTATGAAATATTCCTAAACTATTGATTTATCATTAGAATAATGTGTTTTATTATGAAATATTCCTAAACTATTGATTCACCATCAGAATAATGTGTTTCAGTATGAAATAGTCTTAAACTATTGATTCATCATTAGAATAATGTTTTTATTATGAAATAGTCCTAAACTATTGATTCATCATTAGAATAATGTGTTTTATTATGAAATAGTCCTAAACTATTGATTCATCATTAGAATAATGTGTTTCAGGATGAAATAGTCTTAAACTATTGATTCATCATTAGAATAATGTGTTTTATTATGAAATATTCCTAAACTATTGATTCACCATTAGAATAATGTGTTTCAGTATGAAATAGTCTTGAACTATTGATTCATCATCAGAATAATGTTTTTATTATGAAATAGTCTTAAACTATTGATTCATCATTAGAATAATGTGTTTCAGTATGAAATAGTCTTAAACTATTGATTCACCATTAGAATAATGTGTTTTATTATGAAATAGTCTTAAACTATTGATTCATCATTAGAATAATGTTTTTATTATGAAACATTTCTAAACTGTTGATTCGTCATTACAATACTGTGTTTCAGTATGAAAAGGTTTTAAACTATTGATTTGTCATTAGAATACTGTTTTTTTTATTATGAATTAGTCTTAAACTATTGATTCATCATTGGAATACTGTGTTTCATTTTTAATCAGTCTTAGAGATTTGATTCATCATTAGAATACTGTTTAATTATGAATTAGTTGCTATAGGGTTTAACGCCATTTTCCAGCATGCAATAGGCTATACATGGCGGCCAGTATTAATGGTGGAGGAAAAATCTGGGAAAATCCCTGGAAAGAACCACCAACTCACAAAAAGCTACTGGCAAGCTTTCTCACATGCCCACATTTGCCAAATCTGAGACTCGAACCCATACAGACAGAGGTGAGATGGCAGTGATCCGTAACTGAGAGCGCTTTAGACCACTCAGCCACTCAGGGCCCCAATTATGAATTAGTCTTGAGCTGACAATGTTTTGAAATCTGAGTGGTATATTATTGCAGATTTTGTATTTCACCATATTAGTAGCATACATTTTTAGCAAATCAGTGTTGTGTAAAGTTACAAATTAAGGTTTTATGCAAAAGTATAATGTTTTTACATGCCATGCAATTTGAGCAATTATAAAAGTAAGTGTGGTTGCTGTTTTTCCAGATTAGTGGGGTTCATAAACTACAATTAACATGTATCACTGCCAATAGTGAAGATTAAAATAAAATTTTAGACTAAACATCAATTATAGCATTTCTTTGAAATAATATGGAAGGTTCATCTACATATTTGTTAACAAAACATGATACTTGCTGCAAATACTGAATCCTGGGCCCAAAACTATCCAGCCTGGTAGTTATCTCCCCTTGTTATTACATAGTACTTGCTGCTCATATCTAACCTTTACATCTATCCATGCAAGTTGTCTTCTCCTTACTGCTAATATTAAACCTTGCATTGGGAATTATCTATCCATGCAAGTTGTCTTCTCCTTACTGGTAATATTAAACCTTGCATTGGGAATTATCTATCCATGCAAATAGTTTTCCCCTTACTGCTAATATTAAACCTTGCATTGGGAATTATCTATCCATGCAAGTTGTTTTCTCCTTACTGCTAATATTAAACCTTGCATTGGGAATTATCTATCCATGCCAATAGTTTTCCCCTTACTGCTAATATTAAACCTTGCTTAGGGAATTATCTATCCATGCAAGTTGTTTTCTCCATACTGCTAATATTAAACCTTGCAATGGGAATTATCTATCCATGCAAGTTGTCTTCTCCTTACTGCTAATATTAAACCTTGCATTGGGAATTATCTATCCATGCAAGTTGTCTTCTCCTTACTGGTAATATTAAACCTTGCATTGGGAATTATCTATCCATGCAATAAATTTTCCTCTTACTGCTAATATTAAACTTTGCATTGGGAATTATCTATCCATGCAAATAGTTTTCCCCATACTGCTAATATTAAACCTTGCATTGGGAATTATCTATCCATGCAAGTAGTCTTCCCCTTAATGCTAAAATATTAAAACTTTATGTTTCTTTGGGAAATCTTTCTCATGTTTTAAAGCAGATCAATGCTGTTCCTTTCATAAAAATGTTTTAAGATAAATAAAACATTTTTAAAAAGTTGATTTACTTCATAAATTCACTAAAATATTGTGCATGCTAATATTTGTGATTGATAGTGTTTTATTGTTTCCATGTAATTTATTATAATTCATTCATTACAGACCAAACTATTGTGGAGGCTGCAAGACAGATTTCTTTTACAGAGAGCAAAATGTTACAGACCTGTGCTCAGGTAATATAATGACACATTTCTTAATATTAAATTCACATTTTTCCTATATTTATCTTAGAGGTACTTTAAGAGCTAAATATTTTCATTTCTATATAATAATGAAATGAGGGTCAGTGAAGATTGAATTTAACACCTTGTCAAAAACAGGTAGAAATGTCAGACATGAGACCTGTCAAAATCAGACCTTGATAAAGGTTTTAATTTATTGCTTTATGAACAGAACAGAAAGACCTTACACTATATACATAATTTTGTTTCTTTTTGCAAAAGATAAAACTGCATGTTTATATACCACCTGTCTTTATTATTATTATCTGAGTCTGAAATTCCATTTTATTATAATTTAGCTGAATCAAATGACTTTTATGACAGTTTGCTCTATCCACACAGTGTTAAACCTTGCTTTCATTATTATAGAAGTTTTTTTTTCATTCTATGGTCCTACTGATTTGTTCCTGTCTGTAGGTTCGTGTGTCTTGAGAAGCTTGCTAGCACATTTGTGCATAAAACACTCGGGGTAGACAAATGAAATTTGAGTACACTAATTTTTAATTTCCTATCCAACAATATTTCTTCCTACCTTAAGAAGTCCCTAGAGCAGATCTGCATTGGCCATTAGGTCGATGCAAACTGAACTTTTACTTGATGAGGAAGGCATGATGTAGATACAGGAATATCATGTAAATTGATGTGTAAACATTTATTATCTCACCTGTATTCTTAACTCTAGTCATGTTGAAATTGTAAAACGTGTCAGCTTATAAAATTTGCATGCAAGGCAGTTATCATTACGATGTAAGGTCATAGCAATTCATTTGCTGAGTTGGTGGGAAAGGTAACTGTGTTATCACATCAGAAATGGGAGTCACCTTTTTGTGCCAGTGTGACAGGTATAGTTATAGACAGGGGTCATTCACTATTCAAGACATGTTTGTAAAGGCAGGTGAAGTTTTGTTCATTAGTTATAAAGAATAACCATGTATGGCTTCATTTAGTTTTCTGTTCAACACAGGTTTCACACCTGAGTCATCTTTTCATCTTCATAGTCAAGGCATATGTGTTTTACAAATGTGGTTTTTATATCTGGTAGAATTTGTTTTTACAACTTTATTATCACTGTTTAACAATGTGCACTTATTAACTCAGTACTTACTTGGAATTTGTATTATCAATGACTTCTGTTTTAATTTTATCAGTGACCTCAGGTGAAAGAAATATTATCAATGACTTTAATTAGAATTAATTTAATATTGGCAATCACTTATGTCGGAATTAATATTATCAATCACCTTTCATTTGGAATAGTTTTGCATATTAGGACCAATTCATGTGATTATTAAACACATTCCACTCTTTAATTTGTCATAAATATTCAAGTAAGTTAACAAATAGATTGCAAGATCATCTTGTGACTAATTTTGTACTGTATATATTCCTTTTCAGTGACTAATTTCCAATCATGTGAAATTGAGGCAATTGCGGAAAACTTGACTTTCTATTTTACAAGTGTTTTCACTTGGCCTTTTAAGTCATTGATGGAAAGACAGAAGTTTTGCAGGTAAGAATGTATGCCACCACTGCATGATGATTTCATCCGGCCCATCCATTCACCCCAAAGTACGTTTTAGCAAAATTAAACAAATAGAGGTAGACAAAGAAAATTATATTTTCTAATTTGCTGCACAATGGTTAGTGTTTTGGACTTTATGAGAGTCTGCATGAAAGAAATATGTAACTACATCGAAACCCAAAGGATTTGAACAATGCATATATTGAAAGGAAGAAAAAAACAACAACAACATAGACAAGATATGTCAAATCACAAAAGTATGCACTAAAGGTTCTAAGGAACTTTGTGCAATTTATTCTCTCCTTTGTTTCATAAATATAGAACCTTGTTTTCTTCCAAACGCCAGAATATTTTATCAGAGTCTATAGCAACCAATATCAGAGGAATCATAAGAGAAAATATCTTTGATCTCACTTAAGTAGTTATATGGCTCGAAGAAAAATTTATGTCTAAAAAAATTTAAAATCAAATCTATCAGACCAGATTACCATCACAATTATCCCAGCACTGGGAAATGCCATCTGTCAGACTTGAACATCAGCACATGTACCCCAACACTAGGAAATGCCATCTGTCAGAATTGAACATCAGCACATGTACCCCAACACTAGGAAATGCCATCTATTAGACTTGATTATCATCACAAGTATCCCAGCAGTGGGAAATGCCATCTGTCAGACTTGAAAATAAGCACACATACCCCAGCACTTGGAAATGCATTCTATCTAGGAATTAGGGGGCAAAGACAATGAAACATAACTGCCAGGGATTCAAGGATTAGCCTATGTCAAGAGACTGAAAACAGGGTATTGACAAAGGAAATTAAAACCCCAGCTCCAGTTTTGTTTCCATCTGTGTCTTTGGAATCAGGGAATTAAGTGCAATTTCAAACAAGGGCTGAAACAAATTGTAAAAAATTTCTTATTCAAATTAATGGTTTGTATTTAGATGGGATTTTAATATTTGTTAATATTAAGAAAGCATAAACTTGCCTATTTTTTTCTTATTTATTTTGTCTCCCTTGATTTTTATTGACAATTTCTTCTAGCTACTGCTCTGCATGAAAAACTGTTTCCTCCATTCCAGGAAAACTCCACTCGATGAAAACATTGTGAACTAACTCATCTAAATCTCATTCATTTTAAGAGTTTAAGTACATGTTTTTAAAAATGAGACTGATAATAAAATGAATATATTTTCTATGTATCTTCAGACTTAATGCAACCCAAAAATTAGTTTGCTTCTGTAGAAATAATGTAGGTAGAAAATTGACAGCAACTTAGGATTACTTATATTAAATGCAGGGAAAGTTGAGAAAACAAATTCTACTGGAAGTGGATTTCTTGCAAGTGAAAACTACAAACACAAATGGACATTCTTTGTAACTTGACAGGAATGAGAAAAACTGAAGATAATTCATGCACACAGTCCCAAAACAAGAATCAAAGTTAGACTGAATTAAGGCATTGTAAATAATTAATCCAATACTGCTGAATGTCCTTGTAATGTTAATTTGCAAAAAAGATTTGTTAAATATATATGACCTCCATTCCAAACTTTGTTTTATATTTCATACAGTAATTGGGTCATTTTCAGGGCTTGATACAAATTTATTCCAATCCAAGGTAAAATAAATCATCCACCAATCAAAAAAGGTGAAGTAGCTCATTCAGCATACAGCATACTAGAAATGTATGCCCTCAGAGTTGGATCAAATTACATTGGCCATTAAATGATCAGTAAAGTGATTAAATAATAAAACAGCTGTAATATTACCTTTGTGTTGATAGAAGTTATGAGTGGCTCAACACACTGATTGTATAAGAAAATTAGTATGGAATCAGAGAGAAGCCATATTTTGAACTGCTTGAATTGTCACCTTATGTAGACTTAGAGAAGTGGAAGGATGTGATCACAAGTTTTCTTTTAGTGGAGTGCCAGCTGATGGCTGATTAGTATGTATACATGCTGATTCTGGTTTTAGAAGTTGCTGCTCTCTAGGTCAAGCTTGTGCAACTTCTTTAAGGGCACAGGCAGATTGATAAAGCCAAATCCTCTGATGTCAAGGGCGCAGGCAGATTGATAAGCCAAATCCTCTGATGTCAAGGGCGCAGGCAGATTGATAAGCCAAATCCTCTGATGACAAGGGCGCAGGCAGATTGATAAAGACAAACCCTCTGATGTCATTGTTCATTTCTGCTAAAGATAAAGAAATAGTTAATACTGATTTTCTGTTTGAAAATTTAGAAAACAGCGTTATGATTCAAATGTTATTCGTTTCAGCTTTAATAACAACAGTGACATTTTCCTAATCAAGCCTCTCTGTAACTCTGTAACTTCATTCCTCAATAAATTGGTCATATATCTCGTCTATAACCTGGCTTTCCTCAGCAGACTGGTCACATATTTCAATTCGAAAGAGGCTTTTGTAATACCAGTCAAATATTTTTGTACTAGTTGCCTCAACATCATGTCCCAAATTTGCATTGTTTTTGACAGCTTCATTAAATATACTACCCATCTAAGACATTAACTTCATATTGCATGTATACAGAATATGTGGGTTCAATATGTAATGTTATGTATCCATCTGGTAATAGGAAAGAAAGTAAATATATTGTTGTCTATGCACGTACATGCTACTATGTATATGTATGCATATGTGTACACTTGTATATAAACATGTTCCTTTTTATCAGGGCCTAAAAGTTGAGTAATTTAAGCTAATTCTATTACCCTCTTTAAATAAAGTCTTTATTATTATTATTATTATTATTATTATTATTATTATTATTATTAGTTGTAGTGGTAGTATTATTTGCATTATTTTTACTATTAGTATTATTTTAGTATTATTATTATTATTATTATTATTATTATTATTGGTATTACTATTTTTATTAGTAGTAGTAGTATAGGTATTATTATTGGTATTAGTATTTATTTTGGTATTAATATTATTTTTGGTATTAGTATTATTATTAAGAATATTAGTAGTAGTAGTATTATTAGCATTATTATTATTATTAAGAATATTAGTAGTAGTAGTAGCACTATTAGTATTAGTCTTAGTATCATTATTAGTATTAGTATTTGATAAACTAAAAACAATTGCCTTCATTATAACACTATAAATGACCATAACAAAGTCGAGCTCTTTTCAACCATAGTGAGGAAAGCGTAGACTAATTGCGTAGACTAATTAAGCTAACATGCCAATTTTGTTTTGTCAATTTCATTACATTTTATTTGATTCGGACAGATCAATTTCTTGTTCATCCCACCTACACTACAGACAACCCACATGAAGACAAAATGATATCTATGCTAAATTTGTATCTTTTTATTTTTCACCAAAGTTAAAGCAAGAGTTTGCAAATTAAGGTATTTACTCTTTCAGTGTGTGTTTTGATTGTATGCAATATTAACTGACTCACCTATGTTATATTTTTCCAGGGCTCATCAAGATTTGAAGATTATGCAAGAACAAGCATCCTTATGTCCACTTCTTTTCCAAAGTCATGTCTCCTCACTTCTCAAATGGATTCACTTTCAGAGGGAAGACACATGTACCAACCAGGTTGACTTGAAAAGTAATGAGTGTGATGAATACAGAGCCACAAGGTGTCTGGAGGATCTTTTGCCATACATTGGCAGTTTGCCAATTGAAGATGCTAGTTTATGCAGGTTATATCTCACCTATGTAATATCAGAGAATTTTTTTTCTTCTCTTTGCCCAGTTTATGTCTGTCATTGTTACTCTCTAAACACTGTATTTTTAATACATTATCCAATCATAATATATATTAACACATCCAAACCTCCAAACCATTTTCCACTATTGCATTTCTTCTTCAGATATGTTGCCAAATCACATACATTAGGAGTAATAACACTATCCCACAAATGCAGTCCTCACTGGTTAAATTTTACTAATGGGAGCTAACACTTGTATGCTCTTATGGGTGGTAGTCAAATAGAGTGATCTCCCCTTGATATAGAGATTGGCACCAAATTCCATGTAAACTTAAGTTGCTGCTTCTGCTTGTACTGAGTAGCATAATGTATCACCATGAGGCCTTGGAAACCACATAAAGAACTCCTGGTATTCAGGTTCAGAAGAAGATAGTTTATAGTGATGCTTCAGTGACTTTACCTGTGGAGGCATTTGCTTGTGCCTTGGTAAATTACAGGTAATGTTCAATGATATATCAGGTCAGTAATGTACACTCCATGAGTTTTTAAGACAGGCTGGCTACACCTGTATAAATATTCTTGGCTCTATTTCTATTTGCGGAGCCTAGAATACGGGCAGGAATGAAATGCAAGCAGTAAAATCGCTTTAAAGGTATGGCTGATTTCCAAACTACATGTTTAGCATGATTTTTGTCTAGGTTGCCACTTGGGAAATTCATGTCAAATACACACTTTGTTTGGATGGAGGGGCAGTCAAATTATGTTCTGGACATATTATCTAAACAGAATGGAATAGCTGTAAAATGCATTTTGAGGTACAACGACACCATTAGAATCAATGCTGACATGACCTCTGTCAATATAATTTCTTGAGGGTTGAGCATTGCAAACCAGAGAACTCAACAGCCAAGCGAATATAGAGATTCTTTTCAGCAATAGAGCCAGCTCAAGCTCCAGCTTGTTGCTTCAATCAGAGAGACCTTACTTGAAGGTACATATAGGCATGATGTCTCAAGTATTTTCTGTCTGTCATATATGAGCCAGAATGAGAGCATACTAATCTGACTTAGCTACTGTCTCATATAATGCTATCCTACAAGACATACAATTATAAGAAACTTGACAATGTTGTGGAGGACAAGATGTCACTTTTCCACCATGATCAGATTTAGAGTGTAAGAGGTCAGCACCAAAGTGGATCTTACATTCAATGTTAAATGTATGAGTCATTTTGTGTAGCATGCCACCCCAAGATCAGAGCACTGGCATTCTCATGGTTCAGCATAGCCATTATAGTGCCAGAAGGCACATTGTGTACTCTTTACCCAGTGACTGACTTATAGTTAAGTTGGCTGCCAGTTTTGAGGTTGTTGCCAGTCCTGAGATTGTATAAAGGGAGTTGACATTGCCACATTCGTCTTGAGATGATAAATTATCACTAGACCTATTGATGAAAAGAGAAGAATACCCTTTCTGAGCATCAGCGAAAAAAGCAGCAGAAGATCTCATTATCTTGGGCAAATTTTTTATGAGACTAATGTAAATACTAGAAATTCTCTTGCTCTTGTGACAATTGATGCTTTGACTACAGGATTAACAACCACAGTATCAGGATATTCAACAATCACAGTATCAGGATGTTCAACAATCACAGTGTCAGGGTATTAAACAATCACACTGTCAGGATATTCAACAATCACACTGTCAGGATATTCAACAATCACAATGTCAGGATATTCAACAATCACAGTGTCAGAATATTCAACAATCACAGTGTCAGGATATTCAACAATCACAGTGTCAGGATATTAAACAATCACACTGTCAGGACATTCAACAATCACAATGTCAGGATATTCAACAATCACAATGTCAGGATATTCAAGAATCACAATGTCAGGATATTCAACAATCACAGTGTCAGAATATTCAACAATCACAGTGTCAGGATATTAAACAATCACAGTGTCAGGATCAACAATTACAGTGCCAATATACATGAGGTAAAAACTGGAGCAAATGGGAAAACCTGTGATATTTCTTTGCATATTCAGTCTCTGGAAATAACATTCTGCACATATGCCAGCACAGTGGGCTGTAGGGTCATCTTCCAGCCTTTTTTTATAGTATAGTATAGTGTGGCTGATGAAGGCTATAATAGTAAATGTATTTCAATCATGATATGATATACTATCTCTGGAAATAGCAGCAAAATGACTTATGAAAGCAAAGCGAGACCAATGACCTCCAGAACTCTGCCTTCTGATCTGGATTTTTGTTCAGGTAATATCATCATCAATAAATCAATATTAAAATGAACTTGATCCCTGAGAGCCTCATCAAGATGGAATCAACTAATTCAGGTTGAATGATCTCTTCATGCCTTGATATTCAGATGAATCTATCCATCACTCCCTGAATCTTTTGGAAGAAGGGTGGAATGCAAAGCCACCTGCCATTGTTTCCTCATTCCCATTTTCAGAATATCCAAATTGTTGACAAGTCTTTCCATAAACTTGAATACTCATTCTCATTCCTGATCTCCATAGCCTTGCAGAATGCAAAGGGATTTAGTATGCACTCTAATCCTCATTGCTTCCCTCAAATATTAAAAATCAGGGATAAATAATTTAACGAACTTGTCAGTGGAGAGTCTCAGTAAAATCTTGATCTGTCTTCCCAGGTTCAGTCAATCAAGAATGCAGGTGTTACATCAATCCCCAGAATCACTGAACCTTCACATCTGGCTCATAACAAGCAAGCCTGCAGAAAAGTGGTGAAGAGAACCACCCATGAAAAGAATGGTACACTTCCAGCAATTGTTCAGGCAGAGACCCATCATAACAGAAGAAGAATATAAGTAAAACCAAGACCTATCTAGCCCTTTTATGAAGTGTACTAACGTCTCAAGCTGGGTCTTCAGCCCCATATCCAAATCGTATGGCTGAATAAAGTATGTTCAAATGCCATCCTACAAGACATACAAGTATAAGAAACTTTGAGGTCTTTTTTTTTTGCCAGTCCTGAGATTGTATTAAGGGAGTTGGCATTTCCACATCCTTCTTGAGATGATAAATTATCACAAGACCTATTGATAAAAATAGAAGAATATGGTAGACTTCCTCCAAATGTTCAGACAGAGACCCATCATAACATTAAAAGCCTCAAATATGCTTTCTTCTTTGGCACTTAAAAAGAGATTGCAGCCAAGGTGATTGTAATGGTTATCATTCCATGAGATTACACTCTCTTTATCCTCCCTGAAGAAGGATATAAACAAAACTAAGACCTCTCTGACTCTTTTGTGAAGTATGTTATGTCTCAAGCTAGGTCTTTGGCTCCATATTCAAATGGCATCTACCATAGGTTTTGGCATGGCTGAAAAAAAAAACCTTCAAAACCACTGTCTAGAGTCTTATTGACTCCCTTCTCATTCACACCTAGTTCCTAGTAATTCAAGCCATGATAGAATCAGTGTTATACACACACCTTGTTTGTTGATCTGAACTAACTGCAGTTTCAGTGGAATGTTCGGTTTTACTTAATATTGCCACTTCTTTCACTGCTCAGAACAGTGTTCATTGGCAATAAGTCCTTTGTTGTGAACCTGCTTTTGTGTTGAACCCTTCACTTCAAAGAGCCACAAATGATTTAAAGTGAAACCAAAGCATGCCAATAAGAAGACTAAAGATCTTATTGATTTCTCCTGATAACAGAAGGAAAATTCAGTATATCAGCAAAGGTTTTATCTTCCTGGATATGAAAGGTTATTCGCATGAATTTCTTGTGGGAAGTAGCCAGAAAGCATAGGATTTCAGTGGAACTGTTCTCTGACTTTTTCCAGCTTGGGATGGAGGTCACAGCTGTCTTTGTGTCATTGATTTTTCAGACCAGTGAGCTTAGTTTCAACTGGCAGGACCTTCAGGGGCACCATAATAGGTCATCTTGATGGGTTGTTCAGTATCTGCATAATGATATATTCACTCGACTTGACTGGATTTTGGGAGAACAGTTTCTTCCCTACAAGCCATGTCTGGGTATGTTGAGAGTTGTTATCACCAACCCACATTCCTCAGAAAATTTGAAACTGTGTCATATGGAATTAAGAGATTGGGTCTTCTCAGGGCCTTACTTATTCTCTTAGTATTTGGAACAGGTTTTTGAAGAAAAAAATCAATTTTTAAAATTTTTTTACAAATATTATGCAAGCATGTTCTTCTAGCTACCCCCTCCCTCATATGTAGTTAAATTTTTTTTATCATGAAAGAGTGTACATATCTGCTCCAGTATTGATTGAAGTATGAGATTAGCACCAATCCCTCTATATTAGGGCAGATCAATCTTGTCTTACTCTGATCTAGGTTTGCAGATTAATTTTAGCACTTTCATTGCTAAAAATTAGCTTGGAGGCACCCATTTTTGTGAGTGTCTGGTTGTACTCCTAAAGATTAAGTAAGTGTTATTGAAGAAACATTTCTACTCCAACAATAGCTTACAATGCTTCCATATATCTTTAATCTTACCATACTGATATATTTCTGCATTTTTCTTTCATTTTGATGTTTTTTTGTGAACTTTGCTGTACTGTACTATTGCAAATGCAGTTTTCATAATTGAAATAATTCACCATTTAAACTTTGATGTTAGCGATACTTTAAAAACATTATTGTAGTAGGTTTGTTTTCTGGTGTCAAATTTCCAGCAGATGTCAATAGCCCTTCACCATTTTCAGTAAATCACTGTGGATAACACTGGTACCCTATAATTAATTTCAGTGATAAGTAAATTATAAAGATGAATCAGTGAAAATCAATTATAGACTAATTTGATCTGAATTAAATCATTCAAAAATGGTTCAGTTTGCTACAAATTTTCTGATGGACATTTGACAGCATTAAAATTTACTTAATTTGTAAAGATGAGCTGTAATCATTGTATAACATTGAGATCCTGTACTGGTATGATCATTTTTGATTTGACAAACTCGATAAGATGGTAGTCATCAATGTTAGAGTGCCTGAAAGACCATGACAGACTGGCAGTATGGTAGTCATCAATGTTAGAGTATGTCTGAAAGGCAGAGACAAACTAACAAAATAGTAGTCATCAGTGTTAGAGTATGTCTGAAAGACTGTGACAAACTGACAGGCTGATAGTCATCATTGTTTGAGTATGTCTGAAAGGCAGAAACAAACTTGACAAGATGTTAGTCATCATTGCTTGAGTATGTCTGAAAGGCTGTGACAAACTGACAGGCTGGTAGTCATCATTGTTTGAGTATGTCTGAAAGGCAGAAACAAACTTGACAAGATGTTAGTCATCATTGCTTGAGTATGTCTGAAAGGCTGTGAACAACTGACTGGATGGTAGTCATCATTGTTAGAGTCTGTCTGAAAGGCAGAGACAAACTTGACAAGATGGTAGACATCATTGTTAGAATCTGTCTGAAAGGCCATGACAAAAACTGACAAGATGGTAATCATCATTGTTAGTGTGAGTCTAAAGGGCTGTGATAAGCTGACAAGATGATGGTCATCATTGTTAGAGCATGTATGAAAGGCAGAGACAAACTTAACAAGATGGTTGTCATTATTGTTAGAGTCTGCCTGATAGGCTGTGACAAATTGACAGGCTGGTAGTCATCATTGTTTGAATATGTCTGAAAGGCAGAAACAAACTTGACAAAATAGTAGTAATCATTGTTAGAGTCTGTCTGAAAGGATCTGACAAACTGACAGGATGGTAGTCATCATTGTTAGAGTCTTTAAGATGGTAAGTAATAATGTAAGAAAATTAATACTTTTCAGAACGCTGAACCAGAGTATAACCTGCCTTCAAGACAGCTTGCACTTTTGTCCAACTGCCATTTTGGACAGAATGAGGATCTCATTGGGTATTGTCCAAACATCAGTAGGACACCTGTGTCCAGAACTGTCCCAAGCTTTGCACTGTCAGAACTGGGAAACCCTGGCAGATAGCAGTGGAATGTTCTTTTGTGATACTACGGTACCCATGGCTTGTCTTGGTTTGGTGAAAATTGCTAATCTTTGCATGTAAGTTTCAAAGTTACATACCTTTCCTAAATGCATAAAATATACCAGAATTTTTTTATGTTGCTATAAATATGTGGGTTTGTGTCTTTGGTTAAACTGTCCTTTATTAGAATCCCAAATTAACATGTAGGCTCTCTGATGTAATCACCATGTCCATGTGTCCATCACAGTCACACTCCTTGTGACCACCAAAGCTTTTCAACCCTTACACATCTCTGAATGATATTTGGCAAGTTAATTTCCTTACATGCAGATATGCCTTTTAAAGATTTTGTCTTTTAAAATTTAATTTTGATGAAGTTATTGCCTTTTTTAAAATCAGTTTATCTGATGTAATTTTGGTATGAACACTATCTGATAGACATAGATGTACCTTTAATTGATTTTGTTTTGTCTACTACTTTGGATGGAGTTGTGGGCATTGACAAATAACTTCTTCACATGTGATGTTTCCTAGGGCTATCACAGCTGAAGAACCATTCAGCATACTTTGATGCAATTTGTATGACCATTACAACTCTGGAACCATTCAACATTGCAATTTCTATGAACCTTCAGAGCCCAGGAACCATTTAGCATATTTTGATGCAATTCCTATGACTTTCATGGCTGAAGAACCATTCAACATATTCTGTTGCATTTATATTTGAATGTTATTTCAGAGACCTAGATGTGCCTTTTATTGGTCTTGTTTATTTGAGTCACCTTGCAATAGTTTTAAGTTACTTTATAGAATGGCTTTGGATTCGTTGTGTGTCATGCATCATCTGTTCGTTAGTAATTGCATCATGGAATTTGGGACATGTTCTTTAAAAAATGAATGAGACTCATGAATAATAATGAGGTAATCTTGCATCAGATTCGTTAACCTTGTAACCATTCTGGAAGCCACTCATGAATAATAATGAGGTAATCTTGCATCAGATTGGTTAACCTTGTAACCATTCTGGAAGCCACTCATGAATAATAATGAGGTAATCTTGCATCAGATTGGCTAACCTTGTAACCATTCTGGAAGCCACTCTTGAATAATAATGAGGTAATCTTGCATCAGATTGGCTAACCTTGTAACCATTCTGGAAGCCACTCTTGAATAATAATGAGGTAATCTTGCATCAGATTGGTTAACCTTGTAACCATTCTTGAAGCCACTCTTGAATAATAATGAGGTAATCTTGCATCAGATTGGTTAACCTTGTAACCATTCTGGAAGCCACTCTTGAATAATAATGAGGTAATCTTGCATCAGATTGGTTAACCTTGTAACCATTCTGGAAGCCACTCTTGAATAATAATGAGGTAATCTTGCATCAGATTGGTTAACCTTGTAACCATTCTGGAAGCCACTCATGAATAATAATGAGGTAATCTTGCATCAGATTGGTTAACTTTGTAACCATTCTGGAAGCCACTCTTGAATAATAATGAGGTAATCTTGCATCAGATTGGTTAACCTTGTAACCATTCTGGAAGCCACTCTTGAATAATAATGAGGTAATCTTGCATCAGATTGGTTAACCTTGTAACCATTCTGGAAGCCACTCTTGAATAATAATGAGGTAATCTTGCATCAGATTGGCTAACCTTGTAACCATTCTGGAAGCCACTCTTGAATAATAATGATGTAATCTTGCATCAGATTGGTTAACCTTGTAACCATTCTGGAAGCCACTCATGAATAATAATGAGGTAATCTTGCATCAGATTGGCTAACCTTGTAACCATTCTGGAAGCCACTCTTGAATAATAATGATGTAATCTTGCATCAGATTGGTTAACCTTGTAACCATTCTGGAAGCCACTCTTGAATAATAATGAGGTAATCTTGCATCAGATTGGTTAACCTTGTAACCATTCTTGAAGCCACTCTTGAATAATAATGAGGTAATCTTGCATCAGATTGGTTAACCTTGTAACCATTCTGGAAGCCACTCATGAATAATAATGAGGTAATCTTGCATCAGATTGGTTAACTTTGTAACCATTCTGGAAGCCACTCTTGAATAATAATGAGGTAATCTTGCATCAGATTGGTTAACCTTGTAACCATTCTGGAAGCCACTCTTGAATAATAATGAGGTAATCTTGCATCAGATTGGTTAACCTTGTAACCATTCTGGAAGCCACTCATGAATAATAACGAGGTAATCTTGCATCAGATTGGCTAACCTTGTAACCATTCTGGAAGCCACTCTTGAATAATAATGAGATAATCTTGCATCAGATTGGCTAACCTTGTAACCATTCTGGAAGCCACTCTTGAATAATAATGAGGTAATCTTGCATCAGATTGGCTAACCTTGTAACCATTCTAGAAGCCACTCTTGAATAATAATGAGGTAATCTTGCATCGTTTTAACTGAGCTTGGTAGTACATAGGAAGCCATATGTTTGATCTGCTTTTTGATCAGACTTGAACTGCTGGTGTGTAGCAAGAACCTGGATGAGTTTATTAAATTGTTAAATCCACCAATAATGACACCAATAATAATGAGGTAATCTTGCATCTGATTGACTAACCTTATTAACACACTGGCAGCCAGATTTCTAATCCAATTTTAATTAATAAGTTGAAATAATTCCAAAAGTTATTAAGATCTTTGGCAAGTTCATGATTAGCGAGATCAACATAAACTGATAAGCTGATCTGGCTTCTGATTGGCTGAGCTTGTTCCTACTCTGAAGGTCCATATAGACTCACTAATATGTGGATTCAAACTCCAAACAACAAAGATCCTGATCTGCTATAGTGTAGTGTGCCTGTAGAACAGGTTCTGTATTGTTTGATCTACTGATTACTCCTAACAAACTGCACAGATCCAGACCTGCCAGCACGTTTGTAATGGCAGATCTGGACATGTGCAGTTTGCAGTTGGATTCTTCTTATAAGTGAATATATATAGTAAATTCTGATGGGATTTTGATCAGACTTGGAATACATACATCTGTAATCAAGATATTGGATACATTACATGATGAGTGGTATGCGCAGACTTGGAATTCTTACATCTTTTATCAAGATGTTGGAAACCTTCATGATGAGTGAGATGTTCAGACTTAGAATACATGTATCTGTAATCAGGATGTTGGAAAATTTCATGATAAGTGAGATGTTGAGATACTAATAAGGCAAATTTTATTAAACTTTGAATATGGGCTTATATCATCAACCTTTCCAACAAATTTAGTATATTGCATATGATTAACTGAGTTTGTAACCACACTGGAAGTTACATTTCTGATCAAGTTTGCTATACAATTAATAATTGTATCATCAAGATGTTGCACAGTTTTGATAGTGAGCATGATCCAGGCATATTAATGAGGTGATCCTGCATCTGTTTGACAGAACAATCAGGATGCCATATTTCAAATTTCGGTCAACACTTGAGAAACTGTATTTCTGACCCAATTTGAATCAGACTTGGTAGATAGGCTAATTTCATTTTGATGTTGTAAGATTTTGTTATGATGTGCTCTTAATCCAGAATAGGAGATTCTTATTCTACCAGTCTAGAGACTGTTGCTGTTTGGGTCTTCAATAAACTTGGCAAATAGGCCCATCTCATGTAGATCTTAGTTGAGTATGAGTATGATATTTGATAATAATGATGTGACAATGCATCTGAATGACTAAGCTTTTCAGTAAGCTTTAATTTCTTACCAGACTTTGGTCAAGATTGTGAAATAGTTTTATATAACCATGATGTAGGCGTGGTTCCCACGCTTTTCTAAAGATAAATTTCCAGGATCTTGTCTTGTAACAAAAAGAGTTTAACCCTAAATTTATCTCTGCCAATAAAATCCCAAACAAGATTTTTCAAACAACATAATCTTCTGAAGACAATCTGGTTAAAAATCCATCATTTTATAAACATTTTCAAAAGGACTGATTTAAATTTTAACAAAGACTTTCAAAAGTATATACTGTTGTATAAATAAGGATTGATTTTCTTTAAAATCAAGTTGTCTTCTTGTAATTCATTAAACCAGTCCCCAAACCTGTATTGATACAAGGTCTCATATTGTTTTTAATATTTAATATAAGGGGCAACAATTTCTCATTTCAGCTCTGAGATTTAACAATGTGTACTACAAATTTGGCTTAAATCAAATATCAGTCCATCTTTTAATCAGGTTTTCTCTGAATATCCCCACATCATTTTTCATATTTGGACATTTAGGTTGGGGTGTGGGGTCATTGCAATTGTATATTGAAAATTTGGAATTTGATGCCACCGTGCGGTAGCGACATATGGTAGTCACTTACCAGCAGGCCTTGTAATTTTAAACTTATATTGAATCGACTCATACCTTGCATGAAATCGATAAGAAAATTATTTACTTTCTCAGAGTGACAAGTATTATAATTGTTATGTCTTTAGTCTGCTGTCAGACTAGATGAAACTACAGCATAGATGAAACCTGACCCTGTACTTGCCATTTGCATTACTAGTCACATGACTGCACAAATCTCAAACGATGACATTGGAAGTCCAATAGCCACGTGATATCAACCACAAACTTCTTTTTAATGTTGTTGTACAGAAATTCAATTATATTAAATGAAAGTCAGATAGTTTTTGTAAAAACCAGTCTGATTTGTAAAGCTGAGAGCACATTGTCAAGAGGGTAGTTTGTTTGTATGTTTGATTAGGATTTGTAATGTAGCTTCAACAATTTTTCAGTCATATTGCTACAATGTCTGCAGTGAAGCAGTTGATAATAATGTCTAGCACTGGGGCATCATGTTGCAGACATTGAACATGATGTCCCACCCAGTCACATTATCCTGACACCAGGCCAACCAGTCCTGACCCTAACCTCTTAATGCTGAGCATCAAGCATGGCAGCTGTTAGTAACATTTTTGTAAGTCTTTGGTATGACTTGGCCTTGGATCGAACCCATGACCTCCTGCTTTCGTGGCAGATGCTCTAACCACTAGGCCACTGGAGCTGTATCATCTCAACATGGTAGTGATGTGCTACTTCTAAAATCCTGAAGTTGTTCTCAGAATATATAAATATGGAGAATTGTATGTTTTTATTACAACCAGCATACTACTTTCATTAATAGTTTTTAATTTTTATCTCTACATCTTTTGAAAATTAGGGTTATTAGATTTGTGTACTCATGCGACTAGCAATGCAAAGTACCAGGTAACATTTCATCAATGTCGTAGTTTTGTTTTGTCTTTCAGCATATTAAAGACATAACAATTTTAAAACTCACAATTACTGAGAAGATAAGTAATTTTCATATCAATTTCTTGCATGTATCACTCGATCCAATAATATTTAAATTTGCTAGGCCATCCTATAAGTGGCTACACTTTGCTTTGACCTTGTTGGCCTCTTGTGATGCTAGACTGGTTTTCATACCTTCAATATAAGAAAAATTACAGACATCAAGCTGGCTTTGAAAATAAAAATCTACTAGATGAATCTAATCCACTGAGCATTTGGATTGACTCAGCATATATGTTTATTGCAAGCATCCAAATGATTCATAACTGCACCCTCCGAATATTCTGGTTAGAACTTAATAAATTTAACTCACAATCATTTTAGTTATGACTCAATAATGTAATTATTTTGGGCATCAAGTGGTGACATAGAATTCCTGTTTACTTCCCGACTTTCATCAGTATTTGCAAAATTCAAGGACATTTCAATGGTGGGGAAAAAATTATAATTTCTCCCAACTTTTCCTGTTTTCCAGGTTGTGTGGGAACACTGCGTAGTTTCTGGTTGATTATGACCAATGTCTATGGACACAAACCATGTAATATTATATCTGACAGGATGACATTATTACCAATATGGAGACTGAATTTCTAAAAAAACTTTGCTCCACTTTGAGCTTTTATTGTTGCTGCCATAGACGAGGTTTATACTAAGTTAAATCTGTGGATACGTCAATATTATATTAATATGGTGCCTTCTGTTTGTAATCCAAGTTCTGCAAAACAGGAAGATGTTGGATGACATTGATTATGAGCATAAGAATGTGCATATTAATTATGATATTTTTATTAGAAGAACTTTTATTAGTATATAGTAAAATATGTAAATTGAACATATTATTAAGTTTTGAAGATAGTGTACATATATTGAGTTCTTAAAATTGCTATATATCCATGTTTAGTGAAATGGTCAACTGTTAAGTAATACAAGCAAAATGTAGTGAGCAAGGTCCTGTGTAAAGCCCTATTTATCAAAGTGTAAATAGCAAGGTCCTGTGTAAAGCCCTATTTATCAAAGTGTAAATAGCAAGGTCCTGTGTAAAGCCCTATTTATCAAAGTGTAAATAGCAAGGTCCTGTGTAAAGCCCTATTTATCAAAGTGTAAATAGCAAGGTCCTGTGTAAAGCCCTATTTATCAAAGTGTAAATAGCAAGGTCCTGTGTAAAGCCCTATTTATCAAAGTGTAAATAGCAAGGTCCTGTGTAAAGCCCTATTTATCAAAGTGTAAATAGCAAGGTCCTGTGTAAAGCCCTATTTATCAAAGTGTAAATAGCAAGGTCCTGTGTAAAGCCCTATTTATCAAAGTGTAAATAGCAAGGTCCTGTGTAAAGCCCTATTTATCAAAGTGTAAATAACAAGGTCCTGTTTAAAGCCCTATTTATCAAAGTGTAAATAGCAAGGTCCTGTTTAAAGCCCTATAGAGCACAGTGTAGTGAACAAGGTCATGTTTAAAGCCCTATGGAGCAAAGTATACTGAATGAGGCCCTGTTTAAAGCCCTATAGAGCAAAGTATACTGAATGAGGCCATGTTTAAAGCCCTTTAGAGCAAATACTGAATGAGGCCCTGTTTAAAGCCCTATAGAGCAAAGTATACTGAATGAGGCCCTGTTTAAAGCCCTATAGAGCAAAGTATACTGAATGAGGCCCTGTTTAAAGCCCTATAGAGCAAAGTATACTGAATGAGGCCCTGTTTAAAGCCCTATAATGCACAGTGTAATGACCAGATGCTTTTGTGGTATACCTAAGGCTAGTAGCTACAGCTTTTGCTATATTGCAATGTTTTTCACTTTAGATTTCAAGATGACAGTAGATTAAGTTGTTTTACTTTACTTTCCAAGGTTACATCAGATTCAACTGTTTTGGTTATATATGTTACTTTCCAAGATGACATAAATTCACTTGTTTACCTTACTTTATAAAATTACATTAGATTTACTGTTTTTATTTACTTTTACATTAGATTCAATTTATTTACTTTACAAGGTGACATTAAATTCAGTTTTTGCGGCTTCCTATAAATTATTTTATAAAATGTAGAAAAGACAATTTTCTTGTGATGCTTCTATAATAAATGATATGGCATAAAAGAGATATATATCTCATATCATATATGCATGTCAGAATCATTGAGAATAAGTTAGTATATATTACCTCATTTTGGTTATTTTGTGGATCAAGAGAGGGCTGCAAAATTGGCCCAATATTAAGGTTAAAAGCTAAATTACCAGGATAGGGAGAAAATAATCAGGACAATTTGAGAGACAATATATGTGTTTTATTATCACTATATATCATAATGAAGGTAGAACATTTTTGTCCATTGTAGAATCATTCTTTTAATATATTTATTGTATTAAAATTCAAGACTTTCATTTAATCTCATATAATGTAACCCTTGTCTGTACATATATCCACCTCTGTGTTTATCCGTAACGGAAAGCGCTTTAGACCACTCAGAGGCCCCTATGACTTGTAATAATATATAATATAATTGCATATGTAATAATGTATAATATAATTGTATATGACTTGTAATAATGTATAATATAATTGTATATGTAATAATGTATAATATAATTGTAATGACTTGTAATAATGTATAATATAATTGTATATGACTTGTAATAATGTATAATATAATTGTATATGACTTGTAATATTGTATAATATAATTGTATATCTTATTTAAAATTAACCTACCTTCTGATTCTTTCTTAAACAATATACTTGTATATGTGTTTTTCAGTGATAGCTTAGCAGTTGAGGTTCTAACAGACTGTGTACTCAAGAACACCTCATATTGTGAACACAGTTATGTAGAAAATATTCATAAGGAGTACAAAAAAACACTAGCACAGTCAGGTCTAGCTTGTGCAGACAACATATTGGCGAGACTGTTCCCAGATCTGTATACAAAGGAAAACTGTACACTACCAGGAAAGTGCTCTGTGACTGAGGCATATGACTGTGTGTATTTATTAAATGGAACAATGGGAACTTGTGGGTAAGTTATACAGTAACTGTATTTTAGAAATAGATCATAGAAAAAATAGAACAAATATTTGAATCAGTGAAGTTGCCATGAATTTTGATGCCCAACTGTATTTTATAGTTTTAAGTGGCAGTCAGATGAATTTGTCTATCAGACATCATTATATTATGGATTTCAGAAATAATTTTGTTTCTCTCTGTTTTCTTCTACTGAAAGGCATCATGTAAATGTTGCATTGAATGTATCAGTTTGTAAGAATTCATGTAAATGTTACATTGAATGTATCAGTTTGTAAGAATTTATGTAAATGTTACATTGAATGTATCAGTTTGTAAGAATTCATGTAAATGTTACATTGAATGTTTCAGTTTGTAAGAATTCATGTAAATGTTACATTGAATGTATCAGTTTGTAAGAATTCATGTAAATGTTACATTGAATGTTTCAGTTTGTAAGAATTCATGTAAATGTTACATTGAATGTATCAGTTTGTAAGAATTCATGTAAATGTTACATTGAATGTATCAGTTTGTAAGAATTCATGTAAATGTTACATTGAATGTATCAGTTTGTAAGAATTCATGTAAATGTTACATTGAATGTTTCAGTTTGTAAGAATTCATGTAAATGTTACATTGAATGTATCAGTTTGTAAGAATTCATGTAAATGTTACATTGAATGTTTCAGTTTGTAAGAATTCATGTAAATGTTACATTGAATGTATCAGTTTGTAAGAATTCATGTAAATGTTACATTGAATGTATCAGTTTGTAAGAATTCATGTAAATGTTACATTGAATGTATCAGTTTGTAAGAATTCATGTAAATGTTACATTGAATGTTTCAGTTTGTAAGAATTCATGTAAATGTTACATTGAATGTTTCAGTTTGTAAGAATTCATGTAAATGTTACATTGAATGTATCAGTTTGTAAGAATTCATGTAAATGTTACATTGAATGTTTCAGTTTGTAAGAATTCATGTAAATGTTACATTGAATGTTTCAGTTTGTAAGAATTCATGTAAATGTTAGATTTAATGTATCAGTTTGTAAGAATTCATGCAAATGTTACATTGAATGTATCAGTTTGTGAGATTGCATGTAAATGTTACATTGAATGTATCAGTTTGTAAGATTGCATGTAAATGTTACATTGAACGTATCAATTTGTAAGATTGCATGTAAATGCTACATCACAGCAGCTTTGATGAGATATTGTGTGATAGATCATATGTTTAGGATATAAAACAGGTTCCATTGTGAGAAAAATCCACAAAAATAATTTCAATAATTGTTAATGATCTTATATATGTATAAAAGTCCCAGAAATAAAAATCTGAAATTTGATTTTCTTAGTCCATAGTAAAAGTCACATTTGAGATTCTATTTCTTTTTACTTCTGAATCAGGAATCTGGATATGATAGTGGATTGCATTGATCTCCACACATCTGGGTGTAGTGACATGCAGAAGTACCCTGTGGTGTTCTACCTCCAGCATCATTTTATAGCCAGTGAGTTTGATGTAACCTGTCTGAAGGTCTTTGATACAGGAATCAACAAAGACCCTATGGTCAGTGTACTGAATTGTGTCCAGCAGATGACAGAGGAGTTTGAAAATGGCTATCAGGTTTGCAAGGCATTTGAAACTCTGGGATCTTGTCTTAGTAACACAACATCTACAGAGGAAGTACCAGGAATCTGGCATCCAATGTTGCTGAGAATGACTGATAACATGGAAGAGTTCCAGACAGTCTGCCACTTCATAGGTACTTCAGATATTTTTTACCAGGTTTTTTTGGAAAATATATTTTTAAAAATATCATTACATGATAATAGGCTAATGCAATTGTTTTGACTGTTTGTTATGCTGACTTCCTGGTCGTATCTTGGGAGAAATATTTTACTCTTTGCTCCACCAGATTCTACTGAAAGGATCTAATAATAAAGCTGTTGTATTTTTTACATGATGATGCCCCTAATCCCATGGACTAATACCACTTAATAATAATCAATCATAATATTCACAGGTATCTGTCTTTTTGAAGTTGTAAGTTTGTGTTGATTAAAAAAACATTGTAGGTAGAAAGTACATACATGTTCATAAAAAAGGTAGAATGTGCATGTTTGTTTGTTATAAAAAATATTAAATGTTTCAATGCTTGTGTGTTGATTAAAAAAAGACTATTAAAGCTAAAAAGTACAGGTGTGTTTATAGAAGAAAAAAAAACAATCAAGGTAGATAGTAGATGTGTATTATTAAGCAAAAGGGATCATATAGTGAGGAGATAATGTTTAGCTAACATTATCACTGATTAAGGCTTTGGGTTTTATTACTTCTAGTTAACACTATCACTGTCATTTGAAGTTGTAAGTTTAATTAATTTTAAAAAATGTTGACTTTGCATTTTATTTCTTATGTTTCTAAATAACACTTCCACTGATTAAAACTAGGTTTTATTACTTATTTTTCTAATTGACACTACCACTGTATTAATTATGTTTCTAATTAACACTATCTCTGGTTATGACTTTGCATTATTACTTATTTTTTGTATCCTTGCTTAGTATCTAGTTGCAGTTTTGACGCTGTATTATTATAGGAATTTTAAGCTCTAATGTTCGCCTTTGAAAGACTTTTGTCATTATCATTCTTCATAAAATTCTTAATTATGTACTCCCTTGTCCAATTTGCCTCATGTTTTGGAAACAAGTTTTCAGTTGTAGATGAGATATTTGTAAATTTATTTTAATGTTCCATTGATTTTAGAGTAACAGTGCTTGAAATCTTTTGATTCCTAAAAAAATGTTACAGTATGAAACCTATAATGACTTTGTTAAACTAAGATACATATTCATAAAAGCATGTTCAACAAAGTGGATGAGAATTTTTCAAATTAGTGCATTTTAAGTATTTAGAGTTCATTTTCTATATAAATTGTAATGAGTAATTGTGACCATTAAAATAAAACAATTTTACACTTTACATTTTATTATTTTGTTTTGCAGAAAGTGAGCATGATGACATACCTAAGAATACAGGTAAATATTAATATATAATCTACCTTTATAATCTATCATTATGAATATTGTACTGTCATTTTAATAATTATTACCTTGTTCTTGATAATTATAGATTACACAGCAGTTTCATACCATTTTGTCTATTTGTCCATCTGTTTATCACAAATTCATTTAACTTCAACTCATGTTATATTTAGCTATTATTATTATTATTATCATTATTATTATTATTATTATTATTATTAATATTATTATTATTATTATTATTATTATTATTATTATTATTTATATTGTTGCTGCTGTTTTCAGATAGTAAAATCTCGTTTAATTTAGTACAAAATTTACAATCAATAACCAAAAAAAATCATTTACATTCTCAATAGAATTTGAGTAAATGGTACACTGTATTTCAAAAGAGAAACTTGGAATTTTCCAATTTTTAGCACTGTTGTAAGACCAAATATATGCATGAAAATGCTCAAGTGTGGACTAAGAAGTTGTTTTAGGAAGGATACACTCCATTTTGAACTAACATTTTTTAAAATTAATTTTCAGCATATCTATTAAATCATTCTATAAAAAAAAATGATAAAAAAACACAATTTAAAAAAAGAAATTACACCGCTCCCTCGATAACTCGCGCACAACGGGGTCCAAAAACATCGACCGCACTATAAGCGAGGGCGCGAGTTACCGAGGGACCTATAAAAAAAAAACTAATAAAGAGATGGGAGATCGACAGAGAGAGGCGATTGAGGGGTGCATTGTTAAATACTCGTTTTATAATCATGCTGAAAATAACTGAATAAATATTTCTTTATAAAGGTGTTGTTTGTTTTTCTTTATAAATTACCTTTAATTTCTGGATAAAATATCTTGAAAAGATTGTAAAAACAAACATTATTCCACGAGGTATTGGTACTCTAAACATGTGTATCGCTAAACACATTGTGTATTACGTCTGCTTTTTGTGTTGATTTGGATACATTCTAGTTTTATTGTTTTTTCAAAATGAATGAGATTTCTTTTATCAAAAAAGATAGCATTCATATCAAAAAACGACAACTATCACTAGATAGATAAATAGATAGATAGATAGATAGATAGATAGATAGACAGATAGATAGAGTAAAATGTAAAATGTAAAAAAAAAAAATTCACAAAGATAAACCATTACCAACTATGAATTTAATGGGTCTAAACGTCAGATATGTAAAAAAATATAAAAAAATAAACAAATCATCCGATAGAATAGACCAGACTCATCACAATGATAAACTTGGTCATCTGTATATCCATCATGGGTCAGTATCTCTCGGAATTGGTTGGGATAACTAGCCTGATTTGCTGAGCGTATCTCTCCCGACAACGAATTTTGTTTTATTCCATGTTGGCGCTGGAATCTCCAAAGCCATCCATGGTTTGCCATGAAATTTGATTCAGTATCTATAGTTTTGGGTCATTTTCTCTGCCTGAGCCTTGAAAATTGTTCCTGAAATCGGAACACAACCAGGTGTACACAGCATCATGTAAATCTGTGTCGTTTGCAGTGCGTGCCCGTTTCCGTATAAATCCATCATCAGAATCAACTTCATGCAAATAATCCCAAAATTTCTGCTCATCCTTGAGCCAACCTCTGAGTGTTGACTCAGAAAGTTTAAGTTCACTATAAACTTTTGATCTTGATTCACCATTATGAACCCTCTGTATGACAGTAAGCTTTTCATTCACCGAGTACGACTTTCGCTTGATTCCCTTGCTCTCCATGATCACATTTACAAATGATTAGGATAAATTACTGATATACTTTAATGACAATAAGTATATACTATTTGAAACCATGTTCGATTGGTCCAATTAATTTCATTGATGTTGAGACCAGATATTGACCACAAGAGTTCATGCATGCAGGATTTGCATTCCTTTGAACTTTTGTATTAATTGTCTTTTACCTGATTTGATACAAAAGACCGACTTAACGTGATAAAACAAAGCAGGTTTATTTTAATTGATTTTTACAATGCAACAAACACTTCCCCAAGTCATTGATCAAAATGCAGCCGCACTTAATTAGGTTCTCACAGATGTGCTCGCGGACATCGACATGACGGTCAGTTGAATCTTTTCATGTTTGAATATAAGAGAACATGCAACGATTATACTGCTTACACTGCAACACAATGAAAAGATTAAAACACTTATTTCCCATGACAAGACATATTTAATTAGTATTCATTTCATTCAGTGTTGCCACCTGTTAGTATTTACTATAATTCATTGATCACTGTTTCGCCATATACATATGCAGTATTATTATTTACAGTGAACTGAGAACATATTTTTTTCTGATAAAATGTAACAAGATATATGATTCCTTATTAAAACCTGAAAATTTCATGATGTTGATTCTAACTTTTCGGGCACTAACCGCCATTTACGACAAAATTGGTGATATATTAAGGTTTCATTCACAAGTTCTGATCAAGATTTTCTTCATTTGTTAAAAAAAAAAAGAATCTTTAAAAAAAACTGGATCTACGCCGGACACCGCATTATAAGCAGGTTTGCGAGTTATCAGGGCGCGAGTTATCGAGCGAGCGGTGTACTATTAAACAGATATAGGGTCAACTGTATAACATATTCACCTATTATAAATTATGCAAATATTATTAGATATAAATAAATATCAGACCATTGTTTTATTTCTTCCCTCCTGTGAATACGTTTTTCTCTGATTGTGTGTGCATATTGTGTGTGTGTGTGTGTGTGTGTGTGTGTGTATTCTGTATTTAATATGCCTCTAATTTCTTTCATGTTCAGATACAGAAGATTGTGATGCAACACAAATCGAAATTCAGATGGGATATTTCCAGGCCATGATGATTAGAAACATTTTCCTTGTTTCTATGGCAACCAATGACAAGGCTCTTATCTGTCAGCAGTAAGGACTGATAATTTAATAGAAAACTGTGTTTTACGCTGTGTATAGTATGAACTAATAATGTATATACTTTCTCTTCATATCACCTAACAATATCTCCAAGTATAGTATATTCCCCTTTACCTGATACAAATGGATTTTGATAGCTTTTTTCAGTTAAAAGTGAATGCCTGAAAAACAAAAAAGGACGTTGGTTTCATCTATGTGACTTCCTACACAGCTAGAGATGTATATATGGATATGATAATAATAGTGCAGGAAATGAGGTGAAATTGAAGAAATAAAGAGCCATCTTTAGATGTTTTAATTTCATTAAGAAAAAGAAAAATATTGAGAGAGGGATAAAGAGAGTTTATGTAAAAGTTAGAAAATAGTTACTGGAGTCTTATAATAGAGGGAATAAATACACAGGCAATGTGTTAAATCTTATTAAAATAAAAGGAACAAAAAAGAAAGAAAAGAAATTGAAGTGTTGAATCTATGTGTGTCCCACTATTTATATTGATGCTTAAAATATATCAATTCGAGATGTACCTTTACACCACAGAAGAACTCAAAACAGCCTTGAATTTTATCAGTCGTTTTTATCAGTTCATAACCATTTTTATACCATTAAACTTCCTTGCTTGCACAGGTTTCATTACAAACTTAAAGCTTAAACAGAGTGAGAAAGAAAATTTAACAATATTTGTCAATACAGTTTGCATTAATGGCAAAAATAAACTAAGCCTATAAAATACCATTATTCATAGTATGGTGATCTACATACTTCAATGCATGATAAAAGAATCCATTTTGAGTTACATGAATATACTTTTTGTCAAAATTATGGTTTGTTGAAGGCAGGAATCAAATTTGTCACATTAGAAAGTTTATATATAATTCAAAGTAGTATTTACAAATATTTGTCAGATTAAATCCATTGTCATATAAAGGAATACTCAATAAAGGTGACTAAGCCATATTTTAAAGGCACCCAACAGTTACCTTCAATTGCAATTGGTCCTCACTGTTGCATAATCTGGCACATGGTATTAGAGTTGCCTTATTAATTATTTTTACTAATTGATCCTTTGGTCATCTTTGTTTTACACAAACATAAATGTTAAATATGCTTAAATAAAATTGCATATTTTTCTGTACATAAAAATGTTGATATAATATGCCTCTAAAGTTGAACTGGTATTCTGCTTTTGTCTTCACAGATGGTTCAGTGTTCATTGGGTCTTTTAATTTATGATTTATAGCAGTCATGTTTTCCATGATACCCCACAAAACCAAATAACTTTAGAGTACTGAAATCATTTTATTTTCAGGATTAATGAAGAGTTGTCACAAGTGGATATCCTACTACTTAGTGGCTGCCCACAACAGATAAGGAAGCATTTTCTGAATCTTCACACACTTTTGAACATCCTTGTTGTGACATCAGGTACTTGTACACCTCCATCAGTCCAGTGTCTTCACCAGTTGGCACTTCATTGTGTGAGCCACCTGGCACAAGCAGTGACATACTATGATACATTTTTCAGCAGACATGATGTTTGCAGGTAAGAGACACCATGTGGGAAAATCATGGCATACATCTTATTAATTGCCCTCAGTGTGTCACATTGTGTTAATATCTGTTGTACTCCATCCATTTTCACATAACTCTTGTCACTGTTGGTAATTTTAGTCAGGTAAAGAGTTGCAAAGTTAGGTACATTGTCAGGATCCACAGATATACAGATATAAATAAATTCATTATTATTTCTCCTGTTATTTAGAAACTTTTACTGTCCATTTTATTTAATCAAACTCATATGTTGAAAATAATATCTCAGTTTTAAAATCACTTTCAGTATATATGGTATATGTCCACACAGAGTTTAATTATATTGTATGGCAATATGCTGATTTTGTTTTGAACAAGGCACACTAGTGTGGACATATACCACTATCACATTGGTACCGGAAACATCCTCACTTGAAGTGTGTCTAGTGAATGGGTTCACATTCATGTTGGAACTACCATTATACTAAGCAAACCATTACGTTCCAACTTGCACTTTCATCATATTATCAGTGGAAACCATCACATTCCTACTGGCACTGCCATTATGCTCTCTGGGGAAACCATCACATTTCTACTGGCACTGCCATCATGCTGTCTAGGGAAACCATCATATTCCTACTGGCATTGCATCATGTTGTCAGGGGAAACCATCACAATCCTACTGGCACTGCCATCTTGCTGTCTTGGGAAACCATCACATTCCTACTGGTACTGCCATCATGCTGTCTAGGGAAACCATCACATTCTACTGGCACTGCCATCATGCTGTCTGGGGAAACCATCACATTCCTACTGGCACTGCATCATGTTGTCAGGGGAAACCATCACATCATTACTATTTTGAGTATGGGAGTCTCTATTTTTCACTTTTTAAACCAAGAAACCTTGTCAACATTTCATACTTCAAATCAGTACCAAAATTTATTTTACCCCGTAAGACTAGATTAAATGAGAACACTAATTTAAAACCTGATAGAGCAGAAGAACTAAACATCAGTCCCAGCAGCCATCTGTATCTGATATTAAAGGAGAAAAGAAGGATTCTGTTAATTTTTATTTGTACTTGTCTTCAATACATTTTTTAATCAATTTATAATTCAGGGCAATTAATATACCACCTATGCCTGCTTAACAAACCCACATATACAAACATGTAGCAAACAATACCAGTGTTGAAATAATTTCATCACTCAAACTGATCAATTAGTTTATGTAACTAATATTATAAATAAATGCAAAAGAACAATATTAATGCCACAGTAAATGATTTTTACAGTTATCTAATGCTATTTTGGTAACAGTCGAATGAATACCACATTCATGTACTTGATGCTGGGCTATATTATCAGCCAGTTGTCACATGATCAGACAGAAGTAAATTAACCAATCATTTCTTTGATGCATAATAAACAAGGTCTACATTGTAAATCCATAATAAGTGGAATGAGATATTTTGTGCATAAAAGTACATTTGAGGTCTTAAAATTTTGTTGATGTTTGTGTTTGTTTTTGCTACTGCAACATACATGTACCCTCCTCTTCTCATCTATATCACTTATTTTACCTTAGTTAACTCCATAAATATAAATAAATCATTGCATCGTTGTTCATGCTAGTTTGATGTTGTCAAATTGCAATATCCATACAATTTAAATCTGACCCAGTCCTTTTTATTTCCTTAAAATGAAGTCTGAAATGCAGACATCAGTTTCAAATCTCTCTCAGTCAGTCCTTATTGCAGATGTCAATTTCAAGTCACTGTGACTCCATCCTCTTTTTCCCCTTAAAATATAGTCAGAAATGCAGACATCAATTTTAAATAAGTCTGACTCAATCCTTTTTATTTCCTTAAAATATAGCCAGAAATGCAGTCATCAGTTTCAAATTACTCTGACTCAGTTCTTAAAGTAGATATCAGTTTCAAATCAGTCTAACTCAGTCCTTTTTATTTCCTTAAAATGGAGTCAGAAATGCATACATTAGTTTCAGATCAGTCTAACTCAGTCCTTTTTTTATCTGCTGATCACTCTGATACAGATAGACTCCACATTGTAATGCTAAGGTTATGTTATGTGTGTACCTTAGGTGGATGGTGACTGGAACAGATCAATTTAGTTTCAAGGGATGGAATGACTGATGCTCTTCATTTGCAATAAGTATTAGCATAAAGTCACAATATTAGTAATAAACACATTGTAAGCAATATCAAGCTGATTTCATTTATTCTTTCTGCTCAGTGACTTGACCCATGAAATCAAATGGTTACTTCCAAACTTGGTTAAAACAAGGGTATAGAAATCACATTATACTAATGACAGAAATGCCCAACACAGTTTCACACCTATTGAAATGTTCACTTCAAAATCACAGCAAGGCCAAACCCTATAAGTTTAGTTAACTTTTTAAAACTAAATATAATATTTTTTATTACAAAAAAAACTCAGTTCTTTTGGACATGTCTATTATCCAGCATAAATAAATATTACCAAAATTATACTTCTCAGTGTTTCATATTTTAATGTGAGTTTTATAAGAAATTAAATGTTCAGATCTGAATGGAATTTATGCACATTTTCAGGATAATATGAAATTGGTTGGCAAGTATATATTCTAACTATTCCGTGTTCACTTTTCTTATAATTGCATGTTCATGTACCAATGCATGGTTCTCTGTACAAAACACTCATTAAATGTCACATTATGTTATCTCTGTTCTGTGCATTTTTCATTTAATATGTATCGATTTAACATGGTTATTGCATCATTAAAACCCATAGTTCTGCACCTCCTCTTTCCCTCATGCATAGTAAAATGATGTGCATTCAGTATTTTCTTAAGTGTCAATATTGCATGATATCTTACACAATTTGATGCATGTTGTAGACCATTGTGTTATATGATTATATAACTTTGTGGACCAACGTGTTATAGCATGGTTACATAACATGATGGCACTTTGTGGACCATTGTGTTATGGCATGGTGTTTTTTAGTTCATTATATGCTGTGGGTTATGTAAAATTGTATTTAGTTGATGACCTTGTCTAAAATCAGTGACAGCTTTGTAAACAATAGCTTTTTCTGAGCAAAGGATAAATATTAGGATTATTATCTTAAGCTGAGTCAAGGACATTGGTATTTTGTTACAAAGCTAGATCTAGTGTACTATGATGTTTGTAATTGACCTGCTAATAATAACTTCTATAATGATGAACTTTTGGCCCTCATCAGGGTTATTCTTCTGTGTCTTAGTATTTTATATAATCTTGTTTATTGGGTAAATTATTTATCCCTGCAATAACATCTGGGCAAAAGTCATTTATATTGTTGTATTCAGAATTTGATATGGGTGAAGTTATTTATCATTATCTGGATTGCACAGTGCCCTAATAATATTCTTGGAAAAAGACATAAACTGGGAATTACAATGAATTCAATGAAGAAAACCTTAGATTATTTTACCATGATTCAACAAAACACTGTTTGTAGACAGATACAACTGAAGCCATTGGTACATTAGCACATTAGAGACTACTGGTCACTCCAGGCAGATTGACATTGGAAATTATTTGGAATACCATTACAGATTATACAGTACTTTATTTGTTAGGACTAGTGGTAGTAACTTTAGGATTATTTGGGATTTTATTTGCAATACCATAAGTTTCTTTCTTACATTTTCACTTTGTATTCAAGGAAAAATAAATTATTTGTTGAATATTACAAAGCTTGATGTCTCTCACTCTTTTCATTACTTATTTTAAGGCCATAGAGTTGTAATAGTTATTACATAACATGATGGCACATTGCAGATCATCGTGTTAAAGCATGGTTACATGACATGATGGCACTTTGTGGACCATTGCATTATATCATGGTTACATGACATGTTGGAAATTTGTGGACCATCATGTTATATCATGGTTACATGACATGATGGCAATTTGTGGACCATCATGTTATATCATGGTTACATGACATGATGGCAATTTGTGGACCATTGAGTTATAGCAGGTTTTCACTGTATTTTATATGGTACCACAATGACTATTTATTTCTTGAACTTAATGCTTACAATCTTTTTGCAGCCTACTTTTTAATCTGATTGCAATTTTATTTACCAAGTGGCATTGTCCCTAATAACTCTTTATCCTTCACTTCTCTAAAACAAAAATTGAAATCAGTTTTATTGTTGTCATTCTTTCATGTGCAGCATTATTGTTTGTTGTTACCTTGGGTAGAAATGACACTGATCTGTTTCATATAGATGCATTTCAGACTCACCATTTTTATGAGCTGTTTGATATAGATGCATTTCAGAATCACTATAATAATTGTTATCAGCTGCATGCATAATTTCATCGTTGTTTTGAGACACTTGATAGAATATTCCAGGAATTACTGAAAACATCAATCAACTTTCATGTTGATGTATGCATCAGCAAATTTTACTTTTATCCTCAGAGAAAGGTATTTGAAACATTTTGTTTTGATCAGTTAGATTGAAATCTTGCATCACTTGGAGTTCTTTTGTTTCAACTGTTGTTGGTAGAAAACTTCTACTGCTGTTATTTCCACCATTTAGCTAAACCATAAAACAAGTAGCAAATCTGTTACTTGCTACTATGCATTTCAAAACCATGACTGATGTTTCTTGCACTTTAGTCACTTAAGGCAGTCAAGCATACAGTTTTCATATTGTCCATACACACAATAAAATTAATACATGTAAATATATCCAGGGTTTAACCTCGCATGAAACTTTCAATCTCAAAGACTATATTATTGTCATGTCAAATAATGACAGTAGATGAATTTAAATGGGTACATTATTCAGTTCTGGTCATTATCACTGATATGTCATGCTTGGGAATCATTTCTTAAAGGTTAGAGGTGAACCATTTGCAGCCTTAAATTACTCATTTCTACCTTTTTAGATAAGTATTTGGTATAATATCACCTTTTACATAACATTAATAGCATAATGAAACTAATTGACTATAATGCATATTTGCTCTTATAAGATGGTACATATAATTAATCATTACATAATGTCTATATGCTCTAATAGCACAATACAAATAATTAGTGGGTATGTGTGAAAGCTTGCCTGTAGCTTCCAATTACACATGTAGTCAGTATTTCTTATTGGGTCTTCCTGGGTTCTTACTCTACCAGTTATACTATCTTCCATGTGCTGAAAATGGTGTTAAACCCATAACAACAAGTAATTATCTTTAATGCATGCTATATTTTGACTCTAATTGAACAATACAAATAATTTACTATTTTCACAGAGCTGTTGTAGAAGCTGAATCATGTATGAGAGACAAAGTGCAGCACTGCAACCAGAACCAGATACAGCTCATCATGCAAGCCTATGAACCAATAAGATGTCAAGCAATTAATATCTGTCCGATGGCACTTGATTTGTATGATCACATAACACCAACGAGACTGCCCACTTGTCTCAGTCTGGCTTCCCTTAGCAATGAGACATGTGATTTACATAGGGGACTACAATGTTTGAGATCACTTGACATGGAGGAAAATGTCTCAGATGACATAGAACTATGCAGGTATTCAATGTTGTTAGAGAAAAAAGTAGTATCCATAGCTTGAATTCTGTTTGTTTCATTGGCAATCACTTTTCTAAGAGAAAACTGTAGCATTGACAAAAATGTATTGTATGTTAAGCATCTCCTTTTGGAGGAACATTTTCTATTTGAAATAACAACTATTTCAGCAAATCAATATATGTTTTCATTGTTACAATATTTTTACATAATCCCCCCCTAGCTATCCTTTGTCCCCATCCATCCATCCCAGTTCTAATAAGCCGTTGGATAAGAGAGAAGCAAGTATGACTGCCATGTAAAAAGTCTGATATAGAAACCTGTCAAAACAATGAAAGTTTATTGATGTTTACCATTTCCATTCCATCACCAACGACTGAACCTCAGCTTAGTATGAATGCATCTTGCTAAAGTTTAAATTGTACAATGTATTATTCTGAGAGAGTATCCAAAATATGTGAGTGGAAAAATCTTCACATTGGTATAATATATGTGTGAGTGTGTGTGTGTGTGTAGGATTTAATATTTAGTGCGTATTGATTTTTTTCCAAACTATAAAACCATAAACAACAACATTCTTCAATACTTATACATAAGGTTTACAGCATGCTAACAATTCCACTCTGTTTGCAATTTGTCACAATTGTTTGCTGTATTTAGGCTTGCTTTTTCCTTTTTTCTTTAAAAAACAGTTTTTATGATTACTGATTACTGACAAAATCTTAAGATAAACCTAATCCTCACAATTAATTTGATTGTCTGCATTATGCAGTTATACCTGCCGATATGGCAGTTAGTGAGGAGATTCTTCAGGTAGCTAAAAAGTTGATAATATAATAAAAGCAATTAAGAGTCTGGTGTATTCACTAGTTATGTCTTCATAGTAACATAATATATCATAGGCATTTATCTACTTGCTACTTATGTGATAAAATCTGTACCTACCCTCCCCAGTACTGTACATCAACAAGTTGTCTTTTTACTATTATTGCTTATTAATAATTGTTTTGCAATATGACATATCAATGCTTGCAATCCTCTGCCATCATTATTCATGCTAGCAACAAAGTAAAGATTATTGAAAATGAGGAGAGATCTTGAAATAAGCTGGAAGTTGTTGTTCAGTCCTTTATATTTTTTTATTGTATTTTATTTATTTATTTATTTTTTTTATTTATTATTTTTTTCTTCCCACGTTGATGCCTTCAAAATAACTACTTTTCAAGCTAAGATAATAGTTGCCATTTTCATTTTGGGATACATTCCAACTTTGTTTGCTCCACTGACCTAAGTGGTTAGAGTGTCTGCCTCAGATGCAGGAGGTTGCAGGTTTTAACCCCAGCTGAGTCATACAAGAGGTTTATAAAAACAATGGTAATTGCAACTGCTCAGATGCTCTGCATTAAGAGGATAGTGTTAGGACTGGTTGGCCTGGTGTCAGAATAATGTGATTGGGTGCGACATGATGCTACATTCTTTGGCATGATGCCCCAGTGCTAAACATCAATATAAACTGCCACACTGCAGACATTGTAGAGATATGACTGAAATCTTTTATAAGCTACATTTACAATCCAAATCACACACACGCCAGTTTTGTCTTGTATCTCACCAGCTTCTTTTAGTATTCCTCTAATACAAGTGACATCACAGAACTTAGAAAATCTGTTTCACTTGAGTGTATATTCCCATCAGGTGGTACTGATAATTGACCTGCATGTGGCATTTATATAACGGGTTTTCAGAAGCAGTTGAATGTAGATATGACAATGGCATCTATGTACATTTCCTTTGAAATTTGGTATTGACATGAGCTAGCTCTGAATGAGATATTATCCAATGCATCCAGAAGTGCTGTATATTGGAAAGAGAGACAGACACATAGTATGTGTTATACAGGTACAGATTTTGGATGTAGATACACCCACCCACCCCTGTTTTGTTCTAAATTTTGAGAGTAAAATAAGTATAAATTTTTTAAACATGTTTAATATGGCATGGAGAATGATGGCAAACCTTAAGATTATCAGATGTTTTAACTTTGGACAAAATGGTATCATTATATTTTTATACTTTTTTTAATTTGTCATTGCAGTCAGTATGCCAAAGTATCAGAGTGCTTTTATAATCATTTACATCATTGTGAAAGAAACACCACACTTCATCTGGTGCATAAAATGTTTCTGCACAAAACTGAGAAGTTAAGACCAGTATGTCATCTGCAAGTCAAGCCTTCATGTGACATGGAGTATCGAAATTGCAATACAGATCCTGCAGATGCTTGCATTGAAACACTAATGCATATAATTTCAAGTGAAAGAAACAGTGAAGATATTTGTTTGTAAGTACCTTTAATCTGAGTAATATCTGATTCATGAAACAATTGACTTAATGAATATGTGAATTTCTTTTCATGTGTAATAATAATGAGGACTTTGTGTAGCACCTAATCTTTAGAAGCTCTAAACACTTTACAACGTATATAATGATATGACAACAAAAAACAAAAATAAACACCATGAAGTTAGAAAACATAAAACATGCTGGCGATATTTAAGGTAGGAAACATTATTATTTCTTTAAGTTTGTTCCAGCAGTCGAAAAATGTAATTTTTAAGAGCACTCTTGAAAGGGATCACTGTGTCTTTGTGTCTAATCTCAGTGGGCAATTCTTTCCAAGCTGCTGGACCCAGGTATGCAAAAAAACATTGCTCATATGACTTCATTTTCATGGTGGGAATAATGAGTACCGTATTTTCCGCCCTATAAGTCGCTCCTGGGTATAAGTCGCAGGAGGGGGAAATCCAGATAATTTTGGAAAATTCAACAGATAAGTCGCTCCTGCGTATAAGTCGCTCCTGCGCACTAACCGTAATCACGTTTTTGATACCGCCAGCCATTGCATACGAATTGGTAATTTCCAACAACGTGTACGTATATTCTTGTTTGAAATTTTAAAAATAGAAATATAAGCAAATAAGATTTTTAAATAATGTTTATTAAGTAAATAATAGCGCCACTCGTCTTCTTTTTTTACGCCAGTCACGCACAAGCTTCTCGCTTACGTTGAATTTTCTTACTGCTGAACGATTTCCGTTTTCTTTCGCAAATGCTACGACGTTTAACTTAAATTCTGCATCATAACTTTTTCGCGTGGTAGTTGTAGGTGCCATGATTAAACTGTATTGACTTACACTAATATAACAATTTTAAATCATACAACGTTATTGTGAAACTATCTTTTTTTGATGCTCCATGGTATGAACGGTCTGTATTTATATACCGGTCAATTCCACAACCCGAGCGAACTTCAAAGGCGCTTTATAAAACAATTGAAGTTGTTCGCCAGCCTTCCAGTTTTTTTTATTAATTACTTTGAAGTTCTCTCAATGAAGCCAGTCTCGGTATTCCGGTCAATTTCCACAACCCGAGCAAACTTCAAAGGCACTTTATAAAACGATTGAAGTTGTCCACCAGCCTTCCAGTTTTTTTTATTAATTACTTTGAAGTTCTCTCAGTGAAGCCAGTCTCGGTATTCCGGTCGATTTCCACAACCCGAGCGAACTTCAAAGGCACTTTATAAAACAATTGAAGTTGTCCGCCAGTCTTCCAGTTTTTTTTTTTATTAATTACTTTGAAGTTCTCTCAATGAAGCCAGTCTCGGTATTCCGGTCAATTTCCACAACCTGAGCGAACTTCAAAGGCACTTTATAAAACAATTGAAGTTGTCCGCCAGTCTTCCAGTTTTTTTTTTATTAATTACTTTGAAGCTCTCTCAATGAAGCCAGTCTCGGTATTCCGGTCAATTTCACACCCAGAGCGAACTTCAAAGGCATTTTATACGACAACTGAAATTGTTCGCCAGCCTTCCAGTTATTTTTATTAATTACTTTGGAGTTCTCTCCATGAAGCCAGTCTCGGGTTAATCCAGAGTTTTTATAAACTATTGAAGTAAATTATGAAGCGCTACCGGTACATTTAAATACATATATTGTAGCGACATCTGACCAACACTTTGCTTGAAGCACGTGGTGAATAATAAAAGAAAAACAATGGCAATCGTAATTTCAACATTTTTTTTTATTAATAACAACAAATTTTAACACATATATATTATAACTAAATATTATTTGATTATTTAATTTGATATTCTTGTAGTCTAATACTTATGTGTATGTAAGTTTCGAGCAATTGGCTTGCCGGTATACCGTAGATATATTTCGCTATAACACAGCATCACTGCGCATCAGTCATATCAGTCGTTAAAAAAATTATTTATCGTATAAGTCGCTCCTGCGTATAAGTCGCACGCGTCATTTGAAAGAAAAAAAACGAAAAAAAGTAGCGACTTATACCCCGGAAAATACGGTATACAATTGTCAGAAGAGGAACATGGTAAGTATCTTGCTGGTGTGTACACATGGGTGAGACCAGATAGGTATGTTGGACTGGAGTTCATCAGTGAAACGTAGCACATAGAACAAATTTTGTGTTTAAATCTAGATCGAATGGATAGCCAGTGTAGGGTACATAGCAGCGAGGAGGTGTGCTCTGATCATAGTACTCTAAAGATGATCTAATCAGCTGTGTTTTGAAATTTCTGGAGTAGATATTGAGACGAGCCAGACAGAATTGAATTACAATAGTCCAGTCTTGAAAGTACTGATGAACACACAAGTGTTTTAGTGGCATCAACTGAAAGATATTTGTGAATAGAGCTGATGCGTCTCAGCACAAGATATTCAGCTTTGCATATGTTCATGACATGTTGGTACAATGTGAGAGTCTAGAAACTAGGTGGTAGTTCTTTAAATTGCTATGGTCCAGTGTTGGTTTCTTCAGCACAGGCTTTACATTGGCAGTTTTGAAAAATCTATGAGAATTCCACAGATGAGAGAGAGGTTATTATTAATCAGGTAGTGAAGACAATATTGAATCTAAGTACTCAAGCATCAGTGATGTTGGAGTTGGATCAAATTCACATGACTTTGGTACACTCTTCATCACGATTGTCCATCCTAAATCCATAGAGACAGGTTCAAATGCTCTTAATGACTTGTCGCTGAAATTCTGTATTGTGACTGTATGGTGACAATGAGTTAATTGAATTTGTGTTGTCAAGCTTATCTCTAATGGTTTGTATCTTGTCACAGAAGAAATTTGCAAACAGGTCCGGAAGGTCTACTGGATAGAAGGTCATTGGAAGTGGTATACATTTATTCCGTGACATTAGTTTCTTAGTTATCTTGAAGAGTTCTTTGCCGCTGGAACTCTCTGTGATTTTAGTATTGTAGTGGAATAATTTGGATAAATGATTGTAGTACTGTAGTAGGATAATTTGGCTAAAAGATTGTAGCACTGTAGTGGGATAATTTGGCTAAATGATTGTAGTACTGTTGTGGGATAATTCCGCTACCTCATGTATGAGGTTGCTGGGTAACAAAAAAAATTAAATAATGACTCCATCTCCTGTATGTCTTAATATTTGTTAATATTAATGTTAGAAAACAAAAACCTTTTCCCATGTTAACTCAATCACAGACTAGTACATTATTTCAGTCCATGGGTCAGAATTTGTCCGTACATATAAGGTTTCCTTGCATTCTGATTTTTTCCTCTTTATGTACATATATTTAGAATTTTACATCAAAAATGATGGATTATTTCTCTGCCCATAGAATTTATTAGAAATCGATATGTCCTATTAATCTAATTGCTACAAAAAGCATAAAAATGATAATTATCTGACACATATCCAGGAAATGTCAAAATGGCAAATCAGTCATAAAATGTTACATATCAGAAAATATAGTCTTAAATATTGTTGAATGTTAGAAATGTAAATACTTCCTTTCTACTTTTTATTATTGTTGTAAATTATCTTAAACCAAGAATATAATTTTCATACTTAAACAAAAATAAAAAAATGCTCATTAAATAAAAAAAAATCTTTTCATATTTTAGATCTGTTGCTTTTACCTACACATGTCTGGAAAAGAACATCTTGCAGTGTCCACCTATTTTGCAACATCGTTATCTTACCTTGATACAGTATGAAATGGACAAGCATTACCTGAACTGCAGTGCAAACCTGTACACGTGTTCTGAATCGCTTATAAAATACTCCAAGATCCTGATCACACATAAGATTGAAATGGACGAAAGATACCAACATGACACCAATGGTCTGGATCACAACATGAATGAGGAAAATGTTGACAGCAGTGACCGTGAAATGAACAAATACTTGGATCATAAATTGCATGATATATGTGAGGTTCTTAACCTGACCTACTCCTGTTTAGAGCATGAAATACTCAGGTTGGACTTGGCTTTGCAGTCTTCATTGATGGCAGTGCTTCATGCAGTTAGAAACAGTGTACATAATATTTGCAAGGGTACAAAAGACTTATTTTACATTTATTTAAAAAATACAGAAGTTGATACAATCTGGACATCCAGTCATGAAATGTTGTTGTAAGGTTTAACGCCATTTTTCAGCAGATGATGGGCTATACATGCTGGCCAGTATTATTGGTGGAGGAAGAATCTGGGAAACCCCCTGGAAAGAACCACCAACCCACAAGAAGCTACTGGCAAGCTTTCTCACATAACTACATTAGCTGAATCTTAGACTCGTACCCACGCAGACAGAGGTGAGATGGCAGTGGTCTGTAATGGAGAGCGCTTTGGACCACTTGGCCACTTGGGGCCCCTAGTCATGAAATGAAAAAACAGACTAAGCAGCAAATCCTGACACAACATATATATATATATATATATATATATATATATATATATATATATATATATATATATATATGTTTATTTCTTTTAAAGTTTTTAAAGTTTCCCAAAACCCAATACAGCATCAATTCCAGAACTCTGAAAATTTAGGAGGACGCACTCCCATTTCCCAGATTTGATAAATCATTTTATAAATGTTAATATAATTTCATATATTAATAAAAGTTGCCAGGAACATTGCCCACCTCACACTGCTATTAGTGCAAACCAAAACTTTAGATGCCTTTGCTATCGTTTGCCCTAGCTTATGCTGTGGTCAACATTTGTGGACCCTGTTGTTCATCACTTACCAAGAGAAAAATGTATTATTTCATATGTGGGTATTTATATCAATCACTTTCATAACTGAACAGAAGAAGGATGGTATGGTTACATTATATTAATATCTGCAATCCTGCATAGCTTCAAAAGTGGGTTTTACTGAACAATGTTGAAAACATTCATAGGACCACCAATTTCTGTTTTCCAGGAAAAAAAAATTTAAAAATTGTTCCATTACTTGAGTGTAATAAAAGTCTAGTCAGTCTTAGCTGAGTAATGCAATATATATATGCATATATATAATCTTATCTCCTTTTGATATCTCACAAGTCCACAAAAGTCAGTCTATTAGTTTTGCCTCAGAAAGATTTATTTCAAGTTTTCACTCCAATCTGCTTACAGGACAAGAACCAGGTTACTGTCCTTTGGAATTGTACGATAACGTAAAGTGTTACAGATGTCGTCTGCTGGAGCTGCAGAAGGCTGAACACATCTTTAACACAGTTATGATGCTGACTGATTCTTCTATTGACCATGACACAATCTTGGAGAATTTCTGCAGGTAAGACTACAGCGTGTTGAAGATTAAACTTGACATATGGTGCACTTTCTTACCCAAGACAATTTGGAATTGATCATGACACAAGTCTGGGAATATATTTCTGCTGGTTAGTATACAGCATGTTGAAGACTAAACATGATATAGAGTACATTTTTATATAAATGCACTGTTATGAGTGACCATCTGTAGAACAGAACCATCAACCACAATTTTTCAGCAAAATATGCTTTTCAAAACTGTTATGAATGACTGCATCACAAAAAACAGATAATCATAGTTGACCTTTATTTAATCCTTTTTAGCCATGATTACTGAAGAGGGTTTGTGTGGTGCCCCCAACTCAATTGATAAATTTGGCATCCAGTTCATAACATTTCAGGTCATCATATGCTACTGACCATTGCCCAGACTAATGTACATGTCATTAAACATCATTGTAATGCCAAAGTCAAGTAAATGCACATTTTACACTTAATCATTGCTTCTGCAAAGAGAGCAGTCAGTATGTGAACCTCCTGGATAGGAGAGTTTTCCTCCTGAAAATAATTGGTGTACCTCACATCACCCGCTGATATCTCCTGTGTACAGAAAATATTTATATTCCTCACAAATTTATATTGTTAATATGCTGTGATAATATTGTAATTGAGTAACACCTTAGTTTAGTTGGAATTTGAAGGTAAGAAACAATTAATGGCTTTTATTTTTCTTCCTTTCTAATTACATATTTATGTTTGCAAATTTAATAGAAGTCAAATTGAAATCAGGATATTTTAAAGTAAATAAGACAATAACTCACCATACCCATGGTCAAGTGGTCTTGTATAAAAATTCTAATGTTCTGCCAGTTTATACAGCAACTTTAAATTTAACAAATTATTTTCAACGCTGAGAAGTTCATCTGACTGACAGCAAATATATGGGCTGGTGAACCTCTCATTTTTGCTTCTAATAAGCATGCTTGGCTTGAGAAGTGTCATTTTATTTTCTTGCCATTAAAATGTGGTGTGAGAGTCAATTGTTGGTTATTTATGTGGTGCTATAGTACTGTAACACTAATATGACACATCAACAACACTAAGTTATTAAGTATTTATTTATGATCAAGTCTACTGCTAAACAATCACATTGCAAGCAAGGGATCAACTACCAATCACATTGCAAGCAAGGTATCAACCTTCAGTCACATTATAAACATTTTATCAACCATCAATCACATTGCAAGCAAGATATCAACCATTAGTCACATTGCAAGCAAAGTATCAACCATCAATCACATTGCAAGCAAAGTAGTAATCACTTCCACATGTCTCAAACTGCACCCATCTATTCTTAGGCCTCGACACAAAAGCTTAACTGAAGTAATAAATCAGTAGCTAACGTTCTTTTAACTTAAAATCTGACCACTTGATGATGAGGCCATATGCCATAATGCAACTTTTATTGTGTGTCCTTGACCTTTAGGATCTCGCATACAAAAATACCACAATTAGGCTCCATAATTCCATCCATAAAATATAAAACATTTGGAGATGGTTTTATTAACATCATGATGATGGTGTGTGACTTAACAAGGTGTTTTGTCATGGATGGTGTGTGAATTAACAAGGTGATATTCATGAATGGTATGTGACAACAAGGTAGTATGTTATAAATTGTGAATTAACAAGGTGGTATGTCATGGATGATGTGTGACTTAATAAAATGGTATGTTATCAACATGTCACAACATGCTGTGTGAATTAATGAGGTAGTATGTCACAGCATCAGGTATGACTTGACATGGTTGAATGTTGCAACATGCTGTGTAAAGTTAATGAGGTAGTGTGTCACTGCATGGGGTATGACTTAACACGGTTGAATGTTGCAATATGCTGTGTGGATTAATATGGTAGTATGTTACTGCATGGTGTATGACTTAACACAGTTGAATGTTGCAATATGCTATGTGAATTAATAAGGTTGTATGTCACAACATCATGTATGACAAGTTGTATAATTCAGTATAATATATAATTTGTATTGTGCATCCTTATAGTCAAAAATTGGAATATCTTGTGAAATAAATAATATATGAACTTTTGAAAGAGTTTAACATAAACATTTCAGCACATACAAGTCAGTTCAGACTGCTATCATTTCTGTGGAGGATGAGTGTTTGTTGAGCTGGGGGTTGTTACAGCTGTGGAACCAGACAATTGAGCTGTACAAAGGGAAACAGTGTATATTGGACCCATGCAGCAAGCAGGCAGCACAGAAATGTTTTACTGAGTATGGGGCCACAGTAACTAATGTTTCTGTTGTCAATGTTTGCAGGTAACCTATATTGAATATTTATTCAGGGAGAAACCATGAAAATACCTGACTGTGCCTATTTTAAAAAAGGTATTGTCATTGCATATAATAGGGTATTTTATATAGAATGAAATGGCATATTATATCATTACAGTACTTGATATAGAGTGAAATGGCATAGTATATCATTACAGTACTTGATATGGAATAAAATGGCATAGTATATAATTGTGGTACTTTATATAGAGTGAAATGGCATAGTATATCGTTACAGTACTTGATATGGAATGAAATAGCATAGTATATCATTATTTTGCTCAATTTAGAATGAAATGGCGTAGTATATAATTACAGTACTTGATAAAGAATGAAATGACATAGTATATCATTACAGTACTTGACATAGACTGAAATAGCATAGTATACTATTATTTTGCTCAATATAGAATGAAATGGCATAGTATATTATTACAGTAGTCCCCCTCTTGAATGGCCCCCCTGACCAGCGGCCACCCGCTTCTTACGGCCAGAATTCCTTGGCACCGAAGAGTATGTATTAAAAAGTACCCCTCAAGAGCAACCACCCCTCTAACGCGACCAGCGGCCAGCATTTTAGTACAAAAAATGAAAATGTCCCCCTCATGAACGGCCACTTTTGTTTCTTCAAATGTATCCAGAACCAATAATTAATTCAAATCTTGACGTAAGGTAAGCAATTTTGATTATCTCTATCATAGATACACGTCTCTGAGTGTCAAGTCGCCATTATAAGTGTCGACTTAAGATTTATAGTATATCATTATCTATAAAAGTCGATGTTTACATAAAATGGGCTCAATAATGTTATGATAGAGTTTGGGGTTTAACACCAATGTCGAGTTCTTCTCTTTGATGATTATAACCAGACGTAATTGTTATAATCATAACAGGGTCAGCATAGGCTAAAAATAGGTTTTGTACATTGGCACACACAGAGTATCTTAAAAAAACAACAGGGTATCAGACAAAGACCGGAAAAATCATGTGACCACACATTATGGCTTCCTTTACGATGACTGTATTTCGTACACTCGACACAAGTTTTGTCTGCATAATTAAATCGCATACAGTCAGCAATAACCGAATAAATCATTACCAAACATTAAAATGTGATCACATTAACGGATACATTATCTAGAAGAAAGTCGGGAATGCCAAACAATTTATGTAAGAAAGACTCGAAAAGATAAGTTTATGTTGAAATAATTTGAATAAACAAAGTCATAACCAATAAGAAGGTTTTTCAGCAACAGTGGGAAAATGGAGTAAATGGAAACATAATTATGTATGTACCAAGATGTAAATGACGTTTTTGAATCCATTTGCAATGTGCATGACAACAATTCCCGCTCGCATATCACACTTACGCCAAGAAAAATAAAATAGTAACGTATATTCAGTTGAAATAAATTTGTTATTATAACAAAATGAACCTTTTAATGAATAATGTTTCATTTAGACGAAGATATTTAATGTTTTGAAGTATGTAGCTTTCTTACTACGTACATTACATATACATGTACTTCTCATAATAAATTTAGCCCCCCTCTGGAACGGCCACCCGTCTTATAAGGCCACTTTCCCAGTGCAGCAGGGGTGGCCGCATAAGAGAGGGACTACTGCTCAGTATAGAATGAAATGGCTTAGTATATCATTACAGTATTCGATATAGAATGAAATGGTATAGTATATCATTACAGTACTTCATTTAGAATGAAAGTTAATTATCAACAATGTTTCTTCATGTACAGTTGTTAGTAGATTCATAATAGAACAATTGTATCAAGTTCTGATGGATACATCATTTATTTTGGTTTTGTAGTTTCATGTCATTGAAGTTGTTTAACACAAGTTATTAATCTAAAAATGCATATTTTGTACGTCTTGAGAAAGGGAAAAATATATATGTTTGGATTGATGCTTTTTGTTGCATTGCTTGAGAAAGGGAAAATCTATATGAATGGATTGATGCTTAGATTTTCTTTCAAATTGTCAGTGCCAAAGAAGCAGCCAGTGAATGTTTGATAACTAGCTTGATAGACTGTGACCCTCAGATTGTGACAGAGTTAATATCAGAGCTGCATAGTCTGAATACTGATGGGGAACCAAACTGCAGACTAATGCCATATGTACCTGTATGTATTTTAATTAATTTACTCTTTTATGTATTCAGTCCTTCAGTGTATGCAGTGAAACTTACTATTTAATGTACATGTTAAAACTTCAATCTTTAATGTCAACAGGAAGATTTGAAACTTTATTGTATAAAGTACAATTTCATTCTTAATGGTATACAGTAAAATGTCATACTATTTGCATACATACAGGAGAAAATTTATTCTTTAATGCATACAGTAAAATTTCATGAATTATGCAAACAGTAAAATTTCATAAATTATGCATACAGTAAAATTTTATACATTAATGCATACAATAAAAAATTTATTCTTTAATGCATACAGTAAAATTTCATACTTTAATGCATACAGTAAAATTTCATGAATTATGCAAACAGTAAAATTTCATAAATTATGCATACAGTAAAATTTTATACATTAATGCATACAGTAAAAACTTTATTCTTTAATGCATACAGTAAAATTTCATACTTTAATGTAATAATAATAATAATAATAATATGGACTTCATATAGCGCCTAATCTTTTGAAGCTCTAAGCACTTTACACCATCAATAATGATATGAAAAACAAACAACAAAAACAATGAAATTGGAAAACATAAAAACATGCTGAAAACATATAAGATACAAAACACAATTAGGTCTCTAAGTTTGTCCCTGCAGTCGAAACAGGTGAGTTTTAAGAGCACTCTTAAAAGGGACCAAAGTGTCTTTGTGTCTAATTTCAATGGGCAATTCGTTCCACGTCGCTGGGCCCTGGTATGCAAATGAACATTGTCCATATGACTTTGTTTTCACCGTGGGAACAATGAGTATATGATTATCAGAAGAAGAGCGTAAGTATCTAGCTGGTGTATACACATGGTTGAGGCTGGATAGGTATGTTGGACTGGAGTCTGTCATTGAAACATAGCACAGAGAACAAATTTTGTGTTTGATTCTGTATTGAATCGATAGCCAGTATAGGGTACAGAGCAGTGGTGAGGTGTGCTCTGATCGAGGTACTCTAAAGATGATCCATGCAGCTGTGTTTTGAACTTTTTGAAGTTTCTGGAGTAAATATTGTGACAAACCAGACAGAATTGAGTTACATTAGTCCAGTCTTTAAAGTACTAATGAACACACAAGTGTTTTAGTGGCATCAACTGAAAAATATTTACAAATGGAACTGATGCATCTCAATTCAAGATATGCAGCCTTGCATATGTTCATGACATGTTGGTGCAATGTGAGAGTACTGTCTAGAGTAACACCTAGGTTTTGTACTGACTGAGAATTTAATGTTGGTGTTGCTGATATTTATTGTCTGAGCTAAAGGATGTGAATGAGAAAGTCTTTGTGTTGTGATCAGAATGTCCTCAGTTTTATCATCATTCATCTGCAGATTGTTACATGTCATCCATGATTTCACATCATAAATGCACCTCTCTACTCCTTGGATGGTAGCATCAACTTCATTTGGGTCGCTAGACTTGTATATTTGGGTGTCATCAGCATACAATTGGTGCAACACTGGGTGATGATCTATGACACTTGAGAGCTGCTGAGTGTACAGAATGAAGAAAACAGGTCCAAGAATAGATCCCTGTGGAACTCCACAACATATGTCAACTGGGCTGGAGTGTATTCCATTTGCAGATATAATTTTTGTCCTGTTGACTAAGTAGGACTTGAACCACTGTAAGGCTATATTCTGAATGCCAAATACATGCTGGAGACGGTGAAGTAATATATCATGGTCTATTGTGCCAAATGCTGCAGATAAATCCAAGAGAGTGAGGACTGTAATCTTTCCACTATCCAAAGCAGAGAGAATGTCATTAAATACTTTCAGAAGAGTAGTTTCCGTACTGTGGCAAGGGCGATATGCAGACTGTACATTGCTGAAAGACTTTTTCTAAGATTTTTTATATGAATGGGAGATTAGAAACTGGGTGGTACTTTTTTAAATCATTATGGTCAAGTGTTGGTTTCTTCAGCAGTGACTTTACAATGGCAGCTTTGAAAAATGATGGGAATTCCCCCGATGAGAGAGAGATATTAATAACATCAGTTAGTGAAGGCAATATTGGGTCTAAACACTCAAGCAACAGTGATGTCAGAAATGGATCAAGTTCACAAGACTTTGGTGCACTTTTCATCACGATTGTCGGTACTTAATCAATAGAAACAGGTTCTAATGCCCCAAATGGTTGTCGCTGAAATTCTGCATCATAATTGTATGGTGACAAGTCAGTTGAAATTGTGCTGTCAAGCTAATCTCTAATGGTTTGTACTTTGTCATGGAAGAAATTTGCAAATTGGTCCGGGAGGTCTAGTGGAGAGAAGTTTGTTGGAAGTTGCAGCTGGAACTCTCCATGATCTTAGTACTGCAGTGGGATAATTTGGCTAAATGGACTATGTTTGTGATGTTCTTCTTCATTGATTTGTTTATGAATAGTAAGTCTGATGGAAAGCCAAGAATAATTAGGTTACCACCTATCGAATTTCCATACTCCAGAAGATTTGGAAATTGCTCCAGAAAGAGAGATTCAGTCAGCTTGTTTTTCCTACTAGGAGGAGGGCAGTAGAGACAGAAAAAATGGACTGACCTTTGTACCAGTGTGAGCGTTGTTTGGACTAGTTCAAACGATGTGTGGCAGAAATTGAAGGTTGTGTTGTACTTAAGGCATTAGATCATGGAATTATTTGTAATTACAGCAATTCCACCTCCGCGAGAGTTGCTGGGGAATGACTTGATGGAGTAATCGCTGAGTGTTAAATCCGCACACTTATGTTCATCATCTGACGATTGTAACCATGTTTCTGTCAGGAAGAAGACGTCGATATTCTGGTCGTTGATAAAATTAACAATTTCTGTGCGCTTTTCCGGTGATCCTACTGATTGAGCGTTGAATAATGCAATACATAGTGGTATCCCTGGGACAGTTGACACAACAGTTGACGATTTAAGAGGAATTCGAACCAGGTTATTAAAATTAACGGCAGAATTTTTAAATTGTTTATCAGTTATGGGTGAAAGGGAGTTAACTGGAATTCTTCCTGTTCTAAGCCGGCCAGCTTTGAAAGAATGTTTTTTTTTTCGCTTACGTTTACATTTAAGTAATGATGAATGTATTCCCAGTTCATTCAGTCTTGAGCACAATGTAGTATCTAGAACCAAGGTGTGGTCATTTAATCCAATTAATGAGGGTCCATCATATTGGAAGCAGTCATGTGACGGCGGTTTTTTTTAAAAACAAATGACGTCTTAACAGTGGAACAAAACAGCTGAGAAAAATTCTAATTGTTCTCGTTTCCAAAACAATGAGATGAATTAACACATATGATATGGAACAGCCAATGCATGATGAAACACAATAATGTAGACGAAGATAGACAATAAGCACAAATATCATAAAAAATATCACAAAATCGGAAGAGCCTTTCTCGAGCAGTTAAGCCATGGTGGCCATCTTTCCACATCCATGTATACAGTAAAACTACATACATTAATGCATACAGTAAAATTTTATACATTAATGCATACAGTAAAACTACATACATTAATGCATACAGTAAAATTTCTTACATTAATGCATACAGTAAAATTTTTTACATTAATGCATACAGTACAACTTCATACATTAATGCATACAGTAAAATTTCTTACATTAATGCATACAGTAAAATTTTTTACATTAATGCATACAGTACAATTTCATACATTAATGCATACAGTAAAACTACATACATTAATGCATACAGTAAAATTTCTTACATTAATGCATACAGTAAAATTTCTTACATTAATGCATACAGTACAATTTCATACATTAATGCATACAGTAAAATTTCTTACATTAATGCATACAGTAAAATTTCTTACATTAATGCATACAGTACAATTTCATACATTAATGCAGTAAAATTTCTTACATTAATGCATACAGTAAAATTTCTTACATTAATGCATACAGTACAATTTCATACATTAATGCATACAGTAAAATTTCTTACATTAATGCATACAGTAAAATTTCTTACATTAATGCATACAGTACAATTTCATACATTAATTCATACAGTACAATTTCTTACATTAATGCATACAGTAAAATTTCTTACATTAATGCATACAGTACAATTTCATACATTAATGCATACAGTAAAATTTCTTACATTAATGCATACAGTAAAATTTCTTACATTAATGCATACAGTAAAATTTCAAACATTAAAGCCTACAGTAAAATTTCATACTTTACAGTGGGGTTTAGAAAGTCTTTTAGCATGTAACATGTTTGAGTGATGTTTATTATATGTGTGTGCTTCATCTAATTTGGCCATACATCATTTTTTGCATCTGTTGAAATGAATGTAAAAACTGACATTTATGCTGTGTATGATCCCTTTTCAATGAGTATTTGCCATCATGTTTGCATTTTGAATGCATGTTCTATTGCATTTGTATGGGTATCAATGCATGTATGCATGTTCTTTTGCATTTGTATGGGCATCATTGTATGTGTAAGTTCTGTTATGTTTGTGTGTGTATAATTGTATATATGCATACTCTATTGTGTTTGAATCATGATCTTTGCAGGTATGCATGTATGTTCTGTTATGTTTGTATCATCATCTATGCATGTATGCTTGTTCTATTATGTTTGTATCATCATCTATGCATGTTCTATTGTGTTTGTATGGGCAACTATATTTGTATTCATATGCTGTTGTGTTTGTATGGGAATTTTGTATATATACATGTATGTATAATCTATTCTGTTTGTATCATCTATGTATGTATACATGTTCTATTCTGTTTGTATCATCATCTATGTATGTATACATGTTCTATTCTGTTTGTATCATCATCTATGCATGTATACATGTTCTATTATGTTTGTATCATCATCTATGCATGTTCTATTGTGTTTGTGTGTTTGTATGGGCAACTATATTTGTATTCATATGCTGTTGTGTTTGTATGGGAATTTTGTATATATACATGTATGTATGATCTATTCTGTTTGTATCATCTATGTATGTATACATGTTCTATTCTGTTTGTATCATCATCTATGCATGTATACATGTTCTATTGTGTTTTTTATGGCCCTCATTGAATGTATGCAGGTGGTCTCTCTTAATTCTTTCAAGTAATAACTCAAATCCACAGTAACAGATTAATCAGAAGATAAGTTAGTTGTTCTCTTCCATATTTATTCTTCCAAACAAGATTACTGTATCCTGCTCACTTTAAATGAAATCATCGCCATCTTAAAATCATCGCCATCTTAAAATCATCGCCATCTTAAAATCATCAACAATCATAGTTTGTGCACAATAACAAAACACTAATTTCACTGACAACTAACATATCACTGTAGAGCAGAGGAGTGATGCTTTGATTGGCTAAAGTGTAGAATGAAAGCTTGGTAAAAGCTGTCATGCTTCAAAAACAATATATGGATTTAATTAGCCAAAGGGTATAATGAAAGTTTGAAAAATGTTATTCATGCTTCAAAAACAATATATGGATTTGATTGGCTAAAGTGTATAATGAAACCTTGGAAAATCTGTCATGCTTCACAAACAATATATGGATTTGATTGGCCAAAGTGTATAATGAAAGCTTGAAAAAAGTTACTCATGCTTCAGAAACAATATATAGATTTGATTGGCCAAAGTGTATAATGAAACCTTGGAAAAATACTGTCATGCTTCACAAACAATATATGGATTTGATTGGCCAAAGTGTATAATGAAAGCTTGAAAAAGGTGTGCATGCTTCAGAAACAATATATGGATTTGATTGGCAAAAGTGTATAATGAAAGCTTGGAAATGCTTCAGAAACAATATATAGATTTGATTGGCCAAAGTGTATAATGAAAGCTTGGAAATGCTTCAGAAACACTATATGGATTTGATTGGCCAAAGTGTATCACTTACCACTACAAACAAGTTTTGAATCCTGAATGACCCCTGACCCCAATAAAAATGGATGAAACTCTTAACTCTGAAACAAAATGAACTTTTTTCATCAGATATTTATAGATGACAGGCAGATAAATGAAGGTATCAAACTATGCTTGTCACACTGGCACAAAATGTGACATACATTTCTGCTGCAGTAAAACAACGATTTGTTGCACCATCAAATTGCTTCAACCATCTACCCTAATGATAAAAGCTACCTGAGATACTTTGGAGTTATATGGACAATGTGACTGATGTCATGTGACTACATGCAAGACAAGAAATGTTTGTACATCAGTTATGATTTTTCTTTATCTAAACATTGCCTTCCTCATGAAGTCAACTTTTACATTGCACATGGTGAGCCATCACTGTAGGGGGAAACCATTGTAGGTATGTTCCAGGCAGGGAGAAACCATTGTTTAATTAGTAAACACCTTATGTCTAACTGTAGAAAGCAGATGACTATTACTAAATGACATTTATATTGAAAATTTGCCCAGGCATGTAGAATAGCCATTGTGACCGAGTGACTGTTTTGTTAAGGTGACCCTTAGGATAGTTTTGACTGTATTCAAAATATGCACATAGAAATACAGAATAGCTCACTTGGAAATTTAAGATCACAAAATCACAGTACTCCAATGTTGCATACGTCAAATTTAGAAAAACCTATTGGCAGTTGTAAAGAATATACAAAAAATGCAAAATAGATGAATGCAAGTGCAAATATAACAGTGTTTATTAATAGCAAACAATATCACTAAACTTATAGTGGTGATTTACTCCATATAGTATTTACCTTGCTATACAATTACAAAATTTAGTTTGAATATGTTCTGAGGTGATAGATGAATCTTTATTTTAAAATAAATTTTAAAATTTACAATGTATACCAGCATTTTCTGATTTACTCAAAAATTTATATAAAAATTGTACAAAATTTTAAATTGCATCTGTGGGTGACTACTTAAAATTAAATGTGCCTTTTAAGTCCCAAGTATATTTTACTGAAATAGCTCTGGTGTTTCTTCATTGCCATTTTTTTTTCTAGTGCTCTTATATTTTCCATAGCTTACCCTTGAGTGATGCTTGCATGGTGTATAAATTTACAGAATTCCAACTGATGTGTGCATTGTTTACATTGTAATTATGTTATGCTGTTTCTATATTTCAGTTCATAAGATAAATACTCTCATTACAGAAATTTTAGCATAAATATTTGACAAAACACAAAAATGTTATCAAATTGTGAGTTCTAAAATACTTTTACAGATGTCTTTGCTTCTCAGGTATCCACTCGTTATCTTCACATAGTTGAAGGAAATGCAGCTGCCCACATTAATTTCACTCTCATGACACCTTATATGCAGTCATGTCAAGGTGACAGTTGTATGCTTGAAATTCAGTTCGTGTTCAGTGAAAATACAAGCACACTGCCAAGGTAAGTTTTCATTAGACAATAGATAATAGGTATGTATGTTCGAATTGTACATCAGAAAATATTACTTGTATTTAGAATGTAAGTATGATAAACAATAAAGCTATTGAAGAAATATACATCATACATTTATTTCTCCTTTAAATACATTATCTGATGATAATACATCAGAAGTCTTTCAACTACATCACAAAAAAAGATGTTAACTTTGTCTTTTGGCATAGTTTGCACTAAAAGTGCTAAATTATCATCTGCTATCTTAGATCGTTGTCAGCTGTGAGTGGTCTCCTTTTATAGTGATTAGCACCAAATTCTATCATTCATTATTACCTCTACTACTGTGAAAGAAGGATTGTTTTGAAACCTCACAAATTCTTACTGATATTTTGCTTATTTTTAAGAGTTTGATCCAAGAAATCATCATATCATATAGTATATTTCACCTATTCTCTGAATTTAGTTGGCTCTGTACGATGTTATCTTTTAGCCTTGGTTTCACTTTCATATACACTTAGATTAGCCCAAGCATACATCCAGTACATGATGCATAGATTGCCTTTATCTAATCATGTATTCCAGATGCATACATGTCACTTGAAAAAACACAAGTGTTTGACTTTTTTAAATATATCAACTCACAGCTGTTACTAGACTAGCATTCACACAAAATTGTTTGCTTAATGACATTATTCATGGCATATGTTCTGGATAGAATGCAACATTTTCGTTAAATTCAGGTTCAAAGAACACAGTGAAATGTTCATGTGGTCTCTTTCCAAAGTAATCAGTCAGTCCTTTCCTGAGTTCCAGGTAATCACCACAAACTTGACTTGCAACATATCTAGAATTACCTGTCAAAAGAGTTCTTAGCTGTAATAATTTCAACTCCTTAGCATGTTTTGCAATTGATTCAAACTCTGCTAAAAGTCACAATACCTTCTCCTTGTCCATGGTCATATGCCTGTAGCTTTACTTGAATTGAAGATGTTTTTCCATTGCATTTTCTTGACTCTTTACTCTTTATTCTTTTTATTTTTTCTATCTCAATTTCCAAACGCTTCCTTGCTAATCTTAATTTTCTTCTTTCCATGTCCCATTCAAACTCCTTCTGACTAAACTCTAGTTCTATTTCATTCTTCTTTGTGTGAGGTTTTTACTATGTTTCCTTGAGTGGTTGCATGTGCTCAAGGTTAAGTTCCTCTTCATACTCAGTATCTTAGTATCTGTAAATTTCATCATATTCTCTGCTGCTGCTTTTCTTTGTGTTCACCCTGATGCAACTGTTGCCTCCTCAACTTCTACATCATCAGCAACTGACCTAATGACAGACGGTATCTACATACTGTAAATTCTATCACCGTGATCACAGCCACTGGACTTGTTTTCTTTTCTATGAATTTTTTGGCTTATATGTGTACACTCATTACAGTAATACACACTTTGCACTTAAGCAATCAACAACTATACATTATACATACATACAGTAAAACCAGTCAGTGCTAATATCACACACAGTTTTCCTTCATAATTGTCAAACACAATTCCAATGTATTGAACAAATCCAACTAATTCACACAGAATTATCGGAATCTGTACCACTGCCACCAAGGGGCCCTGAGTGGCCGAGTGGTCTAAAGCACGTCCATTATGGATCACTGCTGTCTCACCTCTGTCTGTGTGTGTTCGAGTCTAAGATTCGGCTAATGTAGTTATGTGAGAAAGCTCGCTAGTAGCTTCTCGTGGGTCGGTGGTTCTTTCCAGGGGTTTTCCCGGGTTCTTCTTCCACCAATAATACTGGCAAACCATGTATAGCCTATCATGTGCTGAAAAATGGCATTAAACCCTATAAAAAATATTTAAAAAAAACAATGCCACCAGAATGTTACATTTGGGTTCAAAGGACACAGAAACACCAAGTAAGGGTCCTACAACATTATGTAAAATAAAGCTAAAGTCTTCACAAAAACCAAACATCAGCATTGCTAACAGTACCAAGCCTAGCTAAATAACTGCCTGCTCTCCCACTCTGCTCTTGTTTTAGTAGGGGTTAGAGATCAGGGATTGTAAGTAAACAACATTTGTACCTTATCCAAGGGCATGAACTGGTCCAGGCTTGGTTAGCCATGCGAAGATAAACAACAGAACTGAACCTGTTGACAATCTATGGTTTTTTTTAAATATCCATAATGCTGGGATTAATGTTCTGACCAACTATCAAAACAAAACAGCTAGAATCTGATACAGGCATGGAGAAAGAAATCATACTTATAACAATTTTCAGTCTGGAAAACTTGTATATCAAAAAACTCCATTCAGAATCAGCTTTGTAACTATGTGGTTCTATTTCTGCTGGCTTAGTGGACATTTTTTTCTTCCCTTTAAGATCTCATCTGTCCACTGACCCATGCCACTCTTTCACTGTATGAGTGTATCTTATATGAGACTTTAGGCTGCTGGTCACAGAATATCGAAGCCATTACCTACTTTGTTGTAGTACAATACAATTTGCACCTCTTCCTATTCTCCTGACTTACAGTGATTAATAAATATATTTGAAGAAACTATTTTTGCAAGTTACATGATTTTTTCGTTAACACTTACTGGATCATATGATGGATACCAACTCCAAAGGATTTCCCGCTTTTAAAACCCTGGATGAGAATAAACCTTGGGTTCTGACAATGATGTACTGTGGCACTAATCCATTTATCCTAGGGGAGATCATTCATATCTGACCTCCATTTCAGTAAGCAGATATATTAAGATGCTATTAAAGATAAAACAATGTTTTCAACACTTTTTCTTTCTTGATTGGGCCTATCTTCATCAGGTAGTGTCAGGACTTATGAGTTATTTGTATTTTGATGTGGTAAATATTGCTGAAGAAATAGGCATGTTATTTTTTTGTTTGTATAATTTAATTTTGAGTTATAAAAAATTGTATGCAGCGTAATTTTGAAAACTGAAAAACGTTGATTTAAAAATAAACTGAAAACAAAATTTATGATTTATTGCAATAACGTTTACACGGTTTAGCTCAGTTTTTTAATCATAAGTAATTATTATATTCACTGATGTACTTGTTTATCAGCTTTTGTAAGCATATTTGGGAGAGAATTCTGACTATTCTATTAAAGAACACATAAACTTATCCATTCACTCCATTTAGCGTGGGTCTATGTTTTGTTGATGTTGTATGATAAATAACATCAATATTGTGCTGCCTTCAGGAGAATAAATTCAAAATTATATATTAATAAAAACAAGCACTTTGCATAGAATCTATAGATATTGTTCACAAAAGATATTATAGACTGTTTTAAATGATGTTCATAAAAGATATTAGAACACTTTTTGATGATGTTATTAAAGATTTTAGTTTAGGTCAATTTTTAAATGATATTCTTAAAGATTTTATGTCCCATTGTAAATGATGTTCATTAACATTTGATGACACTTTTTAAATGTTGTTCTTAAAAGAATTTAGCTTAGTTCACTTTTTAAAGGATGTTCTTAAAGATTTTAGTTTAGGTCAATTTTTAAATGATATTCTTAAAGATTTTGTCCCATTGTAAATGATGTTCATTAACATTTGATGACACTTTTTAAATGTTGTTCTTAAAAGAATTTAGCTTAGTTCACTTTTTAAAGGATGTTCTTAAAGATTTTAGTTTAGGTCAATTTTTAAATGATATTCTTAAAGATTTTGTCCCATTGTAAATGATGTTCATTAACATTTGATGACACTTTTTAAATGATGTTCTTAAAGATTTTAGTTTAGGTCAATTTTAAATGATGTTCTTAAAGATTTTAGTTTAGGTCAATTTTTAAATGATGTTCTTAAAGATTTTTGGTCAGTTTTTAAATGATGTTCTTACAGATTATAGGTCACTTTTTACATGCTGTTCTGAAAGGTTTTAGGTAAATTTTTATGTGATGTTCTGAAAGGTTTTAGGCAAATTTTTTAATGATGTTCTGAAAGGTTTTAGGTAAATTTGTAAAGCAAAAAATTGTCCATAAAAAAAAATCGGTATAGGTCAAAATATCTTAAGAATGCCAAACATTCAAAGTTTTTTTGTAAGTAAAGAGATCAGATACCTGATTATCTGTATATGTTTGGGTGTATGAATAATTATAGGTCAAAGGAAAATATGTTTTTAGCTGAATATTTTAAACATCTTAATAATAATAATAATAATAATAATAATAATAATAATAATAAAAATAATAATAATAATAATAACTATAATAATAATAATAATAATAATAATAATAACTATAATAATAATAACTATAATAATAATAATAATATAAGGATCACTTTTTCACAAATTACTCTTTAAAAATAAAAACAATGTGTTTCATTCTGTCAGATGTAGCAACTCCACTGGAATACAGCAGGTGGTAAGTTCAACCTGCTCTCATGTATTCAGCAAGGACACATGGGGAAAGCCACTAAACATGTACTTGGAAGCCCGTGCTGACCACAGGATGGACAGAATGCAGGAAGTCAACATGACCCCAGTGGCTATCCTCTGGGAAAATGGCACAAAAATAATGTCTTGGAACCTTCTTCCAATTCAGGTAGATTTTATGCTGAATTAAAATCTGTCATTGTTTAGAAGAAATTCATGAGATAATTTTTGTCAATACAGAAGATAAGAAACAAAAGCACAATGGTAGAGACTTTAGAAGCATTCAATATTCCTGCCTGTATAGTGAAGATTAAGCTTTGGTAGCATCAAAAAGACTGCAAAACAAAGATGAAGGCAGAAAAGAGTAACATCTTTGAAATACAGGCCATATTGTTTTTAATAAACTTCACTCCTTTGCAAGTCCAAAGGCCTTCTCAATAGGAACATCTCCATGGGATGCATCCAGGTTCATGCAAGGAAAAAGATCTTGTAGCTGACCAGTGTTAAGTACATATTATAAAAGACAATGACCATAGCAAAGTTACGCAAGAAAAAGTCAAAACTTTGGACCTATGGGATAACTAAACATTAGATGCATTCTATTTCCGTTCAGTAACTGTACAGCTCTGTCACATTAGTGTTCACTTTTTGATGACTATAGTAGGTGAGGAGCTAAATTAATTTGCTTGTTCCACAATCATTGTATGAAAACATTGTATCATTTACATCATGTAATGGTATCATTGCAAGCATCTTTCATTTTCTATCCTGATATAAGCACTGTTCAGGACAAATATGTCATTAGATTTTGAAGCAGAAATTGACTTTGTTTTCCAATTTCATCTAGTACTTTACCTTTTCTAGATTGCTGTGGAGGATCAAGACACCAGAAGTATCTGTTTTACAGCTGGCACGAATCACATCAGTTCATTTGATGGAAGGTACATATATCTTGTCTTTATTCAAGCGTGTCCAGCTTTTAATGTATAATCTTTGCACAGGTGTAACAGACTTTTAATCTTTTGTCTTTACACAGGTGTCATACTATTAATCTCTAGTATTTATACAGGTGTGTCAAGTATTTAATCTTCAGTCTTTACACATGTGTCTCCAAACAGATGTCTCAAACTTTTAATATGTAGTCTTTACACAGGTGTGTCAGAGTTTAAATCTTTCGTCTTTACACAAGTGTGTCAGACATTAAATCTTTTGTTTTTACACGAGTTGCATCATATGCAAAATGCAGAATGTAGCACTCCACATGAGTTTAACATCCTGTGGTATAGATTAATTTGTATGCTTGTGTTAGTATTAATTCTTAAATATTATAGATATTTATTGTTTTAAATCATTATTATTAGTGTTGTACTCCATGTAGTTTCATAGCATTGTTATCAGTGTTGACAGTGTTAAAGAGCTTGGCACCATATAAGGAGTGAAATGAAAACTAAATGCTATACATTTTTTGTACTGTGCAAATCCAGGTCTACTTCTAATTTTTATATAATTGTGTAATTTTATTCTGTTTATACTGTGATGTGATTAAGCACAATGTCATGTACAAGTCAATTCATAGTGCATCTTTAAGACTACACAATAGAGAAGGTCAAGAGTAGATTTCAATTTTGCAAACTTAAGACGAAAAGTCATATCTGTCCTTTATAGTATAACTATCCAAGTAAAATTGATTCTGAATTATAAATAGATTATATCTGTCCTTTATAGTATAACTATCCAAGTAAAAATTGATTCTAAACTATAAATAGATTATATCTGTTTTTTATTAGTACCTGTAAACTCACAAGAGTGACATCGTAATGTCAAAATCACATCTTACATATAAAGTGATCTCATCATTGAAATCATAATGTAATGATTGCATCATATATAGCATTCTGATATCAGTGACATCATAATGTAAAGATCGCATCATATAAAGCAATTTGCTATCAGTGACATCATAATGTAAAGATCGCATCATACAACAAAAAGTGATCACAGCATTTGAAGTTACACTGTGCCATTTACATAAAGCTGACATTGTTAAAATCAAATATAACAAAATAATTGCTGACCTTAGCAGCCACTGAAGTATATTAAAATAGATAAGGTTCTAAACAATTGCAGGTATGTTGGACATAAAAAGATACGGTTACAGATTAGTTTATTAAGCATCTCATAGAGTTGATTTTGTCTCTGATAAACTTTATTCAATTGTTTTAGTCTATTCACACCATAATAAAACACAAATACTTTCATAACCAGCATTTCTTATTTCTTTCAGACTGTATGAAAATGTGTACAGAGGAGAGTTTACCCTCTACCAGCATATTGAATTTCCATATGCTGTAAGTGGAAGACACATTACATTGCTTTATTTATTATATACATATACTTCTACTCGAGCAAACAATCTGCTATTACATTATATTATGACAGATCTGCTATTAAATTATATGATAGATCTGCTAGCAAAATATACAATGACAGATCTGTTAGTAAATTATTCAATGACAAATCTGTTAGTATATTATATGACAGATCTGCTAGTACATTATAAAATAATAGGTCTGCAGTAATCAAAACATAAACATATTTTGCTAACTTTGGCAGATTTAACTTTATACCATTATTGTCACACTGACAGATTTGACTTTGCATTGCCATGGTGACAATGGCTGATTAGGCATTATGCTATTATGCCAAGAATGGCAGATTTGTCTTTACACTATTATGATGATAAGGGCAGATTGGGATTTACACTTTTATGATGACAATGGCATGTTTGGCTTTTCCACTGTTTATTTTTGCATTATGCATTTTTATTTTCTTTAAGCACAATATAAGTGTTAAAGTTTGGAAATATTTGATGGTATAATTTTACTTTGAGTCATTATCTGACTCAAATACAATTATTGATTAATTGTTCCAGTTTAATCAATGTTCTCAATTTATAACTAAATTATTTTGTCTGAACTTGCTTAAATCTTTTTATTTCTTAGCTGATCACAAGAACCCTATACCAATCTGGTGATGAACTCATCATTTAAGATTTCACTAGAGTCCCCTTATATATTCACCAGAATCCCCTTACTGGAGACAATTACTTTATTTACCAGAATCCCCTTACTGGAGACAATTAATTTATTCACCAGAATCCACGGAGACAATTACTTTATTCACCAGAATCCCCTCACTGGAGACAATTACTATATTCACCAGAATCCCCTTACTGGAGACAATTAATTTATTCACCAGAATCCCCTCACTGGAGACAATTACTATTTTCACCAGAATCCCCTCACTGGAGACAATTACTATATTCACCAGAATCCCCTTACTGGAGATAATTACTATATTCACCAGAATCCCCTCACTGGCGACAATTACTTTATTCACCAGAATTCCTTCTTTGGAACCAATTATTTTATTCACCAAAATCCCCTCATTGGAGACAATTACTTTATTCATCAGAATTCCCTCACTGTGACAATTACTATATTCACTAGAATCCCCTCACTGGGTACAATTACTTTATTCACCAGAATCAGTTCACTAAAGACAATTACTTTATTCTTCAGAATTCCCTCACTGGAGACGATTATTTTATTCACCAGAATTCCCTCACTGGACACAATTACCGTACTATATTCATCATAATCCTCTCACTGGAGACAATTACTTTATTCACCAGAATCCTCTCACTGGAGACAATTACTATATTCACCAGAATCCCCTCACTGGAGACAATTACTATATTCATCAGAATCCCCTTACTGGAGACAATTACTATATTCACCAGAATCCTCTCACTGGAGACAATTAATTTATTCACCAGAATCCCCTCACTGGAGACAATTACTATTTTCACCAGAATCCCTTCACTGGAGACAATTACTATATTCACCAGAATCCCCTTACTGGAGATAATTACTATATTCACCGGAATCCCCTCACTGGCGACAATTACTTTATTCACCAGAATTCCTTCTTTGGAACCAATTATTTTATTCACCAAAATCCCCTCATTGGAGACAGTTACTTTATTCATCAGAATTCTCTCACTGTGACAATTACTATATTCACTAGAATCCCCTCACTGGGTACAATTACTTTATTCACCAGAATCAGTTCACTAAAGACAATTACTTTATTCTTCAGAATTCCCTCACTGGAGACGATTATTTTATTCACCAGAATTCCCTCACTCGACACAATTACCGTACTATATTCATCATAATCCTCTCACTGGAGACAATTACTTTATTCACCAGAATCCTCTCACTGGAGACAATTACTATATTCACCAGAATCCTCTCACTGGAGACAATTATTTATTCACCAGAATTCCATTGTTGGAGACAATTACTATATTCACCAGAATCCCCTCACTGGAGACAATTACTATATTCACCAGAATCCTCTTACTGAAGACAATTACTATATTCACCAGTAACCCCTCACTGGAGACAATTACTATATTCTCCAGAATCCCTTCACTGGAGAAAATTACTATATCTTTAATATGTCATTAATTTAGTTTTGATTGTTTCCTATATTTTACATAAAAATGTATGTGTTATTTATAGGGTAGCCATCTTGTGTTTTTAAGGTTCATGTAATATATCAGCCATGTGCAAATGGTCGTGGTTCTTGTGCTTGTGCTGCCATGGTGATGATTGGGGATGATGTCATCACAGTTGATTACTGTCGCAGAATTCAAGACTCAAAAGTCCTTGACCCGATCCTGGATGTCAAAGTTCATCAAAATGGAGAGTTGACACCAGGAGTAAGAGTTTTTAGGAATATTGATGGAAAAGTATTTCAGGTAAAGTAACTTGAAAAAATATTAGGCACTAACAAAATACGGAGATGTTGTTTACTAGGTCATCTATTTTAGAAAAAAAACAAATTAAGTGAAAAGATGGATATATATTAAGCTTTGAAGCAGTATTACAGTTAAACTATAAATTAATGCATTTAGTACAGTTTAACTATAAATTAATACAGTAGTACAGTTTAACTATAAATTAATACAGTAGTACTGTTTAACTATAAATTAATACAGTAGTACTGTTTAACTATAAATTAATACAGGAGTACAGTTTAACTATAAATTAATACAGGAGTACAGTTTAACTATAAATTAAAAGAGGAGTACAGTTTAACTATAAATTAATACAGGAGTACAGTTTAACTATAAATTAATACAGGAGTAGTTTAACTATAAATTAATACAGGAGTATAGTTTAACTATAAATTTATACAGAAGCACAAAACAGGACCTGAGCAATTTAAGATTTACCCAAGTGCAATCATATATAAGTAATACCTACAATGCCTCATTAATTCTCACTTTTTGTCAAGATTTTTTTAAAGTAAATGAGTATTTCTAACAACATTCTTTGTTCAGTGGACTTTAAATGCTTTAAAACAAATATAACATTGATATACACAAGTTCATGCCTTCTACAGCACCCTATTTAGCCAAACAGATGTAACTGAGTCTGGTGGTTATCAAATTATTTCACTGTCATTTAAGTTCTCAATTTAAGAAACGAATTGCTACTAGTGTCAGATGTTACCAGACATGTCTATTATCACCTAAAACCGACAGTATAAACTTGATGGGGTGGAAAATCATGTGATCAATGTTTATAAATGTTGCAAATACTTCTGATTACAAGCTGAACTTTTGGTTACAATAATTGCACTACCCATATAAAATCATAGGCCTGTGTCATAGGTGTACTATAGGCATATTCTACATTTAACATATGTGTGCTGTTTGATGTCTCCACAGCATAACAAATGAGCAGAACTAGTGTTCTTTTTTCAGGCATAATACTAGCATACTTGAGATGTAATATTAGTATACTTTAGACTTATTACAAGGGTACTCCATGCATAATACTAGCATACTTTAAGCATAATACTAGCATACTTTAGGCATAATACTGGCATACTTTAGGCATAATACTGGCATACTTTAGGCATATTGCTAGAGTACTTCAGGCATATTACTAGCATATTTCAGATGTAATACTAGCATACTTTAGGCATATTGCTAGAGAACTTCAGGCATAATACTAGTATATTTCAGATGTAATACTACCATACTTCAGGTATAATATTAGTGTACTTTAGACTTATTACAATAGTATTTTAGCATACTTTAAGCATAATACTAGATTACTTCAGGCATAATACTGGAATACTTCAGGTGTAATATTAGCATACTTCAGGAATAATACTAGAGTAATTCAGGCATAATACTAGTGTACTTCAGGCATATTACTAGAGTACTTCAAGCATAATACTAGAGTACTTCAAGTATAATACTATCATACCTTAGGTTTATTACTAGAGTACTCTTGTGTATAATATTAGCATACTTCAGGCATAATACTAGAGTACTTCAGGTGTAATATTAGCATACTTCAGACACAGTACTAGAGTACTTCAGGCATAATACTAGCATACTTTAGGCATAATACTGGCATACTTTAGGCATATTCCTAGAGTACTTCAGGCATATTACTAGCATACTTTAGGCATAATACTGGCATACTTTAGGCATAATACTGGCATACTTTAGGCATATTACTAGCATATTTCAGATTTCTGTATCAAATAGTGACTGGTATGTTCGTAAAATTTGTTGTACACCTTTAAATAGAACTCATTGTGCCAATTATACTGCCCATATACAGGCACAATTCACACATGTGCAGGTAAAGCATGTATTTTTCTGAATACCCATGTCCTCACTTTGTTAAAAGTTTTACATGAAAGTTGAACATCAGAGTTTTGTGTTGAAGTTTTATGTTTAAGTTTTGTGGTAAAGGTTTGTTTTAAATATAAATGTTAATGTTTTGTTTGAAAGATTAATGTTAGAACACTTGTTACATGTGACACATTGCCAGATCAATGAATGCAAGTGATAAGCTAAGTTACTGAGAGCAATCATTACATGTGACACATTGCCAGATCGATGTATACAGGTGATACACTGGGTTACTCAGAACACTTATATGTGACACATTGCCAGATCGATGTATACAGGTGATACACCAAGTTACTCAGAACAATTGTTACATTTTGTACAGAAATTTTCGTATCTACACTGGCAGATATTTTGTGCCTAATGTGAGTGGATGTTTAAATTCATAGTAAGAAATTAATGGGGAAAAACGGAAAGACATTTACAATAACATCCATGCCTACTTCAAGTTGTAAAATATAACCTAAATAGACTGTTTACTAATTAATTCTTTTTCATATTATTAATGTCCCATTTGGTTATATATTGGTTCCACTTTATACATGTAAACAGTTTTAATGTTGAGTTGAACATTTTGTCAGGTTTGTTACATTTGTGAAAGAAATGAAAAATTGTTTTTGAATTTTACTTAATTTCATGATAACTATATGTATTTTTTAAGATGACGAAGTTTCAACTTTCAATACATCTTTGTTGTAGTTGGTGTTACCACATGGAACATTGGTGACCATTATGACTAGAAACACAGTGGTAGTCTGGATCAAGCCATCACCTTATGACTTGCAAAAAACAGAGGGTAATTGCAGTTTTAAAAAAATTTATAAAAATGAAATACATAAAATTGAAGATTCCACATATTTTACTTTCTTCATGGACTAACTTAATTTAAAAGTCGATTGAACTGTAGGGTATGAAAATACTATCGGAGCAGGTACCATGGTTTTATCTGTTTCATTAAACCTTTACTAAATAATGACACCTTTTGTCACCATTCTCTTCACTGAATACTGACAACTTTTCACACCTTTCATGACAAACTGATGAATACTCACAACTTTTCACACCTTTCATGACAAACCGATGAATACTGACAACTTTTCACACCTTTCATGACAAACTGATGAATACTGACAACTTTTCACACCTTTCATAACAAACTGATGTTAAGTCCTCATACCCAAAACCATCTGAAAGAATGAATCTAGACAGTAAATATGAAACAAATCATTCACTTAATTGCAGGATTAAAGCAACTGTGCAGTTCAATTTACACCTATGCATTGTATTTAAACAGTTTATTTATCATTTGTACACATGGAGTTATGGAAATTTTAAAATTGTACAGTTTAGAGAATTTTGATAATGTAGATGGGATTATTACATTCTTTGAACTAGTCCAATTTATTGTTACCAAATTTTCATCAACAAAGAGGAAAAGAATAACAAACTTCAAACATGGAACTGAGACTATATAGATACAAATTAATGATATATGTTTACTTGTTTAGTGCATTCCCTTCATTTCAGCAAACAGATGACAAAGAATCATCAGTTTCCCACAAAATATGGATTTTTTGTATTTAGAGAATATTTTTAAAAAATAAATATTTTAGATTTAATATTAAATACTTGTTTAAAGACATAAGATATATCCATTTATGTGCCTTTTTTCATTTTTAGTAAGTGACAAAAATGATAATACAGTTGGAAACTGAATGCATTTCATGTCAATGTAGGATCATTGTAGCTATCAGGATCATATTAGTAAATTGTTAGGGTTATTCTAGTAAACTATAGCAATCATTCTATTAATTATTATTAACTCATTCTAAGGATAAGGACTATAGTTGTAAAATATTAGGACCAATTAGTCAACTGGTAGGATCATGTAGGAAATTATTAGGATCATTGTAGGAAATTATTAGGATCATTGTAGGAAATTATTAGGATCATTGTATGAAACTTTGAGCTAACACATTCATCAGCCTTGAAGTATTTAATATGTAAGCCTAGCATACTGTTAACTATGCTAGTTCTTTATGCCAGAAACTGGTTAAAATGCATAGAGCTTCTAAAGATCAGGCACTATACAAAGTCCTCCTTATTATTATTAAAGAGAAATATTTTATGCAAGATATAACAGTGAGAGTTTCAGAAATAAACTTGAGATAAAAAGAATAATTGTCTTATCTTTGTAAATAAGATTTTAGATGTTAAAAAAGATGGAACAGAATATAAGCATATCATTATGAAATAAATATTGATATTAAATTTTTTGGTGAAAAGACTGAAATAATACAATTTTATTTAAAACATTCTAATTAATTTGTTTGGATAAAACACTAAAATGAAACAATATTTGGTAAAAATAATGAAATTAAAAAATAAAAAAATTAGGTTAGCTCCATAACATTGAGCTTTTTTTTGTTTTATATTTGACAAACACTTTTTGATGGGTAGATTTTCAGTAACAAGGAATTTGTTTTATTATTTGCATCAGAAATATTGATACTGTGAAATAATTTATATAGTATAAGAATAATATTGACTTTTGGACTGTAAGTTAGATCATGTTGACCTTGACAAGGAAGGAAGATGTTAACAAAATCTTAGATAAAATATGTCATCAGAAAGTGTTTAAAGGAAATGATAATAAAAGCATGCAACTTATTTTCTGATTTAAAAATACGGTTTGGAAGAAAGTATTATCAAGAAAGTCAAAGTCATAAGCCTAAAAACATCTCAAATGCAATGAAAAATATTAAGATGTTATCATAACAAATAGTTTTGAGAAAGGCTAGACTTGTGCACAAACATTATGACCCCATTATATGTCAATGAACTATTTCATGCTAGAAGACACGGCAACTCTTCCATTTTAAGATCAATGTCAGCTATCCACCTTTCCATTCCAAAACCAAATAAAGAGCTCCTTTAGAAATGTTTTCATTATTCAGGATCACTAATTTTAAACATAATCGCAAAGGAAATTAGAGAAAGTGCAAATATCAATACTAATTCATTGGATGAAATACTGAACCTGTTGCTTTGACAAATAAATTACGACTTAAATTATAAATTCACTAACCTTCCATTATGTTATCTCACAGTTTTTTGTACTGTATAAACACAGTGTATCTAGCTTGACCATTTTCTTACAAAATGTTCTGTTTATTATGTCCATACATAATTTGTACTTTATTATCACTGCTTTTTTTATTGTGTGTGTAGCTATGAACCTGTACTCTGAATGTAAACATGCATATGATAAGAGGGCCACAAGGAGGATTAGTTTCATGCAGCTAATTTCATCATCATCATCATCATCATCATTATTATTATTATTATTATTTGTAAACTAAACTGAACTAAATTGTATTATTTAAGTATGACATTAGCCCTGACACACAGCCTGTTTGTGTTTTTTCACAAGGGCTTTGTGGCAGTTATATTGGAGACAGATATAATGACGACATTTCCCAGTCTATTAAACATCAAGGGACCAGTCAGGTGGATCAGAACACAATATCTGAACAGGAACTCTTGCAACAGTGGAGGTAGATGTTATTATTAATTTCATGTTTTCTAAGTCCCTTGCATGTAGATCGTGAGACTTTACTTCATTTTATCTTTCCATATGTTGGTCCATCTATCCAGATGTCTGTCCATCTATTCAGTTGTCTGTCCATCTATCCAGATGTCTATCCATCTAATCAGTGTCTGTCCAGATATCTGTCCATCTATCCAGTTGTCTATCCAGATGTCTGTCCATCTATCTAGATGTATGTCCATCTATCAAATGTTTGTCCATCTATCCAGATGTCTGTCCTTCTATCCAATGTCTGTCCATCTATCCATAAGTCTTTCCATCTATCCATAAGTCTTTCCAAATGTCTGTTCATCCACCCCGATGTCTTTTCAATGTCTGTCCATCTTTCCAGATGCCTATTCATTTGTCTGTCCATCTATCCAATTTATAAATTGAAAGTACTAGACAGTAAGAGGGGAATTAGAATGTGTTTATGAATTTATTGTACTGGACAGAATAGGGAGTTGGAGTGTTTATAAATTGAAAGTACTGGACAGTAAGAGGGGGATTGGAATGTGTTTATGAATTTATTGTACTGGACAGAATAGGGAGTTGGAGTGTTTATAAATTGAAAGTACTGGACAGTAAGAGGGGGATTGGAATGTGTTTATGAATTTATTGTACTGGACAGAATAGGGAGTTGGAGTGTGTTTATAAATTGAAAGTACTGGACAGTAAGAGGGGGATTGGAGTGTGTTTATGAATTTATTGTACTGGACAGAATAGGGAGTTGGAGTGTGTTTATAAATTGAAAGTACTGGAAGTAATAGGAGGGTTTGAGTGTGCTTATAACTTAAAAAATACTGGACAGTCATTGGGGTGTTGGAGTGTGTTTATGAATTTATTATACTGGAAGGTAATGTGGGGGGTGGGGTGGGGGTGGAGTGTGTTTATTAATTGAAAGTACAGTAAAATCTGCTATGAGCAATCTCTGCTATGAGTGACCACCTGTATTTTCCGACCAAAGTGTTAATGCATTGATTGATTTTTTAAATTTAAATGCTCTGTTATGAAAGATCACCTGCTGAAGGCAATCAGTGACCATGATATCTTGGCAAAATGTGCATTTTGACACTGCTATGAATGACCACATTGCACAAACAAGGAGAAATTCCACTGGCCTTTATTTAATCCCTGTTAAAAATGACCACTTATACTGTTCTAAAAATAATTAAATATAACAAAATAGGCTGGCTACCGATTTCTGACTTATTTTATCTATGCCTATAGTGTTTTATAGCTTCTGTCATAAACCAGACTAAAGTATATGTATGTTATTTTCTAGTATGGTTCTCTGCTTCGTATGCTCCCTGCTTCGTATGCTCCCTGTGTTATTCACCTTTATTTGCATAGTTTTAATCCTTTCTTATGAACTCTTCCTGCTTTAATATTTTAAAAAAATGCTAATGTCATCTTACTTTCCAGCCTTTATGAATTTTTAAAAAAATAATAGTATTATTGTGATGATCATTAGGCTTCTGCCTTAGACCATTCATTTATATTTGGAAGTCAGAGTGCAGTTCCATCCAAACATTTGGATATAAGAGATTGTATTTTGAAGACATTTTTCCAACACTATGAAAGTAATTTGTTGATCCTTTCTCCTGCAGGAGTACTAACTCTCTACTGGAAGGTGTAGAAGCACAATGCATGTTTGGGAGAGATGATACCAGCCATTGTCGGTGTGGATCAGGAACTAGTGAAGGAGTCTGCAATCAGTATGCCTTGACAGAGATCTGCGATCTGGTAACAGGTAAAATTCTTTTTTACTTTCATCTTCTCCAGCAGTTTCTTTTTAATTTTAGTATTTGACAAAAATTTGAAAAATGAGCTTGTATCATTAAGCTCAATGATGAATCCTTTTGTGAGCAACATCCATGCATACTAATGAGGTATTGCATCTCACTAGTTGAGTTTCTTGTCACTTTAAACAATGCTATTTCTGATCAGATTTTTATCAGATTTGTTATAATATTCTTAAAGCACTTGTGGAATGTTAAGAGATTCAGACTCAGGTAATTTTGTATTGAAACCATGTATACACATAGTGCAGAGCATGCAGTTACTTGCCTGTTGGTTTTAGTAAGCAAGAGAAATAGTCCTGATAATGACTATCTAAAATCACAGGTTTAGGACTATGCAGTGTTCTTCCCCTTGCCAAAAAATGTAATTAATTTTTTTTTTAGAAAGCATGATGCATACATTTCAAAAGAACAAGATACAAAAATTTAAAAATAATACATATTAGGGATTATAATGAATCAATCTTTATTTAAACAAATGAAAAATTACAAATTATTATATGCATAAAATCACTCTAACTTTAAAATACTTTGATTTATAAATCTAGCTTGTAAAATGACAATGAATTATTACAATTTTGTGGATATTTAGGATTTTGCAAATGAAACTGTGTGAGAATTTACTAACAATGCACTGTTGTGTCTAGACTGAAGAACTAAAAGCATCTCTGATGATACATCTTTATAAGGTAGTGAAATATGCATCTCAGATGATGCATCCTTAAAAGGCAGTGAAGTATGCATCTCTGAGGATGCATCCTTATAAGGCAGTGAAGTATGCATCTCTGATGATACATCCTACTAAGGCAGTGAAGTATGCATCTCTGATGATACATCCTAATAAGGCAGTGAAGTATGCATCTCTGATGATGTACCCTTATAAGGAAGTGAAGTATAAGAACTTGGGTATATAAATATATATTTAACTTGATGGAAGATAAAGATTTCGCTTAAGAAGAATCATATCTTGCATAAACCCTGTCCATGTTTACAAATTTATTGGCAGAAAATTATTGCTAAAAGCCTGACCACATTTAATTAATTTAAAAAAATAACCAGGTATGCTTTCTTCTGAAACAGTTTCAAAATTGAATTACTAATGAGCAAAGAAATATGTGACCTTTAAAAAAAGTCATATTAACCCTTAAAGTGCGTATCGCGACTCCAGCCGCGCTGTTGTATGTGGGCCCGTAGTGCGTGTCGTGACTCTAGCCATTTTCGAGGTGAGCAACAGTGATCGCATCCTATAACTTCATCTTGCCATAAATGCCTGTAAAAATATATTTGATTGGTTTAAAAAGGCCCGGAACAAGCATACTGCAGTACTTTACTATACATGTATTATTAACGATATAATTTTACAAATGCTCGCTTCTAAACATGTGGTACTAGTCCAAAACTAAAATGGCCGACGCTGAATATGAATGTGATTTCTTGCAACAAATATTCGCGTCTGATAGTGATGCTAATAGTGATTTTGAATAATTTGAGAAAAATGACATTATTGGAGCAAGCGAGGTATTATTGGAAATACACATGAATGATTTTGAGCCAGTAATTTACGTGGAACTGGAGTCGGATGTACATGCTCGCTTGACGTGAAAAGATGGCGCGCCTGTCAACCCCCATTCACTGGTAATTCAAAATTAAATGTCGAGATGGTGAATAATGAACAATCGGACTATTGAAGACTTTTTCTTAGATGACGAGTTATTGAATCTGATAGTAGATCAAACAAATCGTAATGCAGATCAGAGAGTTCATGGGCCAGACTTGACGGAAAAAAGTCGCATGAAGAAATGGCGGCCTGTCGCACCTGAGCATCTAAAATGTTTTCGCATCGATTAAAACAATGGGTTTGGTACATATGTCTGTTCTCGATTCCTAATGGGCTATTGATGATGTGATATCATCCACATACTTCAGCAAAAAAAAGTAAGATATATTTTAACTTTTCCATAAAAAACAAACAAAATTACTGATGAAATACAATTTTAACTTGTCATATTACCTGTATTTACACCTGTACCTGCAAATATGTTAAACCTACACGTGTCTTGATGCCAATCTTAAAGTATAGACACGCGCCATCATTTTTCTTATAGGGTTTGTCTATCAATTGTGTATATTTAATGAAATACATGTAATTTAAAGACTGTGGAGTTTTCTTCTTTTCTCTCCTGAAACAATTCAGCACTGAGGGACCTTTTACTGCAAAACAATTCAGCACTTTAAGGGTTAAGTATTAGGTATAGTGAACCCACATTCTTCTGGAAATGAGAAAACTGCATTAATCACTGTCACCTCAGGACCCATGGGTGAGAATTCCAATGGTTTCCATGTTACAAGTCCAGGGGCAGGGCCCAGCAGAGGTAAGGACAAATCCAGGAACTGATGCTGTCTGCACAGATTAATTGCCTTTGTAATCCAAGAAAGTGTATGCATGTTAAGGTTGGGGCTATGAACAGTCTAAGTTTTGAATCCTGGCCTACTCTCCAGGAAGCAGGGATTGATACATGGGCAGTACTGGTTGTATAGACGGTTTTTCCATTTATAGAGAGACTTATCCTATAGTTGTGTCAGCTTCTTATGTGAGAAACATTAGACCCTCTTGGGCCTCTTGTTTAATTCTTACACATATTTTAACCTTTTGACTTGGATTTTTTTAAGAAAAAATACTGTGCAGTCATATGCAAAATTTTAAAATGAAATTTTATTAAATTCATTATTTTTTTCTTCTATTATTTCATACATAGGTAAAGAAATAACTGACAATCTGGAATCATATCGTGTATTGGATAATGCACAGCAAAGCAGGAGGAAAAGGCAGACAGTGAAAACTCCAAATGATGTCTGGCAGGGAGATGGAGATGCTTCACAGGTAATGTCCCCAGTTTTAAAAAAACAAATGTGATTATTTTGCAGGCTCATTCATTTATATTCAGCATAACTAAATTCTGAACAAAACTGTTAATACCCATATCATAATTTTGATAAAGTTTAGTATCTGTATATATATTTGACATGAGAATGTCATATTGGGAAATGGGGCAATGTCAGGATCAGTCCCTAGGTACATTTACTAAAAGATCATTTAGCACATAATTGTCACATATTCATCCTGTAGTGGACTCTTACATGTACACTTATTCAGTATGTCTCAAATTTGTGGCACATGTTGAAAAATTCCTAGAGTTTGGGGTGGTAGGTAGGGGTGGCGGTGGCAAAGGGGCATATCTACAAGTCACTTACCAAATCATATATATTCTGTCGTTTAATAAATTGTAAATGAATGCAAATAAAAGGAAGCACTCTTTCTCAAGTCCTTCAGCATTATTTACCAATATAACATAAGAAATATAGGTGTTACTGATTATTTTTATTGTTGACATCTAGAAAGGTTTTTTTTTTTAATGCTATTGCAGTCTAGACACTCGTTTCAACTATTTTATTCTGATGTTATGTATATCTAACATTATGTTACCATTACATGTTATTTTATGTATATTTCCAAGAATCAATAGATTTGTATGTTTTATATTATTATTTTTTTGATAATGTTTTATGTATTTGGATGGGTTTAAGTTCCTAAATTTTTGTGCAAAATTTTCAAGGTTCATGTGCTTGTTAAAGTGGAATACATTAGTATGCATCATTGCATAGTATGCAAGTGAGATATAATGCTCTGTATTCCCTTTGTTGTAATATGAATCACATTATTCAGTGCATTCTTTGTCCCTGCTTCAAGGAATCTATACTTGTCCCTGCCATTACATGATTCTTCAAGAAATGTATACTTGTCCCTGCTAGTACACGATTCTTCATGGAATGTATACTTGTCCCTGCTAGTTTGTGATTCTTCATGGAATGTATGTTTGTCCCTGCTAGTTCATGATTCTTTATGGAATGTATACTTGTCCTTGCTAGTACATGATTCTTCAAAGAATGTATGCTTGTCCCTGCCATTACATGATTCTTCAAGGAATGTATGCTTGTCCCTGCCATTACATGATTCTTCAAGGAATGTATACTGTATACTTGTCCCTGCCATTACATGATTCTTCATGGAATTTATACTTGTCCCTGCTAGTACATGGTTTTTCATGGAATATATACTTGTCCCTGCTAGTACATGATTCTTCAAGGAATGTATACTTGTTCCTGCTAGTACATGATTGATTCTTCATGGAATGTATACTTGTCCCTGCCATTACATGATTCTTCAAGGAATGTATACTTGTCCCTGCTAGTACATGATTCTTTATGGAATGTATACTTGTCCCTGCTAGTACATGATTCTTCAAGGAATGTATGCTTGTCACTGACATATGATTCTTCAAGGAATGTATGCTTGTCTCTGCTAGTACATAATTCTTCATGGAATGTATACTTGTCCCAGCTAGTACATGATTCTTCACAGAATGTATACGTGTCTTTGCTAGTTCGTGATTCTTCATGGAATGTATGCTTGTCCCTGCAAGTTTGTGATTTTTTTATGGAATGTATACTTGTCCCTGCTAGTACACAATTCTTCATAAAATGCATACTTGTCCTTGCTAGTATGTGATTCTTCAAGGAATTTATACTTCTCCCTGTTAGTACACGATTCTTCATGGAATAGGCAATTTGTCCTGCATATTGGAAGAGATTTCATTTTCCGTTACTTTGTTAATGAGTTGCATGTAATTAAGTACTAAAATAAATCTACTTAAGTTTGTATTAAAACGATGACAGATTATCCTTGTGATAAATGTTACTCTCTGATCATATCTTGTTGAAATGAAAACTGCTCCCACTTTTGAAATGTTATTGCTCATGTAGATTTCAAACCGTTTGCCATTTTATTTGTATTATTTCTTTTTATTTTTCTATTTTATCAATCAAGATTTTTAAATCTCTCCTGCAAGATATAGACACCATATTATGTATAAATATTATCTGTTATTCAGAATATATCCTGGCCCACAGCAAGTGGATGGAATGAGACAATTGCAAGGCTCTTTTGTGTAGATGCTCTGGTTGACTCCAGACTTGGTCAGACTTGTGGCCAAGTCCTTACACCTGATATTGAGATCCTGTTCTGTATTTCAGATATTAAGGTAATAATGACATCTCTGTTTTTGTGTATTCTGTGTAAGCAAAATGGGTTTTAAAAGTTTTGGTGGCAAAATTTTAGGTCCCAATCTCCTTTTTTTTTTTTATTCAGTCACACTTCTTTGCTTTTGAAAAGTTTTTAGGTATGCCTTACACCCAGTTTTACAAAACTACGGTAATTGTGCTAATATTATGGAATAAAAGACAATTACACATCAATGTACTGGTATAGTTGCCAGTCAAAATTCCCTCTTAACACAAGCCAGTTTCAAGGTTTTAATGATTATCATTTTATATGACATTTTGTGTCTCATTTTATCCTTAGATTACACTCTTTGGACACAGTTATCATTTTATATGACATTTTGTGTCTCATTTTATCCTTAGATTACACTCTGTTGGCACAGTTATCATTTTATATGACATTTTGTGTCTCATTTTATCCTTAGATTACACTCTTTGAACACAGTTATCATTTTATATGACATTTTGTGTCTCATTTTATCCTTAGATTACACTCTGTTGGCACAGTTATCATTTTATATGACATTTTGTGTCTCATTTTATCCTTAGATTACACTCTTTGAACACAGTTATCATTTTATATGACATTTTGTGTCTCATTTTATCCTTAGATTACAGATGATATGGACATGGTAATCTCTTTGTGACATCTTCTGTTTCATTTCATCCTTAGAATACAGACTCTTTGGATATGGTAAGCTTAGCAGTGGATGCATACAGGTTCAGATGCAAGCTGTCAGTGTTATTAGACCCCACACTGAGTGTACCTAACATGACCCATGAGGTACTTTTGCAGCAGATTGATTCTATTTCTTGTCCTGATGATTGCAGTGGTCAAGGAACCTGTAGTCAGGGTAAGCATTCCCCTATTTGTTTCCTTACACCCACTTCTAGTGAGGCATATCTTGTCTCCATACAAAGGACAATTGCTAATGAGGACAAAGTTAAAATTCATTAAAAAAAATGTCAATATAATTCTCTTGAAACCTTGTTAATCAAATTATCAGAGGATACTATTTGTTTGTTAATAAAATACCTTCATACTGCATAGGAAAAAATGGATATTGTACTTTTTCTCAAAAATGATAACCATGACTCCTAACAAATGTTGTATTGTATGTATGTTTATTATAAGCAAGTGTGTTTCACTGAGCACACATTTCTTATGCCAGTTTATCAGTAGTTCGATTTTGAAGTACCAATTATTGTTATGAAAAATAAGATGTTTATGTACACAACAATGTAAAAACAACACTTGTCAATGAAGGAGAAATTTGCACTTCTTGGCAGCTTTTGATACACAGGTTTTAATGCACTTGTAAAAGTGGTCAAACAGCATATGCTTCAGACTTATGTTTTCAGCTTTTAATATTCATTCATGTACTTGTAATTTCAAATTATCACAGTATGATAGCTATGTGTTCATGACATCCTTTAGTTAAGTTAGTGCTTAAAGTGTTTTAGGTATTTAGGAGGCTGGCCTTACCTTTAGCATTAATATTGGCAGTATGTGTTTATTTTGTCAAGTCCACTTTAATTGGAATTGGACAACAGTATTTAATATTTTTCATTTGCTAATATTTCCTTAACCCGTTTATAGATCTCATCAAACTTGGTTTGAATAATTCTAAAACTAAAACAATTTTTTCTTTCACATGTCCCATTTACTTTAGAATTAAAATTACAGTCGTTGAAAATTTTAGTTAAGGTTTTAAGTTTTATTAATTTGTGTATATTTTCTAAACCTCATGATGAATACATGCATGCTTGGGACAATTAATTAAGAAGCTAAGACAAATCATTCACTGACATGCTAGGAATGATTAATTATGATGCCAAGACAATTCATTCACTGACATGCTAGGAATGATTAATTATGACGCCAAGACAATTCATTCAGTGACATGCTAGGAATGATTAATTATGACGCCAAGACAAATCATTCACTGACATGCTAGGAATGATTAATTATGATGCCAAGACAATTCATTCAGTGACATGCATGGGATGGTTAATTATGAAGCTAAGACAATTCATTCACTGACATGCTTGCTTGGGATGATTAATTAGGAACCTAAAACAATTCATTCACTGACATGCTTGGGATGATTAATTAGGAAGCTAAAACAATTCATTCACTGACATGCTTGCTTGAGATGATTGATTAGGAAGCTAAGACAAATCATTCACTGACATGCTAGGAATGATTAATTATGATGCCAAGACAATTCATTCACTGACATGCATGATTGGGATGATTAATTATGATGCCAAGACAATTCATTCACTGACATGCATGATTGGGATGATTAATTATGAAACTTAGACTATTCATTCATTGACATGCATGGGATGGTTAACTATGAAGCTTAAGACCATTCATTGACATGCATGCTTCAAAGGATTAATTATGAAGCGAAGACATTTCATTCATTGACATGCATGCTTCAAAGGATTAATTATGAAGCAAAGACATTTCATTCACTGACATAGCATGTTGTCTTTAGACAACAGTTGTTAAAAACTTGTCAATTGGTCTACTGCTACAATAAAATTTGTGCAAGGTTTTAAGATTGAACACATACTGGATTCATACAAATAGTAGCTGCAAACATGTGTAAAACATTAAAGACAAGTACATGATAACAATGCTGTAATAAGTCGTAGTACTGAATTAAACAAAATCATACAAACGATTTTTTCTGTAGATGTTGACTAAGAAGCTTTTTAAAAGCTTGCCATGTGTCAGCTGACTTTATATTAGGTGGTATGGAATTCCATAGTTTGGCTCCAGAAAAAGCAAAACTCTTCTTATAAAACTCTGAATTTGATAAATACACATTACTGTTTGTGATGGATCTTATTTCACACATATGTACATTTTTAACAAATTTAAAATTACATTTAAGATAATCAGGAGCCAAACTATTTTAGGACTTACAGACTAGTAAACCCTTCTGAAATTGAGTTCTCTGCTGAAATGGAAGCCACTTTAGGATTTTAAAAAGATTTCTTGATGGTTTATCTAAATCAGCATCAAAGAATAATTCTAGCTGCTCTTTTTTTGAAATTTCAGTAATCTTTTTCTGATTTTCTAAAACACTATTACCCCAGATAGAACAGCAATATTTTAGGTGTGGCATGATATATGCATGATAGAATATTTTTCTCTGTTCTTGAGGAAGATAAGATTTTATTCTTTTGAAGCGATAAAGCAGTGAATTAACTTTGTAATGACCTTATCAACTTGTATTTTCCAAGTAGTTTTTAATTTTCAGACTGCTGTATATTCATTCTTTTATCATTATTTTGAGGTCAGTTTTTACAATGCTTTTGCTCTTGTACAACTAATGGTCATGACTTTTGATTTGGCTACATTTATCTTCATATCATTGTGTTCACACCAGTTATTTATTTTTACCAAATCTTGATTTAATTTAGTGCTAATCTCCTGGCCTGTTATTCGATATTATATAATATCATATCATCTGCAAACATGTTGGTGGTGGATAGTTCAAGGTGATATAATAAATCATTGATGTACAGCAGAAAGAGTAATGGTCCAAGAACAGGTTCTTATGGAACACCTGACTTTATCAGTTTCTTATCTAAAAGTTTATTTAAAATAGAATCTTGTTGTCTGCCTTCAAGATAGGACTGAAACCAAGTTAAGCTTTCATGGTTAACTTGATATATGCTGAGCTTTTCCAGCAGGATTTTGTTATTTACAAGGTCAAAAGCCTTTGAAAGATGGAAACTTTGTTCATTGGTACTGCCATTAAACATCAATTTTTATATTCCAAACTTTAACAAAATTGTGCTGAAATGGGGCACCCTTATGTGATGTAGAAAGCAAAGATGCAAGAAGTATGTGTGGACTGGGTGTTATCCAGCAGAGTATGAGCTCAGTCTAATTTGTTACCCAGACTGAAATGCCCAGAGACAACACTGTTACCCAAACTGAATTGCCCAGAATATAGCCTATTACTAAACTGAATAGCCCTTTACCTACAGTTACCCTGACTGAAATGCCCAGAGTTTACATTGTTACCCAGACTGAATTGCCCCGAGCCTACATTGTTACCCAGACTGAACTGTCCATAGCCTAAATTGTTACCCAGATTGAATTGCCCAGATCCTGCATTGTTACCCACACTGAATTGCCCACAGCCTACACTTGCCCAGACTGAATTGTCCACGGCCTAAACTTTTACCCAGACTGAATTGTCCAAAGCCTACTCTATTACCAGAATGTATAGCCCTCAACATAGACTGTTACTCAGACTGAATTCTCCTGACCCGAGACTGTTGCCAAGCTTGAATTGTCCTGTTATTAGACTGTTACCCAGATTGAATTTTCCTGAGTCAAGACTGGACTATAGATTATGATAGTTGTTATAGTACTAAGGGAGGTTTCTAATCCAAATTATAGTCCATATATTTCGCCTCATATCCAATATACTATTAATTACAGATATAGCATTAATCCCAAAATTGCAAGCTTTGTCAGTAAGTGTCAACTTGTGTGACACCATACCTGAATAAGTTTGTGTACAGCAACAAGATAGGTTGCATCTGTCTGCCATTTTACTTTAATGTGAGCACAGAATAAAAAGGATTTAAAGATAAATAAAATGCTGGAAGAAATTTTTATGAATTTTACAGTCCATAATATGCATTTTTAAAGAAATCTTGTCTATCTGACTGTCAGTGAAAGTTGTTTTAAATGGGTTTTAAGTGTTTTTCCCCCATTCATCTAGGTTATTAATTCAAAGAACCTAAGATTGTTTCATTTTAATTTTATTTATATTGTAGGGATGTGCATCTGCTATGATGGTTATAATGGAGCTGCATGTTCAGTGAAGACAAGTGTAGCTCCACAGATTATAGAACTGAGGGAAAATTACTTGCAATCATCAACAACAGAGTACATCCACACACTGTATATACAGGGTAGTGGTTTTGTGGACATAGATTCACTCACCTGTCACTTCCAAACTTTAGAGGTAAGAACAAATATGACTTGTAATACAAATAACCTCACAGTGTATTACACACACACACACACACACACACACACACACACACACACACACACACCTTTGTAGGATTATAATCCAGTTACAAACCTGCAAGATTTATAGTAAAATATGACCAAAAAAATTAGTATTATTTGACAACTTTATCACATTAACTTTGTATTGAACATGGAACACAAGCTGTTGGCATTATAAGATTGCAGACACTATAATGCCTATGATAAAAAATGTAGCTAAAGTCAACATAAATTAGTTTGATTCATGGACTCCTAAAAGCCTTGAAACAGGGAATTTGTCCAGTAAATTGAAAACAGAATGCAGAATATATTCACTGAAAATGATGAATGTAGCAAAAGTCCACATAAATTAGTTTGATTCATGGACTCCTAAAGGCCCTAAAAAAAGGTAATTTTTCCAGTAAAATAAAAACAGAATGCAGAATATATGAACTGAAAATATGAATGCATTTGAAGATAGCAGTGAGCAAAAATGGAGAATAATGAATAAATGAAAACAAAAGCAATTTCATTTCAAGAGATTATTTGAAAGGGTATTATTTTCAGGCTGCAGCTAAAATTTCAGTGGTGAAAAGCCTGATACAAATGGATTAGATACTTCACACTTGCAGACAGCTTTTCACTCGTCTGTGAAATTGTTCTTGTTGAGGTAGACATAACAGCCACAGATGTGATGACATTAAAACAGGAATCTGTACAATTTTTTATTTGGATCAAATGAAATAAGCAATATTATATTATATCTCATAATGTACATTTATATTGTTCATTTGTTTCATTTGCAGTTGCATATTTATTGTAAAATCAGTGCTTTCATTTGCAATTTATACATCCGCTATTTTATTAAGGTATGTACCAAAATAACAAGTTGAAAAACCAATAATTCTCTTGCATTAACTTAGTCAAGGCACTTAATCCAATTATCTTGGCACCAAGTAACATACTCTCATTGCTTTGCTTTAAGAATTAAACTAAACGTAACCAAAACTACCTTCGACACTCTCAGTGAACTTAACAAAACCAAAGCTATCTTTGTTGCTCACAATAACTAAACCAAACCATAACTACCTTTGTCACTCATGATAACTAAACAAAACCAAAACTATCATTATTATTCACAGTAAACTAAATGAAACCGAAAAAAAATCTTTGACACACAGTAACTAAACCAAATTAAAACTATCTTTGTCACTCAGTAAACTAAACCAAACTAAAATATCTTTGTCACTCACAATAACTAAACCTAACCAAAACTACATTTGTCACTCACAATAACTAAACCTAACCAAAACTACATTTGTCACTCACAATAACTAAACCTAACCAAAACTACATTTGTCACTCACAATAACTAAACCTAACCAAAACTACATTTGTCACTCACAATAACTAAACCTAACCAAAACTACATTTGTCACTCACAATAACTAAACCTAACCAAAACTACATTTGTCACTCACAATAACTAAACCTAACCAAAACTACATTTGTCACTCACAATAACTAAACCTAACCAAAACTACATTTGTCACTCACAATAACTAAACCTAACCAAAACTACCTTTGTCACTCACAATAACTAAACCTAACCAAAACTACATTTGTCACTCACAATAACTAAACCTAACCAAAACTACATTTGTCACTCACAATAACTAAACCTAACTAAAACTACATTTGTCAATCATAATAACTAAACCTAACCAAAACTACCTTTGTCAATCATAATAACTAAACCTAACCAAAACTACATTTGTCAATCATAATAACTAAACCTAACCAAAACTACCTTTGTCACTCATAATAACTAAACCTAACTAAAACTACATTTGTCAATCATAATAACTAAACCTAACCAAAACTACCTTTGTCACTCATAATAACTAAACCTAACCAAAACTACATTTGTCAATCATAATAACTAAACCTAACCAAAACTACCTTTGTCAATCATAATAACTAAACCTAACCAAAACTACCTTTGTCACTCACAATAACTAAACCTAACCAAAACTACATTTGTCAATCATAATAACTAAACCTAACCAAAACTACATTTGTCAATCATAATAACTAAACCTAACCAAAACTACATTTGTCAATCATAATAACTAAACCTAACCAAAACTACATTTGTCAATCATAATAACTAAACCTAACCAAAACTACCTTTGTCACTCATAATAACTAAACCTAACTAAAACTACATTTGTCAATCATAATAACTAAACCTAACCAAAACTACCTTTGTCACTCATAATAACTAAACCTAACCAAAACTACATTTGTCAATCATAATAACTAAACCTAACCAAAACTACCTTTGTCAATCATAATAACTAAACCTAACCAAAACTACCTTTGTCACTCACAATAACTAAACCTAACCAAAACTACATTTGTCAATCATAATAACTAAACCTAACCAAAACTACATTTGTCAATCATAATAACTAAACCTAACCAAAACTACCTTTGTCAATCATAATAACTAAACCTAACCAAAACTACATTTGTCAATCATAATAACTAAACCTAACCAAAACTACCTTTGTCAATCATAATAACTAAACCTAACCAAAACTACATTTGTCAATCATAATAACTAAACCTAACCAAAACTACATTTGTCAATCATAATAACTAAGCAAAACCAAAAATTTCAATATTACTCACGGTAAACTAAACCAAACAAAAACATCTTTGTCACTCATAGTAACTAAACAAAACCAAAACTACCTTTGTCAATCATAATAACTAAACCTAACCAAAACTACATTTGTCAATCATAATAACTAAACCTAACCAAAACTACATTTGTCACTCATAATAACTAAACCTAACCAAAACTACATTTGTCAATCATAATAACTAAACCTAACCAAAAATTTCAATATTACTCACGGTAAACTAAACCAAACAAAAACATCTTTGTCACTCATAGTAACTAAACAAAACCAAAACTACCTTTGTCAATCATAATAACTAAACCTAACCAAAACTACATTTGTCAATCATAATAACTAAACCTAACCAAAACTACATTTGTCAATCATAATAACTAAACCTAACCAAAACTACATTTGTCAATCATAATAACTAAACCTAACCAAAACTACATTTGTCAATCATAATAACTAAACCTAACCAAAACTACATTTGTCACTCATAATAACTAAACCTAACCAAAACTACCTTTGTCACTCACAATAACTAAACCTAACCAAAACTACATTTGTCAATCATAATAACTAAACCTAACCAAAACTACATTTGTCAATCATAATAACTAAACCTAACCAAAACTACATTTGTCAATCATAATAACTAAACCTAACCAAAACTACCTTTGTCAATCATAATAACTAAACCTAACCAAAACTACATTTGTCAATCATAATAACTAAACCTAACCAAAACTACATTTGTCACTCATAATAACTAAACCTAACCAAAACTACATTTGTCAATCATAATAACTAAACCTAACCAAAAATTTCAATATTACTCACGGTAAACTAAACCAAACAAAAACATCTTTGTCACTCATAGTAACTAAACAAAACCAAAACTACCTTTGTCAATCATAATAACTAAACCTAACCAAAACTACCTTTGTCAATCATAATAACTAAACCTAACCAAAACTACATTTGTCAATCATAATAACTAAACCTAACCAAAACTACCTTTGTCACTCACAATAACTAAACCTAACCAAAACTACATTTGTCACTCACAATAACTAAACCTAACCAAAACTACATTTGTCAATCATAATAACTAAACCTAACCAAAACTACCTTTGTCAATCATAATAACTAAGCAAAACCAAAAATTTCAATATTACTCACGGTAAACTAAACCAAACAAAAACATCTTTGTCACTCATAGTAACTAAACAAAACCAAAACTACATTTGACACTCTCAAAACTGGAAAATCTGTTTTCAATAAATGCATTTCTATTTCATTCCAGATTAAGATAAATTAAAGAAAACAATGAATAAAAATTTTATAAGAAAACTCGGAATGTGTTTCTGAATAACAAGATTATGGCCATGTAAATGTGAATGAGATGCAAATTGAATGAAAACAAACTTAATTCCAAATGGGTTTGAAACGCAAACAAACTGTGGTGCAGATTGGTAAAATAGTTCTTATTCGGTTTGTACTTATGATGGGATGCATGACAGCAATATATTCTATTGGTGTTTGAGCTGTGAGGACCATAGGCTAATGCAGGTCATAATACTTTGACATTTATAAACATTATGGGAACTGAGAAAACGTAATTAGCAAATTTTTCACAGGAAAGATACTTATGCAAGACAGGCAAAAATCCAGTCATTAGGAATTTATTTAAATTTGATGTTGTAAAATCATCTTTACTAAAGAAAAGAAAATTTAAATTCCAATTATTCTTGGATCCTCAAACAGCCTAATTAGTAATGTTTTGCCGACATTTTGATCACTTGTGAAGTTGATGCCTGATGATTCAAGATACATTCATCAAATGTGTGATTTTCAGTTAATGATTCCCTATTTATATATCCTTTTTTTAAAGAGAGAAAAAAGAAACCATCTCATCGTGCAGCAAAATTAATTTTCTCCTATGAAAGTCTTTTGTGAAACCACATTTTCATTGCGGGAGCTACTTTTTACAAAATGGGTGAAATGTGATGCAGAGCATGAATTATGAATATATCATTTTTCTCCTTTTTTTGTCCTGCCTCTTTTGCAAGGTCTCAGCCAGTGGATATACAAGAATCAATAATTACACTACCTCCCCAGCGAAATTGCAGACAAACAATATCCTGTCATGTGACTTGAATGGTTATCTACCTCTTCATGCAGTGTTAGTTTCAGTCAGTAATGATGGAAGACTTAACAGTAATGAATTGCTTCACATTGCCTACAATCCCATTTGCTACAGGTGTGATCTCACAGCAGGATCATGTGACCTACAGGTGAAAATTTTAGTCAATTATAATATTATTTGATAGAGATTTATCCATTGAAAACACTGTAAGAAACAGAAGAATCAGAAATCTGTTGAAGATTGTATTGTGGAAATGTTCATTTAAGGAATTTTGAGTCAGTTTGAAGATCATCTGGTTTGTAACAGGAAATATTATATGATTACAGACAAAGCCAGTAAGCCCATAACATTTTAAAAACATAACATTATGAAAATAAAATGAATACATGTCTTTTACTTCATGAACAAGTTGGTTGATTGTGGATATAACAGCGCACCACTATTGTTAGGCTTTACAATGCCTAAAGCAACAAGAATATCATAGGTAGATAGATAGATAGATAGATAGATATATGACATGATATATGATTTAGAAGAATTCAAAGCAATCTGTTTATATTAAACACGTTATAATGCTATCTCAATTGTCTATTGTGCTTTGTGGATCCGAATCAAGCTAGAGGTGAGGGGTCAAAATCTCCTAATGATCATTTTGGAAAGTTCCAACATATGTTTTGAAAAGCAAGACTTTATGTTGAGTCTACAAGTTAAAAAATAGAATATTATAGGCCATTCCAACACACACAGGGAGAGCATAAATTTGAAATGATTTAATAAATAAGAAACTACATCATTATGGACTGTCCCAGCATGTAGTGAGAGCAAATGATGTTGACTCTTAGAAATAAAATGAAATAAATTTTTATTCAAAGACTATTACAATAAAGTTTTCTTAGAAACAAAATAATATTACATATAATGTTAAAGTATCGATTTCAATTCAGCCATATTTCAGTTTTATGTCCTGCAGTTATTTTGTTTTTTCTTGTGTCAGCAGATTCCAAGATGTGTCACTTAAGAAATAGTTGCATTAGTGGTAATACTATCAACATTATTTATTACTGGCATTATTGGTGATATTGTCAACAATACCATTCACTTATAAGACAACTCCAAACTGGACAGACACAGAGGATTATTTATTAAGGATTAATTAGTAGTAATTATTAAGGAGTAATTAGTAGTAATTAGTAAGGATTAATTAGTAAAGAGTAGTTGGTAGTAATAAGTAAGGACTAATTAGTAGTAATTAGTAAGGAGTAATTAATAGTAATTAGTAAGGAGTAATTCATAGTAATTAGTAGGAGTAATTAGTAGTAATTAGTAGAATAACAACACAAACCATGATTTGCAGGTGCATTATCCTATGGCAGATCATGATATGTGTTGGTTGCATTTGGCTTCACTTATAAGCAAGTATTTATGGTATAAACATGTTTTATTGGAAGTCTTGTACTTCATATTGCAGTTTTCATGAGAAAAATATTGTTTCACAAAGCCTATAATGTTGATTTTCTCATTCAGCCCACAATCTGCATGTTGGATGGCATCTGCTATGCTCCTGGTCAGTTTAATCCAAACAGTCCATGTGAACTCTGTGACCCAATATCCAACTTATGGAGATACAAGCCTTGTAAGTCTTACAGATGAAATAATGTGTTGTGTGCAAACTTTGCTCCAAATGCATTAACTGTTTGAATTTAATAAATGTACTTAGTATTTCATTAAATAATAAAAAAAATAATTGTTCCATACCTAATGCTGGAAATAGGACAGGAAATCTAATAACACAGTTCAGATAGTTACAAAAAGTGGCAACAGAACCAAAGCCCCAAGTTCTACAAACATGATAAACTCATAAAAATACAATTTAAAGTAAAGAGAGAAATAGATTATGGTCATTTATTATGTAGTTCCTTTGAGTGATGCCTTCTCATTGACTGATGCAACCTCATGTGATTTGCAAAAATCTAATATATTGCACTGTCATGTTATCAACACAGTTTCTTTTGCATCATGCATGCAGTTGAAATGGTGTATATACAGATATTTATACATAGTTCATCCTCATTGCCAGAACATTTTACTCCATAGAGACAATTAAGCCACATAAAGAATACCAATCTACAAACAGCTTGTATGATTATTTCAAAGGTAAATTTTGTTTACTTGGTTATTGTACTTTTTAGTAAGCCAGTTAAAATATATATGTTAGGTGAATGCCTATGATTTAAAATGCTATTCAATTTTTTTCAGCTGATACCTGTCCTGTTTCAAATACTACCACATCCATAACAGCCACTTCTAGACATGATAGTACAGCTCCTCAACCAGACACCACTACTTCTAAATTAGATACAACCTTATCTAAACTAAACACCATAGCTACAGAATCAAATACTACAACCCCTAAACTAGGCACAACCCCTACTACACTTAACACCATAACTCCTAAATCAAACAGCACTAATCCTAAACCAGACACAACTGCTACAACATCTAACACCACAACTGCTAAACTAAACACCACAACTTCAAAACCAAACACCACAACTGCTAAACCAGACACAACCACTGCTAAACCAAACACCACAACTTCTAAACAAGACACAACCACTGCTACACCAAACACCACAGCTAGTAAACTAGAGATCACAACAACCTTTAAACCAGACACAACATTTCAAGGAAATGCTACTCCTCAACAAGATACAACTACACCAGTCAAAACAACAGCTCTTCCTGGTTCAAATGACAGAGATACACAGGGACAGAATAGCAATCAGGAACAACAACAAAGTGATTCGAGGAACCTGATCATTGTGATCATTGTAGCTGCTGTGGTTGTTGCTATAGTTATTATAGTTGCCATTGCTGTGGTTTGTAGGTTAAGGTGGGTTAAATTTAATTATTAGCAGGAACTCGTTGATTCTGTTTACCTTCTTTCCATCCCTTTTTGGCCCTTCTCAAGTCTTCTCGTCTCTATGTCTCTCACACTCATTCTGACTACATATATTGTCCAGGGTTTGCACAATCTTGAAAAATTGTTGAATTTTGATTACCTTGAACAGTGCTTGAATTTGAGGTCAGATAAAAATAAGTTTTTTTTTTAAGTGCTCGAGTTTAAAAGCAAATGCATTCCTTTGAATAGAAAACCAAGTCCTGATATAAATCATCAGGTTTATTCTCAAGCACTTAATATACTTATGTAGTATTTAAATATTGAAAAGATGGTGACACTGTTGTGCCTATCACTGACCATTGAATTGCTGTGTTGCAAGAGGGGATTGATTTTGTGAAAAGCAAAAGGATACCTTCAGTATACCACCTATATAAATTATATTTGAATGTGATACACATTGATAATATTACAAGATTGAATATTCTGTATTTTTTTCACACATAGCAAACTTTGCAAACTTTCTTTAAAAAAAACAAGAAGAAAATGTAGGTAACTAGCACATTTATGAAGCAAATGAACAATCATGTCTACTGATATTTTTTTCTTGTTCAACACTTGTCGCTCATAAATTCATAATATATTGGAAAATTAAGAACCTATTTAAGTTTGTAAAACCTGCTTGCTAATGAAAAGCTGCATGCATGATTAAAATCTGAAGAAAGTAATATAATTCACATAAAGTATGGCTTTGGCAGAATGTAATTTTCAAGAGTGTTCAAGAAACTTCGCATTAACATAAGAAACTATGTTTAATGAGACTGTTTTTCCATGCATTGTCTGTTCAAGGGAGAAGCACTCCAGCAAATCAAAACATTTTTAATTTAACTTATAGATGGGCCTTCATATCGGGTTGTCATTATTCAGATATATATGTAGTCTCATAGTAATCAATCCTCATAATGAAAACCACTCTTCTAAACATTTCTTTGAGTGATATCTAACATAATGTGAACAAAGGCAATGTTATCAGTACAATAATCCAGTAACTGACATAATGACTTCTAATGCACAAATTAAACTTCACGCATGTTGAAACACTTTTAATAAACATTTCATGTTTTTATAACTATCACATTAAGCAAACTTAGCCTATCATGAAATAGTACTCATGCTCTTTGAAAGGTTGAATAGAAATAAAAATCAATACTGGTCCCTGCATCAACTATACAGTTGACTCACTGGCTTGACCTCTCAAGGCACACTTCCCTACCTTATGGATGTCTGGAGAATCACAAGTTGGAATATTGGCTGAAACCTTGGATCACCTCTTGGTTGAAACCTTGGAGTACTCTTGTCACAACTAACTTGCATTCTAAGCTACTTTTGGTGGTCTTTATTCTTCAGTCTTTTTAAGGAGGAATCATTGTCACCAGAGTCACTTCAGTGATTGCTGGAATCAGTTGCAAATATGATGAGCCATGCATTTTCCATGTCCTTGGCATTCTCTGTGGAGCTGCTCCATCTCTCAGAATGCTTGTTTGGAGACTTCAAGGCTCTTGCTGGCCCACAGCAAAAACCTCCCAAGGTAATCTCATTTTGAGATGGAGATACTCATCAGAGGCCTTATTCCTTCCATAACATCCCAGGATTGCAGGACCTTTCCACCTCCATGAAATTTATTTGACAAGAACGTTTCAAGAGGCAGACTACTGCATTGATTACATGTGCCATAAAATCCTGCAACTGTGAAGTCTCTATCAATCTTCAAAATTTGGTTCCTTTTGAGCTCTTTTCATTTGCCTTGTTTTTCCCCCAGAGCCTTTACCATGATGATCAGGTTAGTTACAGCTCATTTTCAGCAGTCAAGAATCCCAATTCCCTGTTGTTTTCATGACTTGTTCATGCACAACATCCTCAGAGATTCCTTCTATAGGACTCACCCCTCTCCTGGTCAACCCATTTGGGTCTTGTTCCAAGCTAGTAAAGTCAGATTTCATCCCTTGTATATGTGGGGATGAATTTCCTCACCAACCTTAGGAGAGTTTACTCCAGATGGGATTGTCCAAGGCCATGTCACTCAAAACAGCTCTCCTAGATAAGACCTCGTTGGCACTTATTTACCTCTTGATCCAGGGAATTCTGAACCTGGCAGCAGATTAAGTTCCTCTTTGGTGACAATGCTTGTGGCCTCTCTAGTTCCTACTGTTAGAAATCTGAAGACTGCATAAGGTACCTCTATTAGCTCTAGCCCCTGAAACCAGACTTTCACCACTGCTAGAATTGGTGTCTAAATTAGGACCAGTTTCTAACAGAGTCCAATACATGCTACATACTCCATTTCTTTCTGTATACTGATGCATAGGATATGGGATGGGGTGTTCATCTGGAGCCAGCAGGTATAGCTCTTCAGGGATTTTGGTCCCAAAAGAAGAAACATTTCATATAAAATGGGAAATGTAGCCAGTTTTCAGCCCCACTGGGTGTGTGTGTGTGAGCCTCAAGATGGATCATTTCATGATGATTTTGTCAGACAGCCTGTCAGTGGTAGTGAATCTCATGCTGCAAGGAAACAGTCATGTTACTTCATTTTGCAAGTCAATCTTGGCTCTTTTTTATGGGGTCCTTGAGGATCATACTCGAAGTGTGATATATTCCTGAGGAGTGTTGTCCTCACAGAATTGTTTTTGCACCAGTTAGTAGTAGAGTCTCTATCCCAACTGTGTGAAAGACCCAAGGTTGACTTGTTTGCAGTGAAACTGAACAGTAAGAACCCATTTATATATCCACAGTCCACAATCAGAGGGCATACCCATTGATGCCTTCATCTAATGTGGGATTTTCTGTTTGTGTACTCCTACCAACCTTTCAGAATGATTCCATAGCTGCTCCACCAAGTCAGGATCTCCTGCACAACTTATACTGGTAGCCCCCTTTGGTACCATAGTCATGGTTTAGCAACCAACTCGACCTATTGTAAATCACCCCAGAGGATTACCATAAAAGTGGGACAGCAAAGAGATTATTCACTGTCATGCTTGGCTCTTCTCAAGGATGGCAACTTCATTATCCAAACCTATAGGCAGTCCACTTTCAAGGTTAATGATGTGAGTTGAGAATCTTTTGTACTTGATGCAATATGAAATGCTAATTTCCTACTTTGTGAAGACTTGCAGATGACTATTGATCAGAGTATATTGTGTTCATTTTCTGAGATCATGAGAATGTTTTGAACTTCAGAAACTAGCATCTCAATCAATACTACTATGATGGAAACTGATGCCTTCTTTCTGCATTGTCTAAACTCCTTTATGAACCACTGAATGCAGTTTCCTTCATGAACCTTACCTTTTTCTTGGTAACTCCAAGGAGGGAAAAACTTCATGCCTTCTCATTGGAAAAGGGTTTCTATAGTTCAGTGGAAGTTATAAGTGCATTTTCTTTGCCAACCAGAACTCCTGGCTTAATATCACCTACCTTCAGTATTTCCTGCCAAGATTCACAGTCTCAGTTTTAACTGTGCTGGGTATGACAAGGATAGACTCCTTTGCCCAATTTGGCCTTTTTAAGTTTTAATTGACTTTTTCTAATGGGAAAAGGAAGGGTTGGAAGCATTTCTTTCTACTGATTAAGTGTTCCTTGGATATGTCAGCAGTCACTATTTCAAGGTGGATTGCCCTCACTACTCAGTCCATAGATGTCCATGGAAGAGTCAGTTTTTCATGTATAGATCTTCAAGCTTCTACCTGCAGAGTTCTATCCTATTCCACATGCTCTGCAAATGACTTTAAAATTCCTGCATTGTTTAACCTCTTAATCACAGAGAAGCAACTGACCTGCATCTTGTACTACTTTGAAAATCAGCTTCCATAATCCCCAAAAAGCTGTCCTTCTAAATTTCTGGCATCCTGGTTGGAAAAGACTTAAGCATTTTACCGTAGAATGGGACAGACTCTGCTCAGAAGACCAATAGGTCTGGCAAATCAGTAGGGGAACATCCATATCATCACATTCCTCGACCCAACTCTGCTATCATTGGTTCCTCTTACAGCTTATTGTTTTGCAGGAAAACTCACCATATGAAAACAGCTGTAGAGATTATTCACAACATAACTGAGATAAGCAGGATTTTGCTCCAGACCTTTTCAAGGTCCCAAAGCTAATGGCATGCTCAGACCAATTATCAGCCTAAGCTCTCTCAAAAATATTAGGGCATCCAAGTTCAGACTGGAAAATTTGACCTTATATTCCCATTCACAGGTTTTTCTGAAACATTCAGAGGTTTGTTTTCAAAGACACCATTTTCCAGTTTAGGTATTCCATTTTAGTCATAATCTAAGGCCCTTAATCCTGACAGAAATTTAAACTAGAGTTATGTCACTCTTCTTAATCATCTCTACATTCATGACTTAATACTACATGGGTGAGCAGTCCAAGACTAGAAAACCCTTATTTCTCTCTTCACTAAAGATTCCTTATTAAAAGTACAAATCTGATATTTTTCTGTAACAAAACTTTATTTATCTGGACATGGACTTCAAACCCTATTTGATGGATGAACTTCAAAAAGATACAAACTTCAGTGTGCTCAGAAAAAAGGTAGTTTATATGTGAATTAGAGGGTTAAATATAAATAACTTTCAATTTTAGGGAAACATCTTCTATAGTTACTTTAGTAGTTTTGTACAATATTGTAATGCAAGTTTTACAATTTACACAGAAACCATAACAGGTTGAGACTATATTGGATGAAAGTTTTGAAAATTAATTTTCAAGTTATGCCACTGAAACTTTGTTTGGTTTATCAGAGGTTTATTGGCACCATCAAGGTTGGATTTATGAGCAACATCAAGGTATGGTTATAAAATTATATTACCGAGTTTTCACTTTGGGTATCATTGATAGGCTAAAATAAGGCATGAGCTATGCTTTTAAAATCAATCAATCAGATTATTTTTACAAGTATTATATGAAATTTAAAATAATTTGTCATTAAATAGACAGGAGCAACAACAAAATAGCATGATTGTATGTGCTTGTAATTTTTTCAGAAGACGGGAGAACAGAAAACGAGAAAATGTTGCTGGGCAGGAAAATTCAGCAGTTGATGCCATTGAAGAAGAGAATCACAATCCACTGAAACAAGAGTTTCATCTACCACATAGTAGGAGATCAACAGCATCAGCTGCCAGTTCTGCCTCATATCTCAGTGAAATCTTAAATGGCAAAAATTGGGGACCTCTTGCAGGTCATCAGATGCAGGGACAGTTTGATAGTGAATTGGTCTATGATAATCCAGCTTATCATGCAGTGGAATTAGCTCAGGAGAGACAAGGTAGAGATTCTGACACTCACATTGAAGATAATGATTATGATGGATTTTATGCCATATCGAGGGATGAAAACCAAGGAGAGATAGATCATGCAATGACCATGATGGAGACTGCTGTATCAGATAGAGAGAGCTCCACTGAAAGCCATCCCTTTAAGGCTGGGCGTTATCTAGCTCCAGATCTAACTGTACAGGGACATAGAGAAAAGTCTGATGATTTTGGTGATGATGATGTTCCAGAGGAGGTTACTAAGCTCTAATCCTGTGTTGCGTAAATGTAATCCATAAGAGCAGATTTTACATTATTCATAAATGTTTCAGATAAAAAGTTTTAATCATTTGTTCAACCCAAAAGTTACATAATTTTTTTGTGTAAAGCCAACTTTTCCTTATTTAAATAAGTATAGCAAAATTAACTTTTTAATTCAAATATATATTCTGTACATTTAAGTATTATAAAATGTAGTCTGTACCTGCTAATAATTGCTTTTTGTTTTAAAAAAATGAAATTAAATACATGTACTAAATTAATATTATACTCTTACAACCAGAGAACTTTTTTGAAATAAAATCTTATGTATAGATTTATTAAATTAGAACTTAAAATTTCTGCTTCCATCAGTGTAATAACCATCCAAAGATATAACATCAAAGTGTAATACCCATTCATAGACTTAACATCAAATTGTAATAACTAGCCATCGATTTAACATCAAAGTGTAATAACCAGCCATAAATTTAACATCAAATTTTAATAACCATCAATATATTTAACATCAAATTGTAATAACCAAATACCCATTTGTAGATAAACATCAAAGTGTACTATCCATTCATAGATTTAACATCAATGTGTAATAACCATCAATATATTTAATATCAAATTGTAATAACCATCCATAAATTTAACAAAGTGGAATAACAATCCATAGATTTAACACCCAAGTGTAATAACATTTCGTAAATATATTTTGATTTAACATTTTAGGCCTTATACATTTTTGGTGATTCTTTCATACAATGGTGATCTAAATGTCAATCATCTTTGAAAACTTTGATGTGTATGTGCCAAATGATAAAGAGCTAACAGATTATGTTGGAATATAATGTTGCGTAATTCTAAATATAGTTATAATAAAATATTATCTCATTCAGACATGTATGTTATTTATGTCATATAAATGTCATAGTTTAGTCAGTTTATAAGAGAGAGTTGATACCAACATCTATTAATTACTCATATAAAATCCAATTATAAAATATGGACAATAAATATATCTAAAAATAAGTGTACCTGCTTCTACAGATGCCTTCATATAGAGCACACCTACTCATAAAGAACAGTATTTTTAGGTCCCTTTCTAAATTACATCATAATTTTCAACCTTTATATAAATAGCACTTGTCTATAACTTTAAAACATTTGACTTGAGTGTCCTTTATAGACTGGTGTCACTGTCAGTGGTATAGCCACTGCCCAAGCAACCCATTTGGTAGTGTGGAAGGGGTCAGGTATCGTTGGAGGGGGGTCCATAATCCAAATTTTTTTGGGGGAGAGCCCCAGAAATGAAGGGGGAGGGGAGGGCAGATATTGATGTACAATCCATGATTCCAAATTAAAAGTAGTGGTATGATTTGTTTTGCAATAAAAGTTACTTTTTACAAACTGACATAGAGCTATTAAAACAATTACTTTTGTGCAGCAGCAATATTAAGATTTTGGGTTAAAGGAATTGGAGCATCTTTGACAAATTGCTAAATTTAAATGTCTTGAAAATATTACTATTTGACAAACATTTTGTTTTTTAGCACTTTTATATGGGAAATCTTCTTGCTTTCTTTACCTCAATGACAATGTTTCCTCTACGATATCATATTGTAAGGTCTTGACATCTGAAAATAGACCATACTGAAACCTTGTTTAATTGATTCCGGTCAAAGCAGTCCATACTGTAATGTTGTTAAGTCTGTTCTGTTTAAACTAGTCCAAACTGTAATGTTATTTAATCTATTCCGGTGAAAGTAGTATATACTGTATTGTTGTTAAATCTATTCTGGTGAAAGTAGTCCATACTATAATGTTTAGTGTATTCTGGTGAAAGTAGCCCATACTGTACCGTATTTTCCGGCGTATAAATCGAGACTTTTTTACTTGAAAGTTCGGTCTACGTCTTATACTCCGAATCGACTTATATATGGATTTTGTCATTGAAATTGCATCGACTTTTATATGGATTACAGTATCCGGTATGCTATTGATATTGCTCTATAATCGGCATAATCGAAAACAGGTCACATAGAAGTACAAATTCATATTAAATTACTATGTCAATAAATTATTATAAAATAATATGACTGCATTTATATTTGTAAGTTTTGTCATTATTTATTTTGCATTCTGCGTGTTTTTTCTTATTTCTCAAACATAAAATAAAAGAAAACAATTACCAGTAAAAACTTCACCGGGCCACATAGCACACTTACGGTCTATACTCTATAGTGAACTGTACTAATTCAAAGCATATTGTTTGTTCCTAAAAAAAAAGAGATATGAAATAACTGGTCCATTAATATTTGATTTTCCAGTATAATGTTGGACACACGTGAGCAATTACCGGCATAGCTTTTTTTATTGATCCAATTGATCCTACAAAGGGATGTAATCCATATTAACTCGAGCGTTCTATGATTATTTATAAAATAATGTAGATCATGCATTCTACTGAATCCCTCAAATCATATGTTTCTAATTGTATTTGACAAAGTTTCTCAAATAAATTACTGTAGGTTTAAACTACACTAAAATCAGATATATAGATGGACTACCAGTACTCATAGATAATCAGTGATCCATGATTTTTAGTTTCGCAATTCAGTTTAAAGCAAATTGTAATGTCAACACTTCACCTATATTCATTCTTAACCAGCTGACGTTTCGTTGTCTCTCTTTGATTATACCGGTTGTTGATAAATTGGTATTTGGTTTCCAACAACAATCAAAGCCAGTTGCTGCAATTGTTTCGACCATATTTCCTGTGAGCAGCCATATTCCCACCTTTCTTAAAAGCCGCCGTGTAAGACTTGCGTGATTTTACGGGAGGCATTGTGAGATAAGTTGTATGATTTGTACAGGGATATTTATATGAATGATTATGACTGAAAAGATTGATCAAAATATAACGAACTCATTAAAATGTGCCCGTACAAAAGCAATGAAAACAATGCCCATGGCTAAATTCATTATTTACATCTAGAGAAGGGAGTGGGCATCATTTCCTGTTGTACTTTAACGCCATTTTTCAACACAATATAGGCTATACATGGCGGCCAGTATTAATGGTGGAAGAACCCAGACAACCTCCGGAAAGAACCACCGACCCATGAGAAGCTACTGGCAAGCATTCTCACATAAATACATTAGCCAAATCTTAGATTCGAACACACGCAGACAGAGGTCCGTAACGGACAGCGCTTTAGACCACTCTGGGCCCCTTACACACAATACCATTATGTAAAGCATTCAATTTAGGCAGGTATTTGCTACACCATTGTTATCATCATCACAAAATTTATCTGACTGTATCTATGATAACCTAAATGACATAGAGGACAAAATCAACTATATAACATTTTTATGTGTTTTGGCTTTCAATAAAAGAAAATATTGAAAATGACTTTAAATATTTAATAATGGACTACTCTCAAATTATACCTGAACACACGAGTAAATGCTTCTACATACTTAAATTAATAGTCTTGTTGATCTCAACTTTATTTAAATCTCCACATGATCTATACCACACTGACATTTTCTGGAAAAAAAAATCATCTTAATAGACAGTTACCCAAACTGTACACAGGTTTGCTTTTAGAACTGTCTAAGGTCATTATCAAGGCAAGGTCTTGTTTGTTTTTATGGTTTAATGCCATTTTTCAGCACAATATATAGGCTATACATGGCGGTCAGTATTAGTGGTGGAGGAAGAAACCGGAAAAACCCGGAAAGAACCACCGACCCACGAGAAGCTACTGGCAAGCTTTCTCACTTAACTACATTAGCCGAATCTTAGACTCGAACCCACACAGACAGAGGTGAGATGGCAGTGGTCCGTAACGGACAGCGCTTTAGACCACTCGGCCACTCGGGGGCCCCAGCTAGGTCTTGAACTCAGACCCAAGTAAACATCTATTTATAACTTACAAAAATGACAAAAAACAGGTATGCACTACACTAAAACTGAACTAATCATGAGCAAACATCAGGCACAAAATAAAAACAAAATATATTTAACACTGATGTAAATAAAATTTCCCCAAGCTAATATCTAACAAATGTTCTTAATTTGTCAAGTAATAAATATTTAAACTTAATTTTTTGACAATATAAATAAAATTATGCCATGTTTTAATATTTAATGATATTTAAAAAAAGTGTAAAGTGTTTTCTGGTCTTGGCATCAGTAGTATGGTAAAATTGTAGAGCCATGTACCACCTTTTTTTCAGAAACCTACTTCAAAACTTCAGTAGTATGGTAAAAATCTGATTTATGAGCAATGTACCACCTCTTCATCCAATATCAGGTTTCAAAAATATGAGAAGAATGAGAGATGTATCCTTATTTACAACATATCAGGCTTCAGGATGATGGTAAAAATGAGCGATTTAAGTGACATTTACCGCCTCTTTATCGCACTTCAGACTTCATGAGCATGCTAACAATGATTTAAGTGCCATGTACAAATCATTTTATCCATCTTCAGACATAAGTAGGATGCTAACAATGAGAGATATTGTAGAGCGATATCCCATCTCTTGACTTGTAAAGACTTGGCATGGTAAAAATGAGAGATTCATGAATAATGTACCACCTCTTTATCCCATTATATCAGACATCAAAAGCATATTAAAAATGAGAGATCCATGAACAAAGTACCACCTCTTTATCCCATTATATCAGACATCAAAAGCATATTAAAAATGAGAGATCCATGAACAATGTACCACCTCTTTATCCCATTATATCAGACATCAAAAGCATATTAAAAATGAGAGATTCATGAACAATGTACCACCTCTTTATCCCATTATATCAGACATCAAAAGCATATTAAAAATGAGAGATTCATGAACAATGTACCACTTCTGTATCCCATTATATCAGACATCAAAAAGCATGGTAAAAATTAGATTCATGAACAATGTACCACTTCTGTATCCCATTATATCAGACATCAAAAGCATGGTAGAAATAAGAGATTCATGAACAATGTACCACTTCTTTATCCCATTATATCAGACATCAAAAGCATATTAAAAATGAGAGATTCATGAACAATGTACCACTTCTTTATCCCATTATATCAGACATCAAAAGCATAGTAGAAATAAGAGATTCATGAACAATGTACCACTTCTTTATCCCATTATATCAGACATTAAAAAAAAGCATATTAAAAATGAGAGATTCATGAATAATGTACCACCTCTTTATCCCATTGTATCAGACATCAAAAGCATATTAAAAATGAGAGATTCATGAACAATGTACCACTTCTGTATCCCATTATATCAGACATCAAAAAGCATGGTAGAAATAAGAGATTCATGAATAATGTACCACCTCTTTATCCCATTATATCAGACATCAAAAGCATATTAAAAATGAGAGATCCATGAACAATGTACCACCTCTTTATCCCATTATATCAGACATCAAAAGCATATTAAAAATGAGAGATTCATGAACAATGTACCACTTCTGTATCCCATTATATCAGACATCAAAAAGCATGGTAAAAATGAGAGATTCATGAATAATATACCACCTCTTTATCCCATTATATCAGACATCAAAAGCATGGTAAAAATGAGAGATCCATGAACAATGTACCACCTCTTTATCCCATTATATCAGACATCAAAAGCATATTAAAAATGAGAGATCCATGAACAATGTACCACCTCTTTATCCCATTATATCAGACATCAAAAGCATATTAAAAATGAGAGATCCATGAACAATGTACCACTTCTGTATCCCATTATATCAGACATCAAAAAGCATGGTAAAAATTAGATTCATGAACAATGTACCACTTCTGTATCCCATTATATCAGACATCAAAAAGCATGGTAAAAATTAGATTCATGAACAATGTACCACTTCTGTATCCCATTATATCAGACATCAAAAGCATGGTAGAAATAAGAGATTCATGAACAATGTACCACTTCTTTATCCCATTATATCAGACATCAAAAGCATGGTAGAAATAAGAGATTCATGAACAATGTACCACTTCTTTATCCCATTATATCAGACATCAAAAGCATGGTAAAAATAAGAGATTCATGAACAATGTACCACTTCTTTATCCCATTATATCAGACATCAAAAGCATATTAAAAATGAGAGATTCATGAACAATGTACCACTTCTGTATCCCATTATATCAGACATCAAAAAGCATGGTAAAAATTAGATTCATGAACAATGTACCACTTCTGTATCCCATTATATCGGACATCAAAAGCATAGTAGAAATAAGAGATTCATGAACAATGTACCACTTCTTTATCCCATTATATCAGACATCAAAAGCATATTAAAAATGAGATTCATGAACAATGTACCACCTCTTTATCCCATTATATCAGACATCAAAAGCATATTAAAAATGAGAGATTCATGAACAATGTACCACTTCTTTATCCCATTATATCAGACATCAAAAGCATAGTAGAAATAAGAGATTCATGAACAATGTACCACTTCTTTATTCCATATCAGACATCAAAAGCATGGTAAAAATGAGAGATTCATGAACAATGTACCACTTCTTTATTCCATATCAGACATCAAAAGCATGGTAGAAATGAGATTCATGAACATTATACCAAATCTTTATCTCATATAAGAGATCAAAAGCATGGTAAAAATGATTCATGAACTAGTTAACACCTCTTTATCCCATATCACGCTTAAGTAGTATGCTAAAAGTGAAAGATTTAAGAGTCATGCACCATCCACCTCAAAACCACATATAAGGCTTCAGATCCTTATTTTCCCATATTAGCTTTTGTCTATATGCATTTGTTATGCTACATCTCTTACTATATATCTGTGTAACTTCAGCACAATCTAACTTAAATTAGTTCATGAAGTCCTGAAGGCCTCAACAAGTGTTGACTGGTTTACTGGTATTTTAAATTTTGTACTAATTATGGTCCAAAGCCTTGTATAAGAAGCTGACAATGAATTGGAAGTAGCTCAAAGTGTCTTGGAAATAATGTTGAATTTCCACAGCAAATCAGATTCAGCACACACTCAGGGGCTTCCACTTTGCCTGGGAGCATTCAGTACTACCCCTTCATTAAAATTTTCAGAAAATCCTGTCTCCAACAAAAAACTAAACACTAACATTCAAAGACAAAAGCCTTCCATTTTTTGTAATTCTTATAAGGAACTTCTCTCCTATTCAAGAACTATGCAAGCATTTACACTGAACACTCAAAGAATGGAGATAGGGGTACTGCGGGGGCCCCGAGTGGTCTAAAGTGCTGTCCGTTACAGACCACTGCCATCTCACCTCTGTCTGCGTGTGTTCGAGTCTAAGATTCGGCAAATGTAGCTATGTGAGAAAGCTTGCCAGTAGCTTCTCATGGGTCGGTGATTCTTTCTGGGGTTTGTCCGGTTTCTTCCTCCACCATTAATACTAGCCGCCATGAATAGCCTATATCGTGCTGAAAAATGGCGTAAAACCATAAAAAACAAAAAACAAAACAGGGGTACTGAAGCCTTCATTACCTTTAATCACACTACAAAACTTTGTTTGCCAGATGGTGCATCAATATTGTCAGCAAAATTCAGGGCAATAGATCTTGCCATGAAGTATTTTGAAACCGAACATATTTTAAGCTCTTATCATCTTGTCTCATTCACTATCAGTACTTAAGTCACTATACAATAGGAAGTATGAAAATTTATTATTGACCTATAGTCTCATCAAACACGCTGACCTCTTACATTAAAATATGTTCTTGGTTACCCAGCCATGTTGGTATTAGAGGTGATGAAGGAACAGATGGTGCTGCTAAAATAATCCTATCTTTACAACCCTCTCATTTTAAAATACTACACTGATTTAATACCTGGTAAAGGAAAATCCTTATTCAGTAAGTGGCAGGCATCACAGAATGATGGTATCAATAACATGCTTCATGTAATCAAACACACTTTTGGTGAATGGCCTACTTCCTACAAAAGCCATACGTAGGGCTCAGGAAGTCATTGAAAGAATTAGAATTGTTGATACTTACCGGTATATAACCCACTCCTATATATTAAAGGAAGACCCACCTGAGTGTTTCTTGCAATGAACCCTTTGCTGTGAAGCAGATCCTTACTTCAGTTATCAGCCCATCAAGGAACAATTTTGATACAGTAAATGCCTTGTATTATTAAATTTCTCAAAGGATGTTAATATTTGTTATAAAATATATTTTGTTTACAATGCTATTTCATTGGTGTATTTTAAACCAACATGTACTTTTAATCATCCTGATTTATTGATTAGGATCTAATTACCTTTTATACACACCATTTACATTACCCTCACCATCTGTGTTTATACTTGTAATAACTTCTTTGATATATACATTTTTATCATATATTTTTTGTGGTGTTAGATATCTTAACCATAAAATCTACAATCGACCAACTAACCATCAGAAAACCTCTTTGTTGAGGCAAATGTACCATCACTTCATTTAAAGCAAACAAAATTAACTTATCAGTATACTAAGAAATCAAATTCCATCTTCTGGCAAACAAATTCATCCTCATCTACAAGGAGTAAATTGATACTTGCCAAAACCGCAGAATTCTAAATTCTTTGTTATAAGTACACCATACAAGGTAATATTGACATTTGCCAATTCAAACAGCCCTCAACCAATCCTTTCAAATTTCTGAAATCATTGCCTCCAATCTTAGCCTTCTTTCCATGTGGACAGATTGTGCAAAAATGTGGATAACTGCAGCACACCATGGGACAATCTCAGGCCAGTACCAGACAAAACCTCCGTTTTCACTGCAGAAATTACAGCCCTACTTCAGACATCGTAGCAGTATGACTGAACATTTTTTTAAAAGCTACATTAAAAATCATAATCAAACAAACAAACACTCAAACAGCCCTACTCAAATATATGACCACTAAGAAACATCCCAAATACACAATGATCATCATATTTTCGATTTTCTTTCCTCACTGAAATCCTTGTAAAATTAAATCTGACAAACTGTACTATTCAAAGTCTTACAGAAACATTACTGACTTTTACAATTAAGTAGGAGTATTTTGTTTTGTGTGTTGCCTGCCAGGTCTCATTGGTATTAGGAGTAATAAAAGGGCAAATGAAGCAGCAAAATGTACCCTGCAGCCATCTGTATTTGAAAGATTCCTTATACTGACTTTATGTGTCAAATTGTTCTGTACACTTGGCCCAAATAAGTGGAATGAAAACAACACAAACCAGTTTTGAAACATCAGAGCCAACAATGGAGAGTAGCACCCATCAAATTTGGGTTTTAATGATTAACCTCAATGATATCACAACTCTACTGCATTAGATGGCAAAAGGAGTTGGAACTGTGATGGGCTGTGATGAATTAAGGAGAATAAATTTAAAATCAGAGTGAGGTGATATTGTATCAATTGCATATTGGAAACACCCAACTCACGGTTCATTCTTGCACGGTGGGTATCGACTGTAGTGCAGTATCCAATGATAGTGGAACACATTCTTGTCAAATTTTAAATGTGACTCACTTAATACAATAACCCCTGGTGCCATGTTTACAGGGCAGGAGGGAGTTGCCTACTGCCAAGCTCTGTAGCATCAAGGTCATGTATGATACACTAAAGTGGGTGGTATTATAGAAAAGTAGACAGATATAGAACTACAAAGAACAATGATACTTCTTGACATATCTAGCTTAGTGTATTTTATCACTATACTTTCGCCATAAAATAACAATGTATAAGTATCCCACAGGAACATATTTTATCATTGTATCCTTTTTGCCTAAATATCATTTACTGGTAAATTATATGGCCAGGAGATCATGAACAATGTCCTCAGAAACTGCCAAACATTTATACTTTTGCAGATAATATTCCAAAATATGTGAAAGTAATGTATTGACACTTGGACCAGACAGCCATAATCTAGCTACTTCAGTGCCCCCACCCCCACCCCATAACAGCAGGTGCATAGCTAGGCCATTTTTTTAACACATGCAAGTACAGAATAATAAGGCATTCAACTTGTCAAGTAGCAAACAGCAAAGTGGTCAACACTGGTCAAGAAATCATGGAATGATTATCCTCATATCAAGGTTGATTGCAATACTAACAAATCATTAAAATAATTCGTTTCAAATGCAATGGCTTTCTTGCCAGTGATAGTTGTTTATAGAATTGTTCAGCTTTCTTTTCTGCTTTAGCAGAATATCAATGAGAATACTTCACAAGGTCAGGTGATAAACATTTCTTCTCTCTCCAATCTGGCCTATCTTCTTGTTCCTGTTTCTATACTTTCAACTGGCATCAGTGCAGGCTTTGAAGCAACTAAATACTTTACATACAAATGGCATGTAATTTTCATCAATAGTAAATCGAAAAACTCCGCCATCACATATAATTGAGGTATTACTCATTTGGCTCCGAACCTGTCTGTACACGTGGTCCAGTTTCTGTATTAATGTTCAATTCCGCCAGTAGTCAAAGTTTGTTGATTGCATTCAATGGCCAATCCTGTCTTTAGTCGTTTTGAATGCGTATTGTATACAACATCTCTGATTGGTTACAAAATGGGGTTTTCCAAGAATCAAACTAAAAATAACCAATCAGAAATGATTTTACTTTCATTTGAATTGTTCGGAACCCAAGCATTACTAATGGAGGGATACAGTGCTACATGCCCCTAGTGGGCGATACAGCACTATAATTCAAATTTATCATCACTAACGGAGGGTAGTTTCACTACACGTATTCTGTTCATGAAAATGAGGCAGATGTAAGACTTTTGATGACAATGAGAACAAAAATGGGGAGTTTCTGGGCTTTGACCTAAAAAAATAATGAGCGAGCAGAGGAAATATATGTTTGGCAGTTGGATATTTTGCAAGATTTAGATTCAGACAAAGAAGTTTCTGAGACTGAATTATCAGAAGAAGAGAATGCTGTTGGTGATGATGATAGAGTTCTTGCAGATCTAGCAGATTGGAGTGATCATCTTAATTTTGTTAGTGTATACAATAGTTGTGAAACCTTGGACAAATAGAAAAAATATAAATCACTGTGTAGACAAATTCATTTGGAATAATTAGTGAAATTTTTTTGGATTTTTGTTGGATATAAGATGAGAAATTAAGGTACAAGCAAATGCATGAGCATGATTTTCACAAATATTTTCAAATAGGTAAAATCTCTGGGGCACAAGCAGCTAGACACAGCTTAGTGCTGCTGAGGCAAAGCAGCAGTGATACTGATAACAGTGCTGGGGCTGAATGAGTTAAATCTATTTTCATGTTTAATCTCTGTCCAAATTCAATTTATTTTTTTCGCTCCTCCCACAGTACAGTAACCACCTTCTGCTTGTCTTGTTGCCTCTATGTTTGATTTCATGCCTTTCTCTTTTTGTACTACACCACAACTGCCATGATTTTGAAGTGCTCCAAGTGTTGTTCATGCTGCTCCAAGCTTCAAATATTGTTCACTAATCTACATGTAACCGAAGATCAAGTCACTATTTCTATCCACCCAAAGCAGGCAATACCAAATTCCTCTGATTGGTGGAATTTATATCAGAATGTACAAATAAACTACTCTAATTATCCAAATTTCATTAACCACAAGCTTAATAATTTCTATCAAATGATCTTTGATTTCTTCATGTCATACTCGATATTAACTTACTTCGTACTTCAAAATTTAGGTTTTCTTAAAATTTGCCACAGCGTTCTGCAAAGGCTTTGAAAAGAGTGTGTAAATGCTTTTGCTTAATCTTGAGTGTACAAAATTAATTTAAAAGCTGTGTCCGTGTTTGTGTTTAAACGATTTAAGAAGATATTTTGTGAACTTAAGAAAGTCAGATTACAACGCTTATTAGAATCTCTGCTTCAAATCGATTCATTTTGAGCACTATTTAAGTAGTACATGCTAATACTTATTACTATCAATTAATAACCAAAAAATCGTGTATTTTATATAGCTGCCTTCAAGGGCAACAGTCTTAGCAGGAGTAAGACACCTTAATGTACCTTGTAAATCTGTAATCAGGGGTTGAGTACACAACCAGACTAAAATGGTTTTGAAGCCAACTCAAGAACAAATACTGTCCCAGGTCTGTGCAGTACATTTCCCAAAAGAATGCATCATAAATATTTAAGCTGGCAGTTACATTGGTGGCCAGCCAAGTACCACATTGTGTCTTATTGGCATGAAATGCCAGAATGTGTGTTGGCCAGTTGGCTTGGTTATTACCTGGATGGATTGCCTGGCTAATGGATGGCCAGTTAGCTTGGCTCTCAGCTTGATGAATGGCCAGGTTGTTGACTGAGCAGCTGGTTTGGTAACCACCTGGCTGGTCTGTGCAGTGAAATGATGGATCAGCTAACCTTATCCCAATATATCATTCCAATAACAAGATGATTATCATAGATTCTATGATAGATACTATGCATGATATTGTATGTCTTGTGGGTGAAAGCTAAAAACTTGTAAACTGTAGCCACCGAACAGTGACAAGAGCTGGTAAGTGGAAGACGAGAGTTTTGCTCTCCCTTGTCCACATGTTATAAAACCAAGAAAGACAAAAGTTTTTGTCTTTTTGTAATTGGTGGAATCAATAGGCTGTACATGGTGGCCAACATTAACAGTAAAGGAAGAACCCGAGAAAACCCAAAAAAGAACCACCAACCCATGAGAAGCTCCTGGCAAGCTTTCTCACAAACCCACATTGGCCAAATCCAAGACTCGAATCGACACAGTCGATTGCTCAACACTATATTAATTGTGATTAATGACATCAATAAGTAACAACAGTCTCTAAACAGGACTGACACTCTAATAGCTGAAAATAAAATCTCAAGGAATTCAAGATAAGATCATTTCTTCCTTTTAATTATGGAGTGTTGAAGCCATTTTTGTTATTCTTCAGCAAGAACATAACAAATTTTCTCCCCCGTTAAACATATTGGAGGTCAAGTTGGCACAATTTTTCTTTAGGACCAACAAAGCTTCATTGGAAGTCTTCTAGTGGAAACCCATGTTAATATGCCTTTCCATTTTGAAGATGCAATATAAAGATTATCAAAATGGATGCCATGGTGACCATATTTGATACAGGTTGGCATCATTTCTATTTAGTACCAAAAAATCATAAGAAGTCTTTTATTAAAAGCACAATATCAATATGATCAGACATCTAGGAAAAGTAGTAATAACATTTTCCAGATATCCAAATGTATCAGCCATATTAAAAATCAGATCAGCATCATTTTCATTTTAGATTAACTCTACAACGCAAGAATTCTGGTGAAAACCCCATGGCAATATTACTTATCATTCTGGATGATTAGCAATAGCAAGGTTTTCAAAATAGCCACTCTGGCAGACATGTCAGGCAATCAATAAGCACATATTTTCATTCAGGACCTGTTATACAAAATATAGTCGTCAGATGAAAACCTTATGACAATATTACTTTTCATTCATTAGCATTTATAAGATTTTAAAGACAGTCACTTGGTGGCTATACTTTACATTGGATCAGCAACAGTTTTATTTAGGACTAACAGGCATCATAGAAAGTCATTTTTTGAAAACCCCATGTCAATATGACTTTCCCTTCAGGTGAGGTAGTAATGACACGATTTTTTCATGCTGTATACTGTGATGGCCTCATTGAACATCAGATCAGCCCATTTTCATACATGAGCAGCAAGACATCATAAGAAGTCTTTTAATGAAAACCTCACGCTGATATGACCATCCAATTAGGAGAAATAGTGATTAGATTGCTACTGTGGCAGCAATATTAGATATCAGAGTGGCACCGTTTTTATTTAGAACCAACTGGCACTATTTTCACTGAGGACCAACTAGACACCAAAAGAAGTCTCTTAGTGAAAACCCCATACTGATATGAGCATCCATTTGTGAGTAGTGATAAGATTTCCAACATGGCCACTGTGGTGGCCTTATTGGATGTCCAAGAGGAACTATTTCCATTTCAAATGGTATGAATGCATGTGTAAGGTTTCAATGTAATCCTCCCAAGTTATTTAGGAGAAGAAATAACAACAAACATGGGCTTATGGATGGACAACAAACCATTACTTAATTTCTTCTGGCCTGTGACCAGTTGGGCTAAAATCGGTTTACACTACTGATCAAGCGAAATAAAGAAAGACTGCATAAATTTTGCCTTTTAATGTGGTTAAAGTTTCTATCCTATCTTTAATAAACTGTCTTTGGATTTTCCTTTGAGAAACAGTCCATCAACTTCACATACTGATTTCTGTTTCCATTACTGAAGGAGTTAATGAGAAAATGATCAATGCATTTATCTGCACTTTATGGTACAGACATCTATGAACCAGCTAACATTTAATATTTCATTTCAAAGTAAGTCACCAAAAAGCATAAAATTTAACTTATAATACTTCTTTATAGTCAAACAACAGATTTGTCAGGAACTTGTCTCTTTATCAGTACACAAATTTTTAAGCATTCATAAACACAATTCAAATTCTTCTGTACATTAGCAGTCAGTCATTACAGGTCCATCATCCAGTCTCAGACCTAGGGGAAGAAGGTGGCTCATCATCAAGGAGGTCCAAAGCATCATCTCTATGTTTCCTCTTTGTTCTGAACCTGCAGATAATAATAATAATAATAATAATAATAATAATAATAATAATAAAATAAATTGTAATAATATACAGCAACAGATAGAGCAAAATTATTTGATTAATAAAATTGACTTCTGAATCAATATTACAAAAATACATAAATGGATGCCATTTAGTTTAACTCGTGGCAAATTGAAGATGGTTGCTTGTAAAAACAAGTATTTCACTGTTTGAAAAACATTTTTGCTCTCCAGTGGCAAAGCGCCTGGTTCAGACTCCATCCCAGCTGAAGTCTACAAGGGGGCACAGCCTTGATAGAAAGGCTCTGCCAGCTGTTTTTACTGATGTGCCAGCAAGAGACGATGCTACAGGAATTCAATGATGCTTCCATAATCCCCTCATATAAGCGCAAAGAGAACCATCAGGCCTGCGACAACCAACAGGGTACTATCATTGCTCTTAATTGCAGGAAAGATACTTGCCAGAATCCTACTGAAATGCCTCACTATGCACCTTGACCTGGGACTACTACAAAGAAATGTCTAGAGCAAAATGATGACCTTTTCTTCATCTACGTCGACTTGATAAAGGACTTTGATACTGTCAGCAGGGAAGGCTTGTAGAAGGTAATGACCAAGTACGGATGCCAGAGAAAATTTATAATTATGGTGCAGCACTTCCATAATGGCATGTAGGCAGGCATGAGTCCAGGACAATGGAGAGACACCTGAGCCATTCCCAGTAACCAATGGCATCAAGGAGGGTTGTGTTCTGGCAATGACAATGTCTAGTCTATTGTTCTCCATCATGGTGACTAATGCGTTCTGAGACAGAGAGGTTGGAGTTGGCATCAGGTAGGAGGCTTCAAGCAAAAACCATGGTTATGATAGACACCATTAGGGATTTCTTTTTTGCTGATGACTGCGCCCCCAATGCTGGCTCAGTATTCGACTTGCAATGCAGTGTTGAAAAGTTATCTGGCTCTTGCACTACCTTTGGTCTCACCATCAGTACCAAAAAGACTGAAGTCCTGCATCAGCTGGACCCTGGAAAACCCTATGTTGAGTAAAACATCACCATTAACAGCCAAAAACTCAAGGTAGTAAATTGCTTCACCTACCTTGGCTGCACAGTGTCACAGAACATCACTATTGATGAAGAAGTGACCCTTCACATTGCCAGAGCTAGTGCAACTTTCGGCAGACTGTATGCCAATGTCTGGAATAGAAGAGGCATCAGCATCCAGACCAAACTAAAGAACTACAGAGCAGTTATGCTCCCCACACTACTTCATGCATGCAAAACACGGATGGCGTACCAATGTCACACCAGGAAATTGAACCACATTTACATCACAAGTTTCAGGAAAATCCTCAAAATAAAGTGGCAGGACAAGGTTCAAGATATTGAGGTACTCCAAGCAGGTCTACCCAGTATCCACACCATCCTGATGCAGTCCCAGCTAAATTGGATGGGACATGTATGCATGCCAGACCACCAGCTGCCTAAGAGACTCTTCCCTTGTGAGCAAGGACAGTGATCCAATGGAGGTCAGAAGAAACAATTCAAAGACAATCTGAAAGCTGCATTAAAAGTGTTTAACATAAACCCTGATTCCTGGGAGCAAACAGCAAGCAATCAAGTCACAACAATTATCTCGGGTGGTTGTACAGGTAGATGTATAGATGAAATATACATTCCTTAGAAGTGAAAAACTCCTACATCTTGCAATGGTATATCTTCCACACAGATTCTGGCTTTTGCGAGGTCTCTTGGGACAAAAGCGAGCTTCTTGGCATGAGAGGAAGTAGTAACTGATGTATTCTTAAGCTCTGCTACCAAATCTTACAAGTAAGGGAAGATCACTCTACCCAGCTGCCACTTAGGTCAGCAAACAACTTTTAGCTTCCTTTAGCTAAAAGTAGTATCTGGGAGGGCTGGATTTGCAAGGTACTAGTAAGTTCTCCAAAGGTATTATGATGGGTAATGTATTTAAAGAAGAAAGACTGCCACTTCCCAATACAATTAAAAACAGCACTGTATTCCCAAAGCATGTAACTGCCAGTAGGTGGGGCCCTGGCAATGTGGTCTAAATTACCACTAAAAGATCACTGCCATCTCACCTCTGTCCATGTGGGTTCATGTCATCCTTGGACAATGTGAGTATGTAAGAAAACTGCCAATAGTTTCTTGTGGGTTGTTGGTTCTTACCATGTTTTTCCCAGATTCTTCCTCCAACAGTATTACTGGCCACCATGTATAGCCTATTTTGTGCTGAAAATTGGCATTAAAACCAAAACAAAATCAGCAAGTAGGCAAGGTTTTCCTAGCTGGATAGGTGTAACTACAAAACAGACACACTTGCAGTCCCCACTGGGTTAACCTAAATTATAATGTACACCATGGGAAATGGTAAGTCCATGACTTGGTATACAGTGCTTAAACGTTTCTCAGCATGCAACATCAACCACTTGATCTTTTAGCATTATTTCTCAGTTAACTTTGACACCAAGTGGGATTCTGACTTTGTTTTCTCTGACAGCAATTGTTCATTTTGTACACAATACATTATTCCCATCTTTATATTTCCAAAATGTGATAAATCAAAAATGAAAACAAACAACAGTAAGTTTAAAGTGATATAGAAAAAACAATGTTTTTCATATATAAAAAATCATAATGGCAATCAAAGGCGCAAAAATTATCACATTTCAGGAAGACAAAAAACTCAAATCGAACGTTATTCTATCAAGAGACGCTGCAGGGAAATCCAAGATGCTAAATATCCATCAACAAGTAAAATTATGTAACAGATGGTAGTTATTGTGTTTTATTCTTTAAACACTGCTGGTCATACAACTTGTGCATAAAAAAATGTAAAGTAATAAAGAGGACTCCATATCTTTTAGGAGACAGGCAAAATCCCTGTAGATACCTTTAAATGTCTGATATTGTTAGGATATAATATTGCATGTAATGTTTGACATTTCTGATCTGTCTAATATGTGAACAATTAAAGTAAGCACATCAAAAACTGTCATTCTGTCAAACAAGACCTCTATATGACACAGATTTTCCCACACATATGACAGCAATTTAAGGGTAAAATTCTATGTTAAACATAACTTTAAAAATGTCTGTCATACAATGGTAAAAATGAAGCCATCTTGTTTTCAGATGCAGCTGTCACAGTCTCTTGAATGTTGGATGGTATTGAGATTTATCACTTACTTTTCCCATTTCCTGTGATTCAGGGTTGTGAAGTCATCCACAGATGCAATTGCTCTCAAGTATCTTGCAAGACGAACCAGTTCTCTGTCTTTAATTCTGTTAAAATGGGCCTCACGAAAAGGTCTTATCTGAAACAAACACATACAATCTATGCTTGTTGGACAGATAAATGTACAGATCTAAATCCAGGATAAATCAGAGATGTTTACCTGGTGCATGTGATACCTACCTGTCTAAATGTATGCACATATGTACAGAGAGATACATGTGGAATACAATAAAATCACTATTTATTGATTGACACTAAATACATGTATCTGTAACAACAAGTTTCAAAATGAAAAAGGATCAGTCAACATTTGTAACACACCCTCATATGGGCGCTGAAGACTGGACTGAATTTGCAATTGCTTTGTGCATTTGCATACCCATTTAATTGTTTTTTTAAAGGATTTCAAATATTGATACTTATGACAAATCATGCATTATACAACAATAATTTTCCTAAAGCAAACACAAGGACCTAAACTTCAAATCTACAATTTACTGTCTATTAAAAATGTGTATGTTTCTTTTTGCAATTCAGATAAATATGGTGTCTTTGAAATAGTTGAGACAAAAAAACATGAAAGGTAACAGAAATGAAAATCCATACTACTCACTCCATTGGTTTAATTATCTACATCTGCCCAAAAAAAATCAGATAATTTTAATTTACATAAAATATTATATTTTTTCATATGATTTCCAGGTTTGCCATAGTTGTGTAACAGAGGCTGTATTGTGTAGTTATAAGGCTTGTGAGTAAGGTCCAGATGATTGTGAGCATCAGTTAATCCATGGACAAAATCATGTGCAATGTGCCTAGCATCATTCACATGTTTATTAAGCAAAAAATGGATAAAGGATTTACTGTGATTTTACATTGCAAATGAATGTTATCATATTCTGGGGGAATGATAAACCCAGTCTTACAAGACAAGCTGATCTAATCTGACTACATTCCCCCATTTTTGCAGCCATGAAGTACAGTCTGTCTGTGACCTGATATGCTGGATAATGTTTGGTTGGTTTGGTGTTGTATAGCACTGCAATACTTGTAAGGGTATAAGTAAAGTGCCTTGCCCAAGGTCACACCACAGCAGCCAAGCTAAACAGAATTGATGGTGGTAATCAAACCCACACCCTTCTGGTCACTTCTGGTCAGTAATCACATACTTTAACCACTGAACACGGCTGTTTTGATTATGCAAAGAGACATTACCCACCTTTAAGCCGGACTGGGGATTCATGATGAAATTTCTCCTGATATCATCAAACATGATTGTGTTTTTAGCACTCCACTGCTCAAATCTACCCCATATTACACCCAGGGGCTTTACCTGAAAATAAGGACAGTCTGCTGTAAAAACAAATTTATAAATAAAGTCTTGTGAAATTAATTTTTTCAAGCTGAAAAATGTCACTGTGTGAAATATATTCCGAGTAAAGGTTGAATTCACCAATTTTGTAAATTTTCCATCCTCTGTCCATATATAAGTCAATTCAGAGTATAAGATGAGGCCATGTCAATATCTTGGCTGTGTATTTTACACTAGTAATGGTATCATTGTATAATATTCCATATTACCAGCAATCATGAAATTGCATTGCTGATGCTAACATGCTTGTGATTTAGCTTCTGAACAAATCACTGCTAAATTCTGTTATCAATTGACACAGCTGAATAAACAGTCTATGCTTGTTTTATTATAACTGAAAGCACATCCCTGTTGCAGTTCATTTTATTACCTGTAGTTACGAATGTAACTTATATAAACTTTCAATGACACAATCCATATATAAGTCGATTCGGAGTATAAGACGAAGACCTGACTTTCAAGTCAAAAAGTATCCACTTATAGGCCGGAAAATACGGTAATGTAAATAAGTTTACAGATTTAAACTCATCTATCAAAATGAAAACAAAGGACTGGAATATGTTACAGCATTTGTATATGAAGAATATCACAAAACAACTTTTAACACTTTTCATGTATACTGCAGCTTTCATGTAGATTAAGTCATATGACAAATCAATGTTTGATGACTATACATCTTACACTTAACCATTTTCATCAACCATGTAAACAAAATGTTTGTCATTGTTTACTTATCTGAAGATAAACATAAAAAGCAAAGCTGACATCATCTCTTCTGACTCCAGTGATTGAAACAAGATGGCTGCTACCATGTGTTAATATCGTCATAAACTAACTGACAGAAGCAAAGCCAACAAGTTCTATAAAACTGACAAATAATTTGTGTTTTATGATGATCATCAAAGTGACAACAATATATTTATCGATGGTGGATATTCCCCTTAAACACATTTCAAACTGGCATTCCTTACAAACTAATTTTATGGGGCCTCAAGTGGCAGTGTGGTCTAAATCACTCACCATTACAGATCACCGTCATCTCACTTCTGTCTGCATGGGTTTGAGTCTCAGGTTTGGCCAATGTGGGTATGTGAGAAGCTTGCCAGTAGCTTCTTGTGGGTCAGTGGTTCTTTACTGGGTTTTCACGTGTTCTTCATCCAACACTTATACTGGCTGGCCACTATGTAAAGTCTATTTTGTGCTGAAAAATGGTGTAAACCCTACAAAAACAACAACCAATATTTAATGTAATATTATTAGTCCGTCACAGTTCAAAACCAGAAATGCTGCTTGAAATTTTGTTTCAGAGAGGTCCTCCAGACTTACCTCAGGGGTTTGGGGATAGGAGAAGCGGGAGGAAAAACAATGCTGAATGGCAGATAATGGGTGCAAACATTATTACAAGATAAACACCTAATTTGAAACAAGCATTAAATGGCATTATATCACATCTCACACTATAATAATAATAATAATAATAATAATAATAATAATAATAATAATAATAATGAGGACTTTGTATAACGCCTAATCTTTAGAAGTTCTACGTGCTTTACAACATCTATAATGATATGACTACACTACAGAAAAACAAAAAACAAAAACCATGAAATTGGAAAACATAAAAACATGCTGAAAAAATATAAGATACAAAACATTATTAGGTCTCTAAGTTTGTTCCTGCAGTCAAAAAAGATGAGCTTTAAGAGCACTCTTAAAAGGGACCACAGTGTCTTTGTGTCTAATTTCAATGGCCAATTCGTTCCACATCGCTGGGCCCTGGTATGCAAAAGAACGTTGTCCATATGACTTCTTTTTCATAGTGGGAACAATGAGTATACAATTGTCAGAAGTATACACATGGGTAAGGCCGGATAGGTATGTTGGACTCGAGTCTGTTAGTGAAACGTACCACAGAGAACAAATTTTGTGTTTGATTCTGTATCGAATGGATAGCCAGTGTAGGGTACAGAGCAGTGGTGAGGTGTGCTCTGATCGAGGTACTCGAAAGATGATCTGAGCAGCTGTGTTCTGAACTCTTTGAAGTTTCTGGAGTAGATAGTGTGATGAACTAGACAGAATTGAGTTACAATAGTCCAGTCTTGAAAGTACTAATGAACACACAATTGTTTTAGTGGCATCAACTGAAAACCTATTGCCAGAGTACTGTGATTTCAAAGAGTTCATATTAAAACAATAAGAAAATTGCATCTATGGTTGAATACCCTACTTTAAAAGTGCCTTCCCTGGGTCCCATGTATGTTTTAACAGAACAGTCCTCAGAAAGCATTTGCTAACTGAAGATCATTTATTGGACCCATTTATGTATCTGTTTATCTTATGATGTTATTTGCCAAAAGGTCTTTGAAACTACAGTGGAACCCTGCTATAATGCGATAATTGTGGTGCAAAAAATTGGATTGAGTTAATAGCAGGGTCACGTTAATGCGAGTTTAAACCCAAAATATGACCCAAATAATGCTCCCAAAGCACTTTAATTTCATTTAAAAGTTTGCTTAATACATTACCTTTAAAACAAAAATAAATAAATGGTTGGCGTAAAAATTGAGTACAGTATTGCCTAATTGGTATTAGTTCGAGTTTCTTCTGACCCTTGCCACCCCATTTTTTATATTTGGACATTTATGTTGGGGTGTAGGGTCAGAGCGCATTCCCTATCGAAAAGTTGGAATTCACCAACACCATTGGTGGAAGACGAGACAAAACTACATCTTTGCTGAGATTTGAACTGATCTAGCCATTTGTATTTTTAGTCACGTGACTACACAAATCTCGCAACTTACATATTAATGATATCAGAGGTCAGACAGTCACATGATATCAACAATACGCTATTTTTAGTGTTCTGTAGGAAAACAATTACAACATGAAAAATGGGTATTTGCCACACTAGCGTATTTACAGTATGGTATACTAACATTACCCCTATACTAATTCATTGGCTGCCGATTTCTTTTACACTCACAGTAAGGTGAAACCAAGTAACAAATGGGAAATATTTTGCAGATCTGTGAAATAATCATGGATGCAAATTAGTTAGTTTCCATGGAAAATTGTGCAAATCCATGAATTTGCGAATCCAGAAACACAAATGTTTATGGTATTACTGTATACATACATACAATAATATTGTGAAACAATTTTCAATGAGTTAAATATCTATACATACATACAATAATATTGTGAAACAATTTTCAATGAGTTAAATATCTAGCATAGTGTCAATCTAAACTGAAGAGCATGAAGTAACCCCTGGTTGATAGAAGAACCGAAACTGGAGAGAAAACTTACTACATAAATATCTGGGAATAAAAACTAACTCAACACCATCATATATAATTATTGCGAGGCCAGGTCACAATTGCGCCTGGAAAATTCTGCAACAGGCAATTTTTCTCTGGTGTTTGGGTCACGTCTGATTACATCAACATCCTTGAAACAATATGACCTAGCTGTACATGCTTTGCACATAACATAGCAGAAACAAATAAGCTGCACAAGGAATTGCATCATACTGACAATTATTCACTCCAAGGTTGGATGTATGTACATCAAACAGTACGTTTTTTCAATATGAAAAAGAGAGCTAAACAATAGCCATAAGTAAGCTATTGCTGCTAGTAAAATAATAAGCTCAAGATAGCTCCTTCACTTAATCTTTCTTCATATAATTACAATATTAATTTTAATAATAAATGTAACAAAGTGCAGCTACACTTTAAACATGTGTGCAATAGTATTCTCGGCATCATTATAAACTATAAACATGTAAGATACAGTGCGGCAGTGTCCTCACAACCAAGCTATACTGTAAACATTAAAATGTAATACTAGTCTTCAGCATCAAGAAAGACTAAAAAAAAAAGTGCAAGAGTGTCTTCAGCAGCAAGCTACACTATAAACATGTATGAATACAGTGTAAATATGTAAAATAAAGTGCATAAAAATGTCTTCATGAAGCTACAGTGTACAACAATATACGTAGCATTTTATATACTACATGTAGTTGGTAAGGCTGCCTGTTACACACTAGAACATAAATGGATTTCCAGACACACTGAGCATTCTGTTAAAAATGTCGGTCTGTTTACCTTTAATATATTGACAGCTTTTATTTTGCAACAAAGTTTTTTAGACTCGTAGGAGGTTTCTATTCTTCTTTAATTCAATCCTATATACAGCTTCATAACAGAAATGATATAAAAATATCATCTTTTTCAATTTAGTGAATTAAATTTATTGATAGGCACAACAATAAAAAAAAATCTATGGAAATTTTTTTAAAATTCATGTTCTCGTGTATCTTTTGTCAAATAGCTATTTTCAAAGTAACCAACATATAAGCACAAAAATGTTTCTGAAATAAAACTAAATCACTTCTTATTTGTAATACAGTCCTACCCATTTATATCGACATCACTTATATCGACAAGCCACCTATGTCGACAAAAAAGCAAAGTCCCAGTCCCTTGGTCCACTATTACTATCAAATTGTCATGCATATGTCGACGTCGAGATAAAAGATCAACGTACATGTCGACAGAAGCCCTTGGTCCCAGCTTTAACAAATCATTTGTTTTCTAATCATTTATGTCAACAAGTTGCCAGTTCCAACCCATACTTTGTTCAAAAATTAGTTGATCTTGCCGCCAGGCTTTAATGTTGCGGTCGGATAAAAAACAACAACATAGCAGCACATTTTCTCACCACTCTGCAGCTAGTTAAATCCTTTGATCTTGCCGCCTAGCTTGTGGGTCATGTTCTTCAGATGTACTCTTACAATGACAACATGTACATCTGTGGGTCTTTCAGCCACTGAATTTTCTGATTGTAAATATCAGCACAGCTAATTGATCAACACAATTTCCCAATCAACAGGTGGTCGAAGCAGGACTAGCAAGCTCTTAAATTTGCCTTCCAGGAAATTGATGCATACAGAGGACTCCTGTATACGTGCTTTTCTGAATCCCAGAAATAAAAATTGCGTGAAAATACGGATTATGCGTTTCTGAGACCTTTGAAAGTGATCAATGATTAAAACAAGATTTTTTTGCTGTGAAAGTTTCGTTTTTAACTTTATTTACATTTACTAACAATGGCTAACAACCGCAGTGTAAAATGCAAATTAAATTTACAGTCTCTGGAAACTAAATATCTGGCTGTTAAGGAAGTTGAGGGATTAACATCTCGCAAAGAGGTCTGTGAAATTTGTTTCACTTAAAAATAACACCCATTCAGGAAGGATGAAAGCTGTCGAGTCTATAAAGACTATGTTGAAGGTAACCGCGCTCCCCAAAGGAAGAAGCAAAAGACTGCTACATTTGAAGTCGTGAGGAAGCATCAAAATGGTTCAATGAAGCATTTGCGAAAAAACTTAGTGTGGAGAACTTCGCTGCAAGAAGTGGTTGGTTCAGTCGCTTTAATGTTGGTCATAACATCGGATACAAAAGTATTTGTGGAGAATACATGTACTGTTGACAGTTTTTCACTTCCCTGTGAATAGCTCCATCCCTTTGGTAGCCTCAATAAGATGGGAACAGACTGACCAAAATCTAGGCCAATTTAAGTACATGTACATAAAGCAGGTAAATAACAACTATCCCACCATGTGCTAATGCCGACGTTGAATATCGTAATGTTTTTCGTATCAGAATGTGATCGATGCAATATTTTAATTTGGATTTTACTAAACAAAGGTAACCAAAATGCAATTTGTCAATATGCATGTATTTCACACTGATTCTGTCTTCATGTACTCAAAATTTCCATTGTTTTCTCAGAGTGTAAATGTTATTCACTGACGACAGGTCATCCTTTGCTGACAAATTTTAACTTTTATCTTTTTTCAGACCCCCCCCCAACAATTATCTTGACATCCACCCATGTCGACAATATTTCTTCCTTGGGTCCGAGGATGTCGACATATATGGGCAGGACTGTATACATCATAGAAAGAAAGAATTAAAAAGCTGGCAGAAAACAGCCATTATTTGATATGGTCATTTGAACTAATAATATAAATATGTGAAACTTCTAATTTTCAATTTATTTTAAAATTTTACTCACAACACCAACTGCATTTAGTATAACTTCGAAAGTAGATTTGTACCGTTGGCTTTACACATTTACACATTTCATTTATTGTCAATAGAATAGTAAGCAGCTTTAAAATTTAGTTTAATTTAAAGTGTTCAGAAAGTTTCATATGATGTCAGCCACGGTTCCATCTTCTTTTTTTTTTTTAAAATAGAACTTTAAGTTACTACCATTTACCCATTGTTATGCTGACAAGTGATTGAACAATAAAATACAACATCACATACAAAGAACCAGCAAGAGTACCTCAATCACTCCATATTTGGGCGTGTGGATGCTGATCATGGCTGAACTGCTCAGCATAAAACATAACTTGTAATTTGGATTACTGCTGACACCCAGCTCCTTCATTTTCACTTCAATCCACTTCATATCAGTTGCAGCTATCAAAAAAATAAGGTATACAATTTAGGAGATAACAAACTTTTTTAAAAATTGTAAATGTTTCTTTGATAATACTTAGCTGATTATAATAGAAGTACATGTAAATCCATTAATTAATTTATTCAGCACTAGAAAATATTGTCCATTTGACAAAAGAAAGTGAGACAAGAGTCGTCTCCATTTAGAGGGAATGGTACCAATCACCAGTTACTACTGGTTTTCGATGAATAAAAATGAAAAGCCTGGCAGGTTGAACCAATTTTATATATAATACTTCAGAAATATTTTACTTCAAAGACTTATTTCCTCTTGAAATATGTTGTGTGTTCATAAAACTTTATTAAAATAGGTAAAAGGCTGTCTATGTTCCCATAATGGATGTGATGCAGTTTCCAGTTTTAAGTGAGATATGATCTGGGGTTAACACAGATCTTGAACAAGTATACAGTCTAGATAATAGTTTTTATTTCCCACAAATCTGGTGGAAGCAGACAATCTCATGCAATTACAAACATGCTGAAAAACCTGAGCAGTCTGTAATATTGCTGACACTGCTGATATAATAAACCCTTTAAGATGAAAGATGTCCTACAAGCCAGATAATTTGTCTCTTCCTTCCATTCAATTCCATGGCTTGGATAGTGTCTTTCTCAAAACCATTGCTCCCAAATGCTATGCTAGTGGCAATTGCACTAACTGCAGGAACTGATATTGAAAAAAAGCCTGGTCCTGAGTTAGTTCCTTGAATGTCTGCAGTAGTGGAAAATGGTGTAATGGGAAAGAAAATTATTCTGATTGCTAAGGGCTTATTATACCAAGATGTAAATGACAAGGTTTTTGAATGGTTTTGCCCTGTGTGAGCCAAAAACATCCTAATTAAGAATTAATAACTAATAATGTATATTCACTTGAAATAAATATCTGCTTATAACAAGAAAAACCTTTTGAAAATTAATAAAACTTTTAAAATAAGTTATTAAAAGTTCTTACATTAATTAATGCAACTTTATTACTTCATACTCATTGATTTTCTTCTCACAAATATACTCCTCCAATGGAAAGATCACCTGTCTTATAAGGGTACATTCTCAGCACAGAAAGCATGGAAATATATGAGGGGGTGCACTGCACCATAACCTAATGTGATGTGCCAATATGATACACCTGTCTAGTATGCAAACACAAGCAATATTTCACACAATTACATCATAAAGTCTCAAACTCTTCCAAGCAATGTTTTACCGATGACATTATCTGACAAAAGAAATGCATGCACTTACACCAGATGACAATATCATAGTCTTCATATGCTGTTGTAAGAAATTCATGAAGGAAAGGTCTCATCAACTCTCCTGCTGACTCGGCTACAGATCTGTGATCTGAAAGTAGGTGAAAATACACACATAAAGCAAACAGGTTGAAATTTAATGAATGAGTCACAAAAGTTCATAAAACCCAAAAAAGTGCATAAGTGACAGAAAAAAAGAAATTTTCCTAAAGTTTGCTTTCTTCCCAAAAATAGTGTTACTCAAACCCAAACAGTTTAGCAGGCACCTCACCTGGACAGCATTGTATAAATATTTTTTGATATAATACATGCAAACATTATGAAGTTACTTATTCAGAGGACAAAATGGTCTACAAAATTGTACTTCTTGATACATTTGCATAGTCAAAAAATTAACAACAAGTAAACAACAGAAATCTTCAAAAGGTATTTATACCACCTGCTTAAGACTTTCAGCACTTTTCTAGCATGCAAGAATGTCTCGTGTTTTCTATGACATCCCATAATTATTACGATAAACTCTCTACAAGACAACTGAAAAATGAGGCTTCAGAAATGGTAAAAAACATTACTCGAAAAATGATTACTAAAAGACTTCTGCATGAAATACTATCAATAAAATCATTCAAAACAAATTTTAGATACTATCTAAATCATTGGGTTACAATTTTCATGTGTCATGGTTGCTTTAAAGACATCAACCAATAATCCAGCTGAAAGCAATTACCAGACAGAGCAACATTCATAATTGAATTACTGACAATTTTCGCTTCTTCTTCAACACCATGCAAATTGATATTTAAGAAAATAACTGAATTCACAGTATATCCAGATGATAATAAATATTTATGATACATTCATTTTAATGTGAACATTCAAAATTTTTTTAAGCATTTGGGATCTTTCAAACTAACATTTTCTAATAAAACCAAAAGTTTAAAAACGTCTGCATGGATAACACTCATAAAAAATGCTGAAATGGTATTAAGAATACTGTCTTTTCACAAAGAATCATGATTATAATTTTATGTTTCACATTTTATTCATTTGTCTGAGTTCTAGATTTACGACAGATCCTGACTAGCATACCATTCAGTTTACAATTTAGCCTGTGCCTGCAAAAGAACTGTATGCCAGTCTGCCAGTCAAGTTCTACTGGTGCAGTGTGATATCACTGTTGTTGGTTTTCACTGGAAGATATTCAGCACATGCTACACAACAGTTCCATCCCTTTTTGAAAAATGGTGATAATATGTGTCTGTAACATACATCACCCACAGCAGAAGAAAACACAGTATACTATACAGTATGCTGTGAAAAATGTTATAGGCCCTTAGTGGCTTCTGCTGTACTAAACAAAATAATGTCTTTATGTGGTGTGTGTGTATATGTGAAGAGTGCTACAAGTCCCCATGACCTCTACTGTACTATATAGTATAGTGCATATTAGTATATGGTATGTGTGAAGAATCTTACAGGCCCCTGTTGACTCTATATAAAAGTTTATTTTTTACATGGTTTGTGTGAAGAATGTTAAAACCCCTTTGGACTCTACTGTAATGTATAGTTTAGTGTATGTTTTCACATGGTGTGTATCAAATATGTTATCGCCCCTATTGCAACAATAAAGGATGCTGAGCACAAGAAATCCAATGATTTAGGTAATTTAAAATAGACGTCAGAATCAGGAATTCTTGGAAATGGGATGGTTAGAAAAGCAAATAATCCTTTTCAGGATGTTTTTTGTTTTTCATATAGTTTCCAATTGCCCAAATCTCTTTCTATTTCTCGAAAAGGTATTTAAGATAATTGTGTACCGTATTATCCGGCCTATAAGTCGATACTTTTTTACTTGAAAGTTGGGGCTTTGTCTTATACTCAGAATCAACTTATATATGAATTGTGTCATAGAAAGTTTATATAAGTTACGTTCATAACTACAGGTAATAAAATGAACTAAAACAGGGATGTGCTTTCAATTATAGTAAAACAGGCATGGACTGTTTATTCAGCTGTGTCAATTGATAACAGAATATAGCAGTGATTTCTTCAGAAGTAAAATCATAAGCATGTTAGCATCGGTAATGCAATTTCACAATTGCCGGTAATATGGAGTATCATACAATGATATCATTACTAGTGTAGAATACAAAGCCAAGATACTGACCTGGCCTCGTCTTATACTCCGAATCGACTTATATACCGGTATGGGAAAATAAATCGAATTGGTGAATTCGACTTATACTCCGCATCGACTTATAGGCATGAAAATACAGTAATTCTTATGTGGTTTATGTTTAAACTTATTTCAATGATGGTATGAAAGTCTGTATTAGAAAACCATACCCTGCTGTTGGATGAGACATTTTACGGAAACATTCTTATAATTTTCAAGCTTGTCTTAATTAACAGTTCCAACTCAAGCAAAACTGGCCATGTGGTTATATGATCATGTCACAACCAGGTTGTTTTTATCATATCATCCGCTGACCTATGACATTAAGTAAAATATATGCCACAAGATAAGGATCACATGACCATGCAATGTAAAAACCATTTCTACAGCCAAATATGCTTCATCATTAATATATACAATGCAAAGGCCAAGTGACTGTCCCCTCCTTACAGACATATGTCACCACAGTCGAATTCTCCAACAATATCAGGACCAATCTTACAGATATGTTCCACCTACATGTGGAAGGCATTCAGAATGAGGTGGATATGAATGGCCTTATCCTGAAATGTCCATGTGCCACTAAATACTGCAAATCCATCAGTAAGTGTGAACTGGCATTGTAACACATCCTTCCCACACTGAGTATGCAGAGGAACTAGAAGAAATCTTACCTAAACAATATCTTTTCTTATGCCCTACCCAACACATAAGCTATACTTTCAATATGTGGGTGGGGGAGAAAGACACCAAGTTAATATGTTAAGAGTGCTATACCTAATGGAAAAAATATTGAGAACAGATAGGGTTCAACTTCTCTAATTGCAGATTTGCCCATGCCTATGAAACTTATCGAGAAAGATTTTGGAAAAGTTTCTGGGAGATTTAAATTATTTCCAGGAGGATTATAATTTGAGGCATAAAATTAAGAAAAGAAAGGGAAGGATTAAACACTTTTGTGACTGAAGATATAAATGACATTCATTGTGCCTACTACTGCAACACTGAAACTAAGAGTTGCATGCCTTGCAACACATTACATGTGAATCACTACTACGAGAAAAGCATGGAAACTCCAGGCAACGCAGAAAATAAAGCAACAAAGAAGAATGATCATTGGAAAAGATTAGCGCACTTTTTTAATGTTCTCTATAATCAGGTCTGCGCATAATTATAAAAAAACTGATTGATCACATGTTGTAAACCACCCAATAGCAAACAGTTTTATTTTGATTACATGCCATACTGGTATGAAATTTGTTTGTCAATTAATTTTATACTTTGCAAGGACAAAGGTTTTATTTCAATTACTTTTCAAGGTAAAAACAATTACTTTCAAGGATGAATCGAAATTCGAGTACTTTTCAAGGTACTGTGCAAACCCTAATATACTTATTCTAGTGTATATTTCACATTCACCGCACTATAAATAGCCATTGTATTAAAACAAAGAAACATGTGATTGCAAATACTGTAAAAAGAGGGGAAGGGGAATATGTTTGGTTGATATTTTGCGACTCTGAATTCATGGTCTGACTCAGCCATTAACAATGTCTTTCTTCAGTACATTCCAATACAAACTTCTGCAATAAAAATAATATACCAATAAATGCATGCTATATTGTATAACAAACCTTAAAAAAGGCTTTAATAGATCTATGTCTAGCTAGTTTGTCAAATACAAACTTTCATTTTAAATTATCAACTTACTCCTCTAATCTCTTCATGGATTTCAAGTTGTGTTATATTTTAATAAATTTTATATTAGATTTTTATTGTTGACCTTCACTAAAATCTCCTTCCATGTTCTGAAGAAGGTATTTAGGAGGACTGGGAGGCATCTAGGAGGACTGGGAGTGTTCTACCTGGTTTACATTGAATCAGTTTCAATGCTGACATCAAAGGCTCTATCAGGAAACCAAATTTACTATTATGAGACATTTTGCTCACTCACATTAAATCCATATTTTTGTTACTTTTTAGCAGCTAAATCCCAAAATGAAACAGCACTCTTATGAAAAGAAACCTTTCATGCCAAAATTTGAAAGACAAGCGAAGATGGTCATGTGATAATTTAAAACTAGGTATGACATTATTATAATGAGTACTGTGATGCCAACTGCTAATTTTAGCTTCATCAGAATTTTATTTAGGTTTCAATATTGTTACGTGCTTAGGCTCGAATAAGCAGCAACCCAGAAAGAGTGAAAACTAACAAGCTTGAATAACTTGAACAAAGAATTTATTAAGTACAATTATTTTCATAAAATAAATAAACTTACAGTTTTAGAGAATCAAATCCAACATTAATCCAATATAGAATTCACAAAAATAATCCACTAATGGAATTGCAAGAGTCCTGATAAATAAATGTTCTAATAGTTCCAGGTTCGAATCTTGACGATGTAATCCAAAATGGCTGACAATGTCACGTGATGCAGTTCTTGTTTTATTATCATCCAAATGAAATTATGAATACAGGTTCTTTTCCGAATAATTCCTCTTGCAATGACGAAATGAATTGACACAATGTCCAGTACAAAGTAATTAAAATTATAACTCAAACAGAAAAACACAACTATCAACTTTAAAAGCCCAGATTCTACTGAATCTCTCTTCCAGTACACTGATTTAAATACCCGTTTTTAATATGTAAACAAGGGATCACGTGATTTTCTAGAAATTGATAGAAGGTCAGAGGGAGAGTCTACCTTCACTAAATCACGTACCCAAATAAAGATCTAGATATTTCCTACCCCCAAGAACTAAAAATAAAAAGTTGTCCTTGAAATTAACCAATAGTTTTAGAAGCTTGTTGACAATGTCTAAAGCAGGGTCAGGAATTAGGTCAACAAGCCAAGGTCAACCTGTTTACAGCTAGAGTCTAGGTCAGCCTGAATTTTCCAGAAAAATCTCCCAATTAATGAATATTAAACCCTAAATGACAAATCTGGATTTAACAATTAAAAAAATAAATAATTTAAATCCAATAAACGTAACAATATATAAACAAAATCGGAACTCATTGTGTTAACAACATCCTGTTATATAATGTCATAAATCAGCTTCTGACCTTTTCCATGCCTATTTGAGATATTTGTATGGTTGTTGGGGTGGAACGTCAGAACATATTTTATATTAAAAACAATGGCTTAAGCAGCCACCACAAATTTCAAATTTCTGTAGTTTGCATTCTGTCCATTCACATCACTGAATAGTTCGATGGTTATTATGTCTGATCCCATAATCAGAATTATTAGTTGTTCCTTACAAATAAACCAATCTGTATTCAGCAAAGATGTACATGGATCCCTTTTAGTGACTTCTGTCCGAACTACTTTTTGCATCATCTGATCTTATGACCGATCTGATGATAACCAATCAGAATTTGGTTTTACATCATTTAATACTGTATTTGTGGCACTAATGTGCATCATTACAGCATGAAGAACTAGATCTGCAGTCATTTTTTCTCATTACAACTACTTCACAGAATGCCAGCAGCAATCAATAAATATCAGGGAATATAGATAAAAAAGTACATTGTATTTCCCCTATTACAGTTATAATCAATGATGGAAACTTCATGCTTTCTATCATTATTCAAAATTACAGTTCTTACCAAATAACGTATAATCTACATCTAGAACTAGAAGCTTTTTTCCTACACGTGGCTCATTTAGCATGTCTATTTTTAGGTCTCGTACTCTCTTCTCTATCTTTGCCAGGTATTCCTCCCTGCAATGAGAAAAAAATGACTTTAAAATTGACATTTTCTTTTATACTTCATAAATACTGGCCTAGTCCTCATCTGTGCTATAATGAACTTGTGATTAGAGCTGTACCGATTAATCGCCCATACGCGTAATCGGGCCGATTATTAGCTCAATCGGTATAATCGGGTATCGGCAAAAATAATCGGTGCCGATGCAAATAATTTTTTTAAATAACCAATTTTTCCTGATAAAAGTTGTATATACAGTCGCGTTTTGACTGACCGTAACTTAATCCTTTGTAACACAAGAGCTCGGGATAAATGCAGTATGCAAACAAGTTGCTCATTGACTAACACTACTGTATAGTCGAATAACCATATATCGAGATAAACACATCGAACCATCAATTAATCTTTTGTAACAAAGAGATTGCTCTAACAAAGTCTTTAAAAAGAATTTATCTTGCTGCCAGTTGTGCGAAATTTTCAACTCCAGCGTTCGGTAACATTTGTAAACTGCAGTAAACCAGACTAAAGTACATGTCGCTAACCGCCATTGTAGTGCCAAAGTCATGTGAATAGCCAGTAAGATTAACATCAATGGGAGTAATGATGGATAAATACACAGTCAATTTTGAGGTTTGTGTTTTTTCTTTTATCTTTATGAAAACTCACAAAAAAACACCGATAGTCCTTATGCCCCAGTGAGAAATTGTTTGAAAGGGCTTCAGTGTAGGTTTGAGTACGTCGTCTGTCTTTCAGTTAATCCATAATGCCTGGAGGGTGAACGAACTCATTGTCTTTAATACTAGTAAGTGAGAATCATTTCCGGATTTTTTAAAATTATTTTTTATTTCTTTTGTTAGTGTTTCACCAACCCACCATCTGGCAGAAGGGGCGGTCTCTCATAAGTCATAACAGGTTTTACTGTACCTTTGAAGCACCGACATATACTAAACAAATAAAACAATTCTATATCAATGTTTTACAATTATCTGATGTTGTCGCAGCAATAACGAGTATTTGTTGTCATCAAAGCAAGCGACGACCTTTGCTCATAGAAAGTCGGCAATAAACTCAAAAGCATTGCCTCAATTTACATAGTGATTAGAACATATTTATTGTGCCGCGAAACTTTCCTGTTTGCAAAAAAATAAAAATTTGTCGGCTTATACCCGAGTACATAATATGATAATCAAATAATCGGTTTCATAATCGGTATCGGCAATTTTGATAATCGGCTATACGCGGTATCGGCATAATCGGCAAAAAGTGACATCGGTACAGCTCTACTTGTGATGCAACATAAATCTCTAGCAGGGATAAACAAAAACAGAAACAAGTGATTACTTTCTTATGCAGATGAAATTAATCTTAATAGGTACCTGCACAACAATTCATTTCTGAAAAAATTTTTTTTACATGTACAGTTGAGACATCTTGTCTCTCTGTGGCAACATGACATTTGATCCCAACCTGAAGGGGTAACACATTTTAAGTAAAATGAAAACAATCAATTAAAATGGGTAATTAATATACATAGTTTTTTTTGTTTATCTGGCTACATGTAATGTGCAATTTCTTTTGACCGTCTTGTGGGTTGACAATTCCTAAACTTTATTTCACCAAAGGGCTACAACTGTTAAAGAAAAATAGTGACCCTGTTTAAAGTTTTAAATAAAGTTAATCTAACTGTTTCAGCAACTGCTTTTCTCTCTTCTTGGAAAAAGCAAATGCACATACTAGAAAATGACATAACTGTTATATTCAAATTATAATCTTAGCAATGTACACAATCACTGCATGATGTACTTTTTATGCTGTATAGCATTAAAAATTGCACTAGCAATATTGTTAAAGTATAAACAATATGACCTCATCTACAGATCAAATTATATATAACTTCATCTATTAATTATAATATGACCTCAACTACTAAACAACAATATGACCTCAACTAATGACAAAAATAAATTAGCACTAGAGAGTATCCTAATCTAATGACTAAATGACAACATGACCTTCTTGTTGTATGGTTTAACACCATTTTTCAGCATGAGATAGGCTATACATGGCAGCCAGTATAAATGATGAAGAACCTGGGAAAACCCCCGAAAGAACCACCGACCCACAAGAACTTACTGGCAATCTTTCTGACATAACCACATTAGCCAAATCCGAGACTCAAACTCACACAGAGGTGAGATGGCAGTGATCCATAATAGTGAGCGATTTAGACCACTAGGCCACTCAGGACACTATAACATGAACTCACCTACTAAATTATAACATGACCTCATCTACTGGCCAAATGAAAACCTGTCACATAAACAAACTAAATTACAACAGGACTTCATCTATTGACCAGATAACAACATGTCTTCATAAACAAACTAAATTACAACAGGACTTCATTTACTGACCAGATAACAACATGTCTACATAAACAAACTAAATTACAATATGGACTCATCTAATGACTGAATTACAATGTGACCTTGTCTAATGACTAAATTTGTGTACAAATTTTATATTTTCTGTAATAGGATGTTACCAAATGTTGATTTGATATTCAATGACTCTAAAAACACTGCAGGTGTAGACACACATACAAATAGATGGATGAGAACATATTTACATATGCAGTGATGAAGTATGCAATATCCTTGAATTTAAACACAAGAAAACTATTTAAACAAACAATTTTTTTAATAATGTTGCAGGATTTGTTCATATTGTGTAACCTGTTCTCAATAGAAATTTCCTCTTCTTCTATATCAAAATCATTGATCACATCTGGAAGATCTGGAATAGGTTCTGACATCTGTTTCTGTCAAAGAAAAAGCAAACCATGCACAGTAGCACATGCTTATAGAAAACCAGAGGGAACCAAACATGTTTGTTTGTTAACATCAAATTTTTTAAAATGGAAAATGAATTATATAATAACTTGGACGTAAATTACTCTAATGTTAGATCCCAACATTTTGCTAAATCCAGATGTTATGAAGCAGTTCCACTGTAAATAAAAAAGTTAGTACTACTTCTGCCATGGGCTTATATTTTAAAACCATTTCGCTGAACAAAAACATGCTTACAACTGGCAACTAAAAAGTATTTTGTTCATATCAAAATACATGATTAAATACTGCCATGTGTTGGGCATCAGTTTTGTATGCTTTTTCATGCAATGACAAATGGAAAAATGTTCAAGCTTACTATGTCATCTTCTTTTGATCCCATCATCATAATTTTTGTACTTGGTTTAATATTCAATTCACTCAATTGCACATCATCATCTGGCACTTTTCCTGAATATAAAAAGCACTTCGTTATGGCCAGTAACAATATATTTGTCGTGAAGTTCTGAAAATGTCACTAAAAGCATTAAAACTCTTGATTTTTTCTGTTACATGAAATCTGTCTACCATTTTACATCAACAAAAGTTAATGCAATACACACTTCTCAATGGTTAAGTTACAACTGCTGCCATACCCAATAAAGTTGATGAAGTTGGGATTGAAATTTAATGTATAACAAGTCGACTAGCCTTTTCATAATTCTGGTGATCTCACTGTTTCATGGATTTATTTATGCAATATAATGTGCATCATAAAAATCTAAGCTGCTTCCTTATTTTTAACTGTTGTATATTCTGAGAAGGATAGTGTCATTTAAAACTGAAATATTCATGTCCATAAACTAAAAAGCAATAATGCATATTCAAAATGGCAAACATCCTTATACACTGCTCCCTCAACAACTTGCTCCGTGGTAACTCACAAACATGATTATAAAAGTGTCTGGTGTGGATTCTATTTTGTTCATAAAACAAAATACATATTGTCCCCATCTATTGAATGGTAAATAAAATTATGATATATCACTTGTTTTATCATTGAAAATGAAGTTATTGCATGAAATGTTGGAATCAACGTCATGAAATGTGTAAGTTTTCATATTTGTTAAATGAAAAATTTTGTACTGTATAGTTTTCCATTAGATTTACGTTTTCCTAAAATGATTCAAAAAGTGCATGTTACAGTAACAAAGTATTTGCAATGCCTTTGCTATCACAAAATTTGGTTGTGGATTTCCTCCAAAGAAAAGGTTAAGAAAACCAACATGTAAACAACAACCCTGACTTGAAGCCAACACTCACTGCAGGCCACTGATTTGAATGTAGCATGTATTATAATCTAAGATATTTTGTCACTATCACTTAAAAGTACTTTATTGCAGTTAATATGCATCTGGAAGAAATCTAACACTGAAGTAACTATTACAAACATAAAACGATTGATTTCAACACCATGGCCTACTTGTCATATTCCAAATTTTATGTCATACTGCATTTATTTCAGGGGCATAAACCATGGACATAATTCTGGAAATAGACAAATTTTGACATGCTTGGAAAAATAGAAGCTGCCAAAATATTTGTATTGGTAAAAAACCCTTTACAAAAAAAAAAAAAAAATATACACTGTAGCTGAACACTTTCATTAGCAAATTTAATAGTTTCACAGTATTACAATATAACTGTTATAATTCATGTTGAGGGCATTGAGAATATATTAATATATTTACACATTATATTTAGAAAAAGCAAGATTTATATTTAGATTATACATTGAAAATGTGCTACAGGATAATAAGTTACATCTAAAAGCAAATTTTATCATTTTTTGTTATGTTCAAGTCATGAAAGAATAACCTGAAGCAGCTTTCAGAAAATAACATTTAACCTAGATTCTACAACAGGACTACCTTTGCTCCTCCAAACCGCTCCGGTGGCCTAGTGGTTAGAGCATCCGCCCCGGAAGCGGGAGGTCGTCGGTTCGATCCCTGGCCGAGTCATACCAAAGACTTACTAAAATGGTACTAACAGCTGCCTCGCTTGACGCTCAGCATTAAGAGGTTAGTGTTAGGACTGGTCGGCCTGGTGTCAGGATAATGTGACTGGGTGAGACATCATGCTACATGTCTGTGGCATGATGTCTCAGTGCTAGACATCACTATAAACTGACTCACTGCAGACATCGTAGCAATATGACTGAAAAATTGTTAAAGCTATGTTAAAAAATCCTAATCAAACAAACAAACAAAAACCTTTGCTCCACTCCCTGTACTCCTATTTTAACTTTTGGCATGGACTTGTTGGTTTTACCCATACTACTTATTAATAAATAAAAACTTCTGGGATGATCTTTTAGTGACTGTCAGTGTCAACCTATAGAATTATTAATACAGATTAAACTCCTTCACCATCTTTTAGAATGATGTTAGGAATTTTCTTGACTTTTAATTTACTACTCTGTTTTCATGTAAAAGAACATGTGACACAAAAACGGTGAATAGTAACATGCATTTATATTCATCTGGATTATGATTTTGGAGTTCATCGAAACAAGGTGATTTCTAATGTACTTTCAGAATGATTTATACTGAATTGAGAAAAGCAAATTCTCACACAAGCAAATGGATATTTTCATGAGCTGTTAACCTACATTTCTGTTGGCTGGAATGCAAAAGAAGCAGGGATTGCTGAAATTGGTTTAAAGGATGATAAGTATCTTAACTGAAATGAAACTAGCTAAACAATTTCTTCAACATTAGTATATTTTATTTCTTTTCATTTAAAAACATACTTGAACTTTATCCACTTTCAATATTCCTGGCTTCCATTGTATTCCAGAGAAGAAATGTAGCTTAATGGAACTTGAAACCATCTTTAACTTATGTAACAATTTGAATTTATTAATTAAAAAAAAGAAATCAAAGTAAGGAAATTTTGTTTAAAGCTATGATATTTAATTTGCAGGAAAGCATCAATACAGGCTGTAAAGTGTTTGAGATATTCCAGAAAATTTGACTTCTTGTCCTGATGTTAGCCCAACTCGGAATATGCTACACAGCACCATTATTCAGCAGCAAGACAGCAACCTAAAAAAACAAATATCAGGGGAGACATCTCTGTATACGTTAACATTGAATTTGCTGCATGCAATACTCAGGGCATTAAGATAATGACCTTCCAAAGGAATATGGATAAAAATAGATTTTTATAGATAAAAATGAAGTGAATAATTGCTGCTTAAAGATAAGTACAATCAAATTTTAAAACAAATCACACTTATACTGAAAAAGTTGGTGTTGAATGCCTACATGACATATGTGACTTGTACTATAGAATAAAACAGTTTCTTGCTGACAGTAAATGTGCAGAGCATTCAATGATCAGGACTGAACAGACTTTGGTTTTAAAAAAATTACTGTTAAAACTTTAATAGAACAATTTATATTTAATTTATAATGAACAAATGCACATAACCATGTGACTTGTACTATATATAGCTATGCATAAGGGATTTTTAAAAATGTGCTTTCAAGCTGTAACATTAACTTATTTGGATTTATCATGGTCTCATTATTACATATTTATATTTTTCCCTCATAAACCCTAAGATATTATGCCAAGTGCTGTTCTAAAATTAAAATCTAAAAAAAAACTGGCTTTCAAAATTTATGTCTTTTGAAGATCAACAGTTTTCCTTATAACATTAAGGAATTTTCAAAAATGTCAAAAATGAAAACATTTTTAATAATACCCAAAACTTATTAAATGTTATGGTATTTATGAATTTGTACAAGTAAATGAAAAAAAGGCATATTAAAACAAATTTTTTTCTATGAACAGAAATTAGAGAAAATGACCACTTTACATTAGGATTCACATTGTTTTGATTTACTCCAAGATTTTAACACAATCAGGGTAAATGAAAAAAATGCAAAATATCTGTTACTATTCACTGTTTCAATTTCACCGATATATCTTCCTAAACACTGAATAGCAAATGAAAACTTGATACTGTATTTAACGACACTTCGGCAAGATGGTGATGGGTTAAGTCATATTTGAAACAATGTAGATTGGCACTAAATCACCAAAGCAGCAGTCCAGTTCATAAGCTTTTGATCAGTCTTATTAAAATTGTATTTGTTGTATTGAAGCCATACGGTGAGCTTATTTTAGTCAAAAGTTGATATAAATTTGCAGTGCAACATTTTCTCTCATTAAAAATGTTATTACTAAATACCATTATTACTTCTGTCATGGTGGCAGTGCATATTCCGGTTTGGATAACATGTCTGGCCCACTTAATTCAAAGCTCAATTTCACACAAAGTGCATCAGCTAAAATTTTAAAAATATCTTAAATAATGCAAAATTGTTGTTCTTTTTATACATGTATGTGTAGAGAGTGTGTTTGGCCGAATAAGAGGCTAAAAAGCAATCTAAATCATATGTAGTACCTTTGCTCTTCTTTTAACGCATGCTATAATTAAAATGCCAGATACGCGAGAATAGTTTTTTTTTTTAAACTTTGTATAAAAACCAAAAATTCCATGCAAAGCATTATCACTTTAATACAAGGTATGTCCAAAAAGATATCTGTTCTGATTTCCGGGTCTAACGTTAATTTTCAAAAGCACATTAAGTTATCCCCAATCCACCCATAAACTTTATCACATTTTAGACTGGTTGCTTCATAGACCTAATGATAATATTCTCCCAGATCACCTCTGCATTAGATACCATCTCGACAAATCGATCCCTAACCCTCCACCTTTATTTGCTACTAAAAGAAACTTCCGGATGATAAATAGAAATAATTAATGCAGGACATCCAAGAAAACATAACAATCTGCTTACACCCTACAGCAGAACAATTTGATAACTTTTCTGCTTTCACTGTTTGAAAAACATGCACCAGCAACCAAATGCAGAGTATCAATAAAAAAAAAAGTGTTCTCCATGGTATAGCAGTGTTAGGGACTAGCTTCGCATTGCTAAATTGACATCACCGTAAAGCAGAGAGCTTTTGATTTCCACCAGACTCACTATTCATAAACAAATCTATGAAGCCACTAAGAATAATGTCACAAACATAGTCCATTTAGCCAAATTATCCGACTGCAGTACTAAGATCACGGAGAGTTCCAGCTGCCAAAAGCGCTTTGAGATAACTAACAAACTAAAGTCAAGAAACAAATGAACAAAACTTCCAACTACCTTCACTCCAGTAGACCTTCCAGACCTATTTACAAATTTCTTCCGTGACAAAGTACAAACCATTAAAGATTCGATTGATAAGACAATTTCCATTGACTTGTCACGAAACAGTTATGATACAAAATTTCAGCAACAACCATTAGAAGCATTCGAACCTGTCTCTGTGGATTTAGCATGGAAAATCATGATGAAAAGTGCACCAAAGTCATGTGAACTTGATCCAATTCTGACATCACTGCTGTTTGAGTGCTTAGACCCAATATTGCCTTTACTAACTATTGTTATTAACATCTCTCTCTCACTGGGGGAATTCCCATCATTTTTCAAAACTTCTATCGTAAAGCCTGTGCTGAAGAAACCAACACTTGACCATAATGATTTAAAGAACTACCACCCAGTTTCTAATCTCCCATTCATATAAAAAAAACTTAGAAAAAGCTATTCTCAACCAACATTTATCTCATTTAAATTCAAAGTCTTTTTAGCAATGTACAGTCTGCATATTGCCCTTACCACAGTATTGAAACAACGTTTCTGAAAGCATTTAATGACATTCTCTCTGCTTTGGATAGTGGAAAGATTAGTCCTCACCCTCCTTGATTTCTCTGCAGCATTGTACACATAAGACCATGATATATTATTTCACCGTCTCCAGCATGTATTTGGCATTTAGAATACAGCCTTACAGTGGTTCAAGTCCTATTTAGTCAACAGGACACAAATTGTATCTGCAAATAGAAAAACTCCAGCCCAGTTGATCTATGTTGTGGTGTTCCAGAGAGGTCTGTTCTTGGACCTGTTTGCTTTATTATAATTTATATACACCCATCCGCTCTCAAGTGTCGTAGATCAACATCCAGTGTCTCACCAATTGTATGCTGATGACACCCAAATATACAAGTCTAGCCATCCAAATGAAGTTGATGTTACCATTGAAGGAGTAGAAAGGTGCATTTCTGATGTTAAATCATGGATGACATGTAACAAGCTGCAGATGAATGATGATAAAACTGAGGCCATTCTAATCACAACACAAAGACTTTCTCATTCACATCCTTTACCGCAGACAATAAATATCAGCAACGCCAACATTAAATTCATACAGTCAGTATGAAACCTAGGTGTTACTCTAGATAGTACTCTCACATTGCACCAACATTTCATGAACATATGCAAAGCTGCATATCTTGAGCTGAGATGCATCAGCTCCATTCTCAAATGTCTTTCAGCTGATGCCACTAAAACACTTGTGTGTTCATTAGTAGTTTCAAGACTGGACTACTGTAAATTTGTTCTGTGTGCTACTTTTCACTGACAGACTCCAGTCCAACATACCTGTCCGTCCTCACCCAAGTGTATGCACCAGCAAGATACTTCCTCTCCTCTGACAATCATATATTCATTGTTCCCACTAAGAAAACGAAGTCATATGGATGCTTTTTTTGCATACCAGGGCCCAGCGATGTGGAACGAATTGCCCATTGAAATTAGACATAAAGCCACAGTCCTCCCTTTCAAGAGTGCTCTTAAAACTCACCTTTTTCGACTGCAGGAACACAAACTTAAAGACCTAATAAAATGTTCTGTACCTTAAATGTTTTCAGCATGTTTTTATGTTTTCCAATTTCATGCTTTTTGTTTTTTGTTTTCTGTAGTGTAGTCATATCTTTATAGATGTTTAAAGCGCTTAGAGCTTCTAAAGATTAGGTGCTATACAAAGTCCTCGTTATTATTAGTATTATCCCCTCCTTGTTTGCGCATACCTATATATCAATAATCATATTGCCTAAAGACTTGGTAGCAAACATTAGAATAAAGGATATCTCCATAGATAGTTTTATAGTTTAAAAAAAAAAACACTTTTCTCACCCCTTACAAACATGACAGGATTTGTGAAAATCCGAAATAAATAATGGAAGCGAGATGTACTTCTAAACCAAAAATGCAACCTCGAAAATTGATTATACATAACACGGATATGGATAACTTATAACCTTTATATTTCAGCCCTAAAATTTTCTGACGCTCTGGAAGCACTCCTGTTTCGTTCTGTATTGCTTCCTTTAGATCCGCTACTGAATTATATAAAGTGAGACCACTTATCGTGTACTCCTGACCACCCCATTTGATAGTTAACTCTGATACATCAGCGTTCGACGCCATTGTTGTTGTTGTTGTTGTAGTTCCTCGTGTATTGTACCGTAGCACCCCATATTTGTAGTTGGTATGACCCGGCCGATGTTCGGACCCGAGACCTCCTGCATCCGAGACGGAGGCTTTAACTAGGCCACAGTAGCGGTCTGCGGTGAAAAGTAATGAAGCACCAACTAACAAACAAATAACAACAAAAAATGAAGTTTCTTTTTTTAAACAGAAGATGTGTTATTTCAATTAAGTATCATTGTTGTCGCTGTCCACAAATTACAAAACAAATTATCTTGATTCAATCAAAGGAAATTGAAAAATTTACGTTGAAAGTAAAATTGCTTCTCTGCTATATTTGCCACAAAATAGAAACTACTAAATGTATAAGATGCTGATTTAACTGTAAAATTTATGGCAACAACTTTTTTTTCTTTCTCGTAAAGTTATAATAATAATAATAATAATAATAATAATAATAATAATAATAATAATAATAATAATAATAATAAGCAGGAGGAGGAGGACTTTGTATAGCGCATAATCTTTAGAAGCTCTATGATCTTTACAATATCTATAGTGATATGACTCCACTACAGAAAAACAGGAACCATGTATTGCTATCAACAATAACAATGACATCACCAGCAGTTGTTACAATTTGTCTTTCAGCTGCAACAACAATTACTGGTATTCTTAATATCATCGCAAAAAAAAAAATATATCTACCTATACAAATGTAACATTGCATAAATATATAATATAATAAAGTTGTATACAGTGACTATAGCACATTCTAAATATCTTCGTTGATATCATCAAGCCGTAGTGATGGAATAATATCAGATAGCGAGTTCACATAAATGATTAGATTTACAACGAGGAAATTACTTAATCAGAATTTACATCAATATTAGCGAATAATAATAATAATAATAATAATAATAATAATAATAATAATGTCATCAACGCAAGAACTACAGCAACAGATTGTTCTTAATAAAAGTGCATTAAAAAAACTACGAGTATATCAGCAATCTCGACCAATCCCGAATACAGAGTTAGTTTTCCAACTGCTCCTACAGTAAAAGAAAAAAAGGGCTGCACATTTACGAGTATATTATAATTAGTCAAATATTAGATCAAAATCATTCGGTGGGTTGCAGGCGAATAGTTCTTTGGTATTTGCAAATAAACCAGATGGAAACCCCTGACTGAAAGATTGTCAGTATTTAAACGGGTAGTCATTAAATGGAACAAATAAATAATGAATTTCAGCGCCAGCAAAACAATATTCATGAACTAACATTATCAGCCGTGATAGAAATAAACTCTAAATACATTTTACACCTCATGTACCTTTGGATATTTGATTGTACAAGAAACCATTAATCCGGATTATTTACTAAGTCACAATCAATTATTAAGAATACATCCAAATAGTTGTCATATGGGGTTATATATTCTACACAAAACAGCACAAAGAATTCCAAATTGATAGGAAAAATTGACGAGGGAGCAAGGATGTTTAGAGTGAGAATCCAAAACAAGACACCCAAGATGTATACAGGGAATCATCGAGTGAGTACAGTGTCAAACAAGACACTCAAGATGTATACAGGGACCAAACACAGGAGCAGAGGGATATTCGGTCACTAACAAGTGATCATGGGATTCTCCGAAGAAAAAAATCCTCTTTAGGGCTATTGTCTTTGGTATAATAGGGTCTTCCACTTAGTTATGGAAACCCTCCTTGACAAGCTCTATCCAAAAAGTCTAACTTGATCATTTTCGGACCCACCGCTCAAAATTAACAATCTAATCCTCTCTGACAGTGGCTACCTTTCAAACGACATTTAGTCATATCAGCAAAGAAATTGTTAGGGACATATAATATGTACACTTTTGTACTAGAAGATTGGCATAGATAGGAACGTAATTTAATTCTTCAACTCTACCATTAGATGAATTGCATCGGTGGCTTACACAATTTTGGCATAGGGAAATCCACTAGAAAAACTGGATTGCAAATGCAAAATTGTTGAATGCAGACATTAATTATATTATTGATTTTGTCACCGATATTGATGAAGTCGGATCTTTTGATGATCTCGATGGATTTATCAATAATCTCGTAGTATACGATGATGTTATTCTGGATACTAAAATCCATCTATGGATATTTTCTCGAGACAGAGAGACACACAAGAATACGATTGTAATTTATGTAACACAGATAAAACACAAATTCCGAAAGTGATCAGAGATAAATAACATTTTAGCTGTGGAGTCGATACACATTATTTAAGAAATAGTAATGAAACAAAGTTGGTGTTCAAGAGATATCAATGTAATTAAGTTTAATAACTTATTTTCATGTGCATAATCGATTCCACGCTGTTTTAAAACGATACAGTTACATGACCATCGGTCTCGATATCGTGTAGGTATTGATAAAATATCTGGTTAAGAAAAAAGCAGCTAGTCTGAGATAATAATGATTTAATTACGCAAATATTTATAGCAGCAGCGACGGCTTCACTGAAACATCTGGCGAATAATCGAACGCATATGCAAATCTTTAAAAATCACTAACAAGAAAAGATAAGGTAACAAAAATGAGCTCCCCCAAGTAGAGAAACTCTAGGGCAGTTAAAGAGTTCGATTTGGCGTTATTGACCTTGTATTTTTTATTTTCTTAGTAAGCTTGTTTTAAAAAAACAAAACAAATGAGGTTCAAGCAAAAGGTCTGTTCATCCTCTCTGCTAATTGTGTTAATGTTGAATCTAGTAGTATCATTATGGGGATTTGCGCGTACTAGTGTTAAGGCCCACCCCTTATAGTCGCCCACAAGCAAAGTTATTACACTAGGTTGCATACTCAAACCAAGATATAATTATTGATTATGACTATATTGCATATAATTTATTTGTTTTACAGAGGTTCCATTACAGGACAAAGATTATTGAGCTTGACTATATTATATATATATAGACTATTTCTGCTGGTATTGTTTACTTTTTGAGAGAATATTTTATATTGAGTGTGGATATTTTTTTTATCTACAATCTATTTAGCTACAGATTATGTGAAACATATTGAGGCTATCGTATCGAGATATAATATAATTCGTAGAGAGTGCATGAGAACAGAGTATTACCGCGTATATAATATAATATATAGTATTGATGCGTATATTATGTTGACTGACTTATTACGAGTATATATAATGCAGGAATCATATTACCTGGGCAATTGAGTGTTTAAAACATCAACAAAATATCATATCGCTGATTTGCTTAATTGCATCCTACATATTTATCAAAGAGTCAAAGAGATGTATAACTATTTCTTGATAGACTTGATTTTAAAAAAGAGAATAATCGTTGTACTATACTGTGCAAAAGGTTTCAGTTACTGACGATGAATAGGACGTCCCGTGTAAATAATTGAACAAGTAGTGGATTCACCAATGATGTCACTGAAACAATTAGCGAACTTATTAGCAGCAGCGAAGATCTCCAAGGTTAGATTAATTAGACAGAGAACTTCGTCGTTATAATATGTGGAAATATTGACGACGGTTTTACATAGGTATGATACCTATCTACAAGATAAAGAGTTTAATCGATAGACGCCATGACATATGATCTGCGAAAAGAGACTAACATTAAAAATAATCCCCAGAAAGTATTAAATCGCTATACTATATTTTGTACTGGTCAGCATACAGAGATAGGGCCAAATAATGAATTGCAGAAAGTTATCTTTAAGCGCAATATATTTTATTTTTCGGTAATCCAATGTTTACTTACTACTAACTTCCTCGAGTTTTACATTACTATTATAGATGTTTGTACAATTAAGTACTAAGGGTGCGTTTCCTCAACCTATAAAATTCATGTTGAACTTGTTAACAAAACAGTAGATGAAGATGAAGCAATAATGCTTCATCCGCAGACAGTAACATTGCCCAGCACTGACCTTATGCCTGCAGATGTCATTAAAATAACAAACTAAGCTGCAATAAAAAAAACTAGCAGAGTTGGCTGGTGTACCCCTGTCAAAAAAAAAAAAAGAAAAAAATATAACTGCTAGTCTTAAAGCAGGAAGTAAACTTCGTGTTAGACGATAACAAATATAAATAATGCTCACATGTGTATCTGATCCAACATTTTACATAGATGCAACAGTTTTCAGTGATTAATCGGTGCGTGATTATCAGTAGAATTATTATTAGTATTATTATGGCGCACGAGAGCCAAATCAGCGTGGACGAATCGAAAGGCAGGTTTAGCATACATGTAGATATTTCTTACCCGCTGAGCATATATTGAAGTAGAGGATGGAATTTTAAACACAGATGATACTAACTATGGAGCTGATGTTAGAAGTGGTTTTGATAATAAGGGGATAATGGTGTTATTCAACAGTGTTACATACATGATTGACGGAAGAAACATTGAAATATGCCAGAACAACGTCGATGTTGCCACGACGATATGGTGTATAGCAAGATCCTCCGATGAGTATTCAAGATCAGCTGGTTCGTCAATGATGTTAGCCCTAGACCCTTCTGACTACGCTGACAACAGACAGTACAATACAAGACAATCAAGAAACAATGCTGACGCTGACGTGTGACCGGCGGTTGATGGTTCCTGTAATTCAACTTAGGATTCGCACTACGTCGATAAATGCTGAAGAATGTCATATCTTTGGTTTTTGCAGAAAAGTCAGAATGGTTATTTTTGGAGCCAAGCACAGAGTTATACTTGTAAGAAAGGTTACCGATTATGATGGAATCTACTGCCCTATCGGGATGCAGGTAATGTAATACTGACAAAACCCTCATTGTGGATGCCAACAATGATGCCATCACTTGGAAAAGAACAACGGTTGCTAGTTTTTATGGACTCAGGTACTAAAACAACATTATCATGGTTGATGATGACCACAGAGAGTGTTAAAAAAAACATTAATGGTTTATTCGCATGGCAAATAACATCGCAGCAAGATGTCTCTACAACGCGACACCTATATATTGAACGAGTAAACTCACAAACTCACGGCACACTGATATTTGACAAGCCTGGTGTGACTGAAGTTTCCTTAAGAACAAACGTGCATAAAGAACTAGCTGAGGAGATAATTCTGTACTTTGAGAATAATCATGTTGTACGTGCATATCATCATTGGAGACATTTATGGGACGTGATCAAAATGTTGATTCAGGTCTGCGAATATCACATCCAGATTATGCAACGCTGTATCCGATCTATTAGTTTTCGATGGGACGCATGGATTTATTATGACAATTCCGTCAAGAAGCTTAACCAATCCTGATTTCAAAGTTAGCTTTCCAAGCGCGATTCCAGCTAAGAAAATAGCATTAGCATATTGCGAGTGTATCACTTGTGGCCCAAAATTGGGATCAAAACTATTCGGTCGGTTGCAAGCAAATATTCACTAGGATTTGCGTCCGAAAAAAACGATGGACCCCCGATTGGAATATTGTAAGTATACTTACGGACATTTATAAAACCCGAACAGATCAACGATGAATTCTAACACCGAATCAAATCTACCACAGGAAAGGAAACTAAGATCGCTATTACGGTTTACGAACCAACGTTTTCAGCTGCGATATAAATAAATTATTTAGATTATGCCGTCGATATATATCAGTCGTCGATCCGAACTGTGTTAGGATGGACGGAAATACAACCACCAGTACCTTCAGAGATACCGTAGCCGAATCGATGTGAGAATGCTTCAGATACTAAAATAATTTTGAAACTCCCAGAGTATCGATAAACTTTGCGTGGAAATACATGGATACAGGACTAACCGATGAAAATTTTATTTTATTGCGTCTAATAGTGAAAGGCTTACTAGATTACCGAGAACTCTATATATTTATCATGATGATAAAATGCCGTCGCAATTAAATCGGAATACCAATGGGTATTCAGTAATCTACAAAATTTAGTTTCCAGTATTACACAATACGAAAACGATGATACGCAGCAATAGATCACTGAAACAATACAACATGTAAATCTAGTTACATCACACTTATTTTTGTTAATCTTTTTATCGTCTGAACAGTTATTGAAACTGGTGATATATTCGATGATTTTCGCCCCCCCCCCCCCCTCAACACTTAAACAATTGTTTGTCTAACACTATAAAATAACCGAAGCAGAATTAAGAAGATTCATGCTACCAGGATTTAACTTCCTCGAGCATTGAAATACCGCAAATTTTATCATCGATGAAAACTTTCCAAATATTATTGAAGCACGGAAACAATAACATCACCGGCAAACATCCTCAAGTTCAGCATTTGTCCATACGTTGGAGGTCGTCATATATCACCAGGTGTTGTTGCGATCACATCAACGATCGCAGTTAATCTTGGATGTGATGCACTTGATGGCAGTTATCAAGTAGATTTTGAAAAATCCAGTCAGGCCCAGCATGGATGCATTTTATTTACATTCACACCTCAAGCGCCGCCCGGATTTTTGATTGTGTTAGAATTCGTTAATCCAGTTTATCTGCGATGTCATATCCGCTGTTGTCACGGATACATTTCAAACTTACTGACCAACGGAAATAACGTTTTGATTTAAAAATGTTTTGAATATAAAATTTTATATGAGCTCATAGAGGATTTTGTAAAATAAAACACAGTCCGTTTCTGAGTAATAGTTTTACGGACTCATATAATTATTTATGTGGTATTATATAATGTACCAACACAGAGTTTTAGCATACAAAACAAAGGTACTAGAAAGTGCCGTCAAAACAATCTTGACATTAGACCAAAGAGAAAATTTGGTATTAATATACCTATTGATGAATACTGCGATGAAAATGTTTTGGTTAACACAAGAACAGTTAAATGAACTGCAACGAGAAAATATTATTACGACTGTAACTGATAGAAATCAGATTCTGAATTATGCACATTCCATTATTAAATTCCAATGGCTTAAAGAAATAATTCAAAACAAAAATAAATATTCTGACTCAGAATAAAAATAATAAAAATAAAAAAATCTGATTCAGAACCAGAAATGAATATTCTGATTCAGAACAAAAATTTTTTTTTAAACTTTCAGTGAGAAACATTATTTTCCTTGTTTCGCCGTTTGACTTTGTTAAGTTGTTACCAGTGATGTAGACACTACTTTTATTTTCACAATCGGTCACAACTTTCACTTTGTATAGCAGTTACCATAGTTGCCGGTGACAACTCTTTCACTTTCACCCAATGACTTCGTCACTGACTTTGTCCTTGATTTAGCCCTTGACTGAGTCAAGGGGTTCACATTCGGACATAATCTTTTTTTAAATGTCTTACACGCACAATCAAAATCTTTATATTTTGTTTCATATTCGTGACACAGCTCTGATCTAATTTTCTCAATCGCATGTGCAAGTGAAACATATTGTTCAGCTAGTGTATCATCGACGATCGCCATCGATTGTGTTTTTGACTGTTAGAGTATTTGAATGAACAGATATTTGACTGGTAATGTATATCTACCTTCAGATCTTACTTACTCATGTGATTCAAAATCACAAATAATTTCAAGTTTATCAGAGGTGTGGATACCATCATTATGTACTTTTTGAATTGCAGAAATAATAGCATTAATAATTCGTAATTCATTACATAATAAATATATGCTTAAAATAAACCAAAATATTTGTATTTCTCAGCCAGGAATATATGTACAGTTATACAGTATATAAGGACGGCACAACAGTACATATACAATCTTAAATTTTTATATACAGTATATAATCTTAACTATTATGTACAGTACGTCAATTTTACGTCTAACATGCATTAGTATTGATCAGTGCTAATTTAATAAGAACAAACACAAACTACAATGGACTTTTAGATTGCCAAACGATATTCTAGCAGATCCAGAGGGCTATCCGAGCGATCCTGTCTAGTCAGGTAATCAGCACAGATCGATGACATACACCACGTTGGATTTCAAACTCTAAGGACGGCACATACATGTGATTATTGCACCCCTAATTGCGGGAATTCATCATACACCTCCACTTTGACTCACTTATAGTGTTACAGTTCTCATAGGCCGACCTTTGTCAGAATAATGCCGCCGCTTCTTATTTTTACTTAAAGTGGTGAAGTTATTTCTGTATTCACAAAAATACATGTATTTATATCTATGTACACATTTACGTGTACATAGACACACACAGACACGCACACACACACACACACAGGCCCTTAATACGTTCAACAGATTTATGCTCACCCTACGACGATCAACCTTGAGGAGTTCAATAGAACATACACCACGTCAAAGTACAGGTGTATTTTGCATTCCTTCAATGGGGGGGGGGGAGGGGAGGCATAAAATTACACGTATTTGCCGTCCTAAAAGTTTGAAGTTTTAAGTGGGAAGGTGCACATTGATATGTTGATTGTAGAGCGTGGGCTGCATTCCCAATAGTAATACGGGCACATAAACTATATACGGTGTTTTCTCTTTCTTCTTATTTATTAAAGTAGGGAGAACGCATGTAACTTGACAAAGTCAGAAAACCAATTATATTTTGTTTTATAAACAACACAAAACACAAACAAAACAATAATTTATTTATTTTATTCTAAGCTCGCTAATCGCTGGCAGATTTATTTCCCTTGACATTGTCCAATGATATTGAATTTTTCTGTCTTATGATAGACGTGTTTCTGTGTAAGATGTAAATCTTATCTTATCAGAACTATAAAATGTGGGAACTAAATCAATGTAACTTTAAGACAGAAACTAATAGTTTAGCTTGAGTAAAAGTCTGACTTCAAGACATAGTAGTACCATCAGGCAAAATTACAAACACAAATCGTACTCCTGTGAAAGAATCGATGGAACGCGTCTGTCACATGTAACTTGAATAATACGGACTTTATTCGTAAGCATGGAACTTCTATTTCGATGATTACAGCTGTTCTTGGTCTTAATTTAACACCGATATATTTTGCTATTCAAAGTATCCTTTCACACTTTGTTGAAAATACCCTAGATTTGGCCTAATACGCCAGTATTTTCGGCAGAACCTGAGGTTATAAAATCTACCTCGTATGCAGCCGAATAGGACCCACTTCACAGAATTATGAATGAGAGCCATACGAGACTCTCGATGCTATGACTCGCCATCTAGAAAATTATTTCCGGTCGTTCATATGGCAAACTCGGTGGCTTCTCTGGATGTGACCTCTAAGTACTATGTTGGTGCAGCGGTTAAAAGAACGCGTCTATTTCCAAGATCAACCATCCTTTGGGGGTGAAAAAGCTTATGTAAATGCTCAAAACGACGTAATTAAAATGTATGCCCATGAAAAGAAATGTTATTAAAAGTTGTATCAAAAATAAGATGGTTCCAAAAAATGGATACTAGATTGACGTATCATATAAATATGGGAGGAAAAAACACAAATTTTATTAAATGACTGTGATGCAGTAAATAAATAGGTCACAAAAAATGCGTTAAAGGTTGGATCTACATGTCCTCCACGAGGCTAGAGTTATTAAAAATAGGCCTTGATGAGCAAGACTATTAAAGGGATGAAGGGATAAAGACAAAGAAAGGAAAAATATGTTCACGAACAGGGATCCATTTAAGAGCCCAAAGTTGATTACTATCCAGAATTAGTCCGTCTTTCAGGCCCTTTAGTAGATTATGTGCTTGCTGACTCGATGCTTGTTGTTGTTGTTGTTGTTGTAGGGTTTAACGCCATTTGTCAGCACAAGATAGGCTATACATGGCGGCTAGTGTTAATTGTGGAGAAAGAACCCGGGAAACTAAAGAAAGAACCACCGACCCGTGAGAAGCTACTGGCAATCTTTTTCACATACCCACATCGGCTGAATCCGAGACTCGAACCCACGCAGACAGAGGTGAAATGACTCGATGCGATATGATTGCAAACCAATTACAACTTCAAAGTTGCTCTTCTTTACTCCACTCCAGAATAGCGGGCCGATGAGTTCTGCTTCCTTGTTTATGTGAGTTTCCCTAAGGGCAGCTACATGGATGTTGACTCCGGCCATTTGCCTTTAAACTAGAGCTGTTCTTTGCTCTGGTCTATATTCTGATACACTACCCATATATGGTAAGGTTTCTCAGTGAGAAATATCGATATTATATAGTTTTAATGGAACCCCGATTGTTTAAGACGAATAGCTTTCAAGAATACAATTTGGTGCACGTAACGGCGGTTATTTGGACTTAAAGATAACGAATTCTTACAAGGGGTTTCACGTCTGTTGTGAAGCACCGGAATCTACTAGTGTGATTAACACAAATATAAAGATGTCCGCACTAGATTAACAATTAACTGATGCGAGAAAATTCAACAGTAAGTTCTATACTAAAATGGCTTTACAACGTAGATAGCCAAGGCTAAGTCCAATAACTAATTACAATATATAAGTTCCGAGCGTGTCAGTGTGTATGTGGTACCACACTGTCCTGTATAATAGAGAAGGAGAAAACAAACTATAACAATGCTTATCTAAGAAAGTGCATGGTATATGCCGCTTGTTTTTTCTTAGTCGTCTGTATCTTATTACGTAGTTACTGTTTCAGTTAGATTATGTCGATGCTCATTAAAACGTTAATCTTAAAACGAAGATGCATAAAGAGAGGCAACAAAAAACGACAAAGTTTATTTTGAATGATTTATTTCCCTTTCATTATTCTGCCGAGTGTCGATGACTGAGCCGCGTGACCACTCCGTTCGAGGGAGAAAAACAGATAATAAGAATTGTACTTTTGATTCATACAATACTCTTATGTAAATATTAGATTTTATTAATTCTTTCTCTTTTCTTGGAAATGTTTATTATACATTGTAATTCTTTATAGTATCGAAAATCTACTTCAATACAAAATAAATTTTGCCTTGCTATAAAGTGTGTGTGTGCACGCGCGCGCGTGTGTGTGTGAAATGTAACAGCAAGAAGCAGATATGGACACATTGTGCCTATATTTCCTGAACAAGTCCATCAGAAATCTGTGCATTCATTAGACTTCTTAAAGTTGCCATAAACAATTTGCAAATGTGACACCCGGAGAGAGAGAGAGAGAGAGAGAGAGAGAGAGAGAGAGAGAGAGAGAGAGAGAGAGAGAATCGATATTATTGATACGAATATTTATCATCTGTCCCTAGAGTCAAACGTCTCGTTTCTATTTTTCCACCTTTATTTAATATTGGTGAAGATTAGTACAAGAGGTTTGTACATGTTTCAGGTAAAATATCAGTATAATAAATTTATCAGCATGTTGTTTGGTGGCCTTTCTAAGTTTAAGCTGAGGTTATCAGATTTCCTTCTAGTGGAGAAAGAAAAACGCAGGTGTGCACAAAGAAACCCTGATTTGTATTTTCTTTAAAGAGGAGCTCTCAAACTAGATACCTCATATAACACAAGTGGCTATAAGTGACCTTTTTAGGATATTATTTTTTAACGTTACACTGCTATTTTCCCCATATTAAAATTATTAGCATTGGTACAGTGAAATTTTAGTTACAGAAGAAGAAAAAATGCCCCGATATTAAGAGCCTTTCTGCAATTTTATTGCCAGGAGGAATTATAAAAGCCTGATATTAATATCCTTTTTTCTCTCGTCGTGGACAGTTTATCAAAGCTTGCAGATTCGAACAGCACTAAACTTTTGTTTAGAATGTGACAGGAAGATCGCACAAACACGAACAACGGTTGATCCTTCACTATCTGATTTAAAAGAAACAAAATGTGTGTATCCCATCCTTTATCTGTAATTAAGGCCGTTCGTTAGAGTGAACGTCTCTATGTATGTCCATCTGTTTGCAACGTTTTTTATTTGTATATTAGTATCTGTAATGGTATGCATTTTTTTAAATATATTTTGTGTGCTTGACCTTTGTCCGTGATTGCGAGTATATTAGTCATAGTGTGACATTTATAGTTTTTAAAACAGTGTTTACTGCTATTTACTGTTATTTATCTATTAGGTTATTATATTAGGTTGATGTCAAAAATAGTATTCATTCTTACTCCTAAGTTCAGACTGGATAATTATTTACCGTTGTGTTCAAATGTAAGAGTCATTTATTGAAATATTATTCATAAAAAAAAAACAAAGTGCTCATTGACATTTTAGACTAACTCTATATTTTGAGATCATCGTGTATTCATTCAAGTTTAGTCCGGATTATTTTATTTTGTTACGTCTAAAATGTTGGTACGTCAACCTATTCAAGACCATTGCGTACATCAGCACATTCAATAATGGAACTCATTCAGAACAATATATACTCTTGGACTTGTGAAAAAAACATTTAGGATTATTTGGTATTTAATTCACAATACTGCACGCTCCTCTGAAATGTTCATTTAAAGCATTGAGAAATAAATGTATTTGTTGAGTTTGAGAATAATAGAGTCGTAACAGTGTGTGTGTGTGTGTGTGTGTGTCTCTCTCTCTCTCTCTCTCTCTCTCTCTCTCTCTCTCTGTATAAGGTTGTTTTATTTCATTTAAAAGTTCTAGTATAGAAACGTTATTCGATATTTCAGAAAAGAAAAAAGTGATTATGGTGGACAGACACAAGATATATAAAGGATGATACATTCTTATCGTAGGTAGAAAGAAGATTAGAAATTAATCTTCTTCTTATCTACATAGTTGTATCTCTAATAAAGTTATCTCTCAAATATACTGGTATGTTATAGCGCTTATTTCCACCCCACCCCTCTTTTGTATGTCTTGTGTCAGGCGTTACTCTATTGTTTAATTACGTAATTAGTTTAAATTATGCAAATAATTTAATTTGTTTTCTTTAAGATTTTGTGTAGAAAGTTCTTAAAATAAATTATTTATAGCCCATTGCATATACCTGGAGAGATCATATAACCTGATATCAAACTTGTGACCACCTACAGTGTCTGATATGGTAGAGATTGGATTAGACAGTTTGATCAATAAGTGGTGGTGCCGTGTTTTGGTCAGATGATTTCAACGGGACATATTACTTTTTATAGCATGTTAATGTATCGTGCCATTGCTAAATCAGTTTGTACCACCAGCGCCTGTGCAAGGCATTTTGGCGCTCTAGGAGAGATCAGATATCTGGCGCCCCCTTCCACTCACGCCCTTCCCCACCCGCCCATCATGAAATAAACCCTTAGCTCAGCGCCCTAAGCGATTACCTAGTTCGTCTAGCGGAGGCCCCGGCCCTGTGTACCACATACTCATTAATCAATTATTTTTCATATTATCACCATGGCTACCATTTCAGTGCAACCAATAATCATTCATTAATACTAAACAAATGTTGTTAATCTCGGAAATTATTCTAAGTGCCGCATGATCCAGACGACCTTGTGTACAAACAGGAGATAATCTAACGTTGATTTGATTCTTCGTTTCGTTTTCTTACTTAAAAAAATCTTACTTTTATTATCGACCAGGCATGGCTAGACAACCCCGTATATAGTTTATTACATGTTAACACCCAATTCTAGACTCGTTGCCATTTTTTCACATCATTAATATCAAGAGCTAGGCTTTCTTCACGAAAGAACACCCTAGTCGGTGCCGTGAAAGAATAAATCTTTCTTGATAGCTAATAGCGAACTGGTATTAGAGAAACATGTCACTTCACTTCTTTGATCAAAATTTCAATGTTAAAATTTGCGAACAAATATTCTTTTGTTAAAAAAAATATCTGAAGTTGAGAACGTAACAACGGAATTCTAATCATTACCATGTAAAGTTTCAAGAATTTGTATTCAATGCATCTTTTACTCCTGTAATTCAAATGTGCATTATAATTTTTCTGTCTGTGTTCTAAGTTAGCGAACTCTGTAATCAGAACTATTGTACAAGTCTGGACAGGAAATAATCTTCTTTATCAGCAAGTTTTCCTTGTCTGGCTTTTATCAGTCAGTCACGAAGAGGTGCTGCTTGAACCGACTTTTCTGTGATGACGTGTGTAAATCTAAAGAATTGGTATTGAAAAGGTTGTGAACTATGAAGTTAAACTGAATTGAAAAAGTTCCTAGGCAGGTGACCATATTTGAAACACAAAGATATGATATTTACGGTTCGTTATTTTTTCGTAAAACTCCGTAAAACGGACCGTGTAATATATCTTAACGATGAAGCACAAGTTAAGTTAATCACTGGAGGCCATTACCTGTTTTGAAAATGAGTTATGATTCTCCGATTTCCAGAATTATATTAGGCAATACCTAAAGCCGTGCGGGAACATAACTAAAATCACACAGGCTGCGGTTACTAAAATGAATAGATTTTATATGTTTGTGCTCTTAATTTGCGAATAATAACTAGTTTAATGTTAAACCTATAGCAGATTTTTGTTTTTGTTATTACATTTTCTTATATTATAATGCAGTATTACAATTCGAATAGTGGTATATTAAAGTCCTAGTTATGCACATTTTCGAAGGCTGCCGTGAAATATGAAATATGAGTGCTAAAACTGGGTGTACTTTAGCTACATAAAATAACTTCTTGAGCTTGATAGACGAAGGGGTGAGCATCTATGATTAAGGATTAGTTCAGATCTCAATACACGAGTTTCTTCACAAACTATTTTTAACGACAAACTCAGATATATTCATTTATTCTAACTCCAATAGATTCTGTGTCAGGAGAATTTCTACTCTTATGTGGCAGTAATAGAAAACTAACAAATACCTTTTAGAATTTCCTGACCATTTTTCGTTTAAAATTTCATCCTTGTGTTTAATTGAATTGAATATTTTGAACAGTATGTTTTGAGTTAATACCCACTGCTTTGTTGACATATACAGCTTTGAACTGGCATGTGGAAAGTTACTGAGTAACTGGAAGATTTTTTTCAAAGATTGAATTAAGAATTTAAAAGTATACAGTAGGATATATGGGAAAATTGTGGCTTTTATATATATTGTCACCAAAGGCAAAAGAAATGGATATAAATACTTGAAATATAGAAGATCGTAGTAACTGGACAGGCTTTATCTTTCTTTATCTATAGAAAATCGTAGTAACTGGACAGGCTTTATCTTTCTTTATCTATAGAAAATCGTAGTAACTGGACAGGCTTTATCTTTCTTTATCTATAGAAAATCGTAGTAACTGGACAGGCTTTATCTTTCTTTATCTATAGAAAATCGTAGTAACTGGAAGGCTTTATCTTTGTTTATGTCTATAGAAAATCGTAATAACTGGACAGGCTTTATCTTTCTTTATCTATATCCAATTTGCAATCTGTTCGAAATATGAAAATATCAACAGCTATTGGTTACCTTATATTCTAACATTTTGCCAAATGTATCGTCAAACTAATCTTCATATAATACTCGTTAACTAAAATCTCGCGAGAATTTGAGATCAAACTTGTTTTGTATATACTTTTCCATATACATGTACACACAAAATTAGCGTACTTAAATTCTAGAGCAAAAATATTACTGTAATGTACCACGCACTAATTCTAGGAATAACACAAAATATGCCTCTTTGTCTTCATGCAAAGAAAAGAAAAACGAGCGTACATTATGTAATCGAATCGTGCTTCGAAATCTGTTATGCCATCAAACACGAACTCTAAAGTGATCTCTTTTCCAGTTTAATAACTTTCAAATGTTTTGATGACAATCTTTTGTCTGTATTTCACAGCTTTTTCTGTCACGGCATGAATAGGAAGAAACGTTTCGCTCAGACATTTCCCACATTTTACCACCGCTGGTCATTTGGCAATTGACCTCCATGTTGACCAGTGACCCTTATTTCGTCTGTCACTGCCGGACACTCTGACAAGACGGCAGTCATTTGATATGGAAGCAAAGGATCTATCCAAGGGAGAATAACGTATGTTGATTTGGAATAATAGCACTTGGTTTTAAATACAATTTTGTTCATGTAGTGAGATGTAATTAAACCTACCTACCTAGATACCTACATAACAGGGACGTCATTTCAATTTTTTCGGGAAGGGGGGGGGGGAAGGACTTGTGCTTGTTAATTCAAGAAGTGACTTTCAAAATTCGTATCAATTTTGGATGGAAAGTCGCAGGTAATGATCGAGACTTTATTTTAAAGGCTTAGGTGTATCAGATCAACTAACATATTTCACCTCTAAGGAAGAAGCAGTTGTACATGGTTCTTCTGTCCTGTATTTGAGTGTCCACTACTATTGGTCTCCATCCTATTTTACTATTTGTTTTGAGAAGCATATGCCTTACAATGGATGACATGCAGTTTGATAATGAACTTTAAATCAAGGAAAGATATTTTTCATTTACCTAACTAAAGTATTCTTCACAGTCTATATGTTTGTATACATTTCATTTTCCTGTGCCTTTTGCCAACAAATGCAGTTACGGAAACAGCCTCATCTTGTCTGTAAGCATATGGAACTTTTCTTCCGATCAATGTCAGCATCTGGAATTTCTTTCACGTATCAGACAGCATATGGGACTTCTCTTGCAATCAACGATTTTCTCAAATAGACCAGACATCATGGGATTTGCATAACGACCGAAAGTGAAAGGTCATTGTGACATTACCATGACAAGGTATCGCGGTGACAAGACGGTCAAATCATTTTTAATTATTTATAATCATTGCTAATAGTCTTTATATAAAATGGGCAATATAAATTAATTGTTACCCTTTATTTCCACGCCGGATATAAATTCTGAATGTTCTCTAAATGTGACATTTACTACCATTTGATCATAACGTTCAATTATTGATCCAAACCGTAAAGGTTAAAACTACGACGATATCTCCACCGTCATTACAGGACTGAAAATTGTCTTCTGTTCAGTTTTAGATCAAAGTTTTGATAAATTTGCAAATTTGAAGTCAACAGCGTAGTGGTGTGCCATACTGCCACTGAAGAAACATCAATTATAAGACTGTTGGAAAATAAAATACAAAACTAATTATGACCTTCTACCTGGAGAAAGTATTTTGTGTTCAACCTGCAATTATTTGTTTGGTTTCGTCATCTGAAAAGGATAAAACTATTACCGTGACCCAGTCTAGTTTCTAAAATGTAGCCAAAGCACACTGATCTTATCAACACCATTTTCTCCCGCGGAGTCATATGTTGCTTCAAGGCCGATGAAAACTGCTTTCATGATGCTTCCCGGCCGATGAAAACTGCTCTTATAAACAACACCTATTTTTGCCCTGAAATCCTGTGTTGTCTCCCTGCTGATAAGTACTAGATTTATCAACGCGCTTTTCGATCCCGGGGTCATGTGTTGTTTCCCAGTCGATAAACACTGCTCTTATCAACAACCTTTTCTCTCCCGGGGTCATGTGTTGCCTCTAGCGGATGTATACTGCTCTTAACAACGCCCTTTTTAATCCTGATGTCATTATTTTTGTCCCGATGCTTTTACTTCTGGAAAGTTCCCTGTCCTGTCTGACAATGTTTTTCGTTTTCAAAATCTGCTCTGTCCATCTATGCCTCCAGTCTATGCCCCATTTCCAATTGGATTAATACATATTATTTACTACTTAACTAGAAGAAAATAGATGAGAACATGGTAGTTCAAAGACGTTTTCTGATACGTTGATTTGGGAAAGAAACAAACGAGGGGATACCTTCCTACCAGTTTCCGGATGTATTACTTATGGTATCACTGGATAGCTTCGTATTTTGAGGTAGAGGGCATGAAACTAATTATGATAAGCATATCACGTATTCACACAGAAGCTAAATCTGTAATCGGGTTTAGATTTACTGTTAGAGCTTGAAAACGGGTTGGTTGGTTTGGTGACTGCCTGTCACAGTTAGACTAGCACTGAAGACCAAGCGTGTAACTTGGGCTGCAAATGAATAGCCGACTTGGCTTACGTATTTACGTATGCATAACACAGAGCTAAATATCTACAAATCGAGATGGTTGAAGGGTGAAAAGTATGCTAATTTGTTACAGTACTAGTGAACTTTATTACTGCATTAGGCACATGCTGATTTTTGTTTAGCTGCCGGGCCACGGGAATATATTCAAAATAGCTCTTTGCTGTCAAAACGGAATGTTAGAAAGAGGGGTTAGTTCAGTATAAAAGTTATTGTTGTATAAGGAATTAACCTGATTGCCACAGTCAAAATCTTCCATGCATGCTTTGATAGTCACAGTCAAAATCTCGCATCCTTTGCATGCCACAGTCACAATCTTCCATGCATGCTTTGATGACCACAGTCAAAATCTCGCATCCTTTGCATGCCACAGTCACAATCTTCCATGCATGCTTTGATAGTCACAGTCAAAATCTCGCATCCTTTGCATGCCACAGTCACAATCTTCCATGCATGCTTTGATAGTCACAGTCAAAATCTCGCATCCTTTGCATGCCACAGTCACAATCTTCCATGCATGCATTGATGGCCACAGTCAAAATCTCGCATCCTCTGCATACCATAGTCACAATCTCACATGCATGGTTTCTACGAAAATCATTATTATTTATTTTTTGGTATCTTCAGTGTAAAATTATTCTCATTTTTCTGCAATAGGTCATTGTCGGATGAAACTTCACCAGATAAACTGTCCAGTGTGACCTTCGTGTTGGTTCATATCTTGATTAAACAAGATGAACACAAACTTTGCTTTACATTAATAATTAAAATTTTAATTAAAAACCGAAAAGGAACTACTGTACCGCCTCTTTAATTTTTCAGAACAAAGTTGACACATTGTTTAATTTTTGTTGTGATCCAGGGAAACGAAATGCGACACATAAGGAAAATGCGACAACATTGCTTTCTAATTCTAACAGTGATCTAAGGAAAGGAAATACGACACAAAAGGAAATGCGACACAAAAGGAAATGCAATATATTGTTTTCTAATTCTAGCAGTGATTCAAGGAATGGAAATGTACAGCGCTGTTCACTGTAACTGAGAGAAGCTGGAGAGGGGGGGGGGGATTATATCTCAACATGAATATGTTGTTTTCTATTACCTTAAGATAAATGTCTTTCCGAATAATATGATGGGTATAATAAGTTATGTATCCTTCCAATATCACAACAGTAGTTGGGCTTGTGATAAAACATTTCGGCCTATTTGGGATTTAATTCATAATACCGTAAGTGCGCTTGAAATTTTCACTTTGCATTATAAGGAAATACATTTTTTGACTTCTACAAAACTTACGGTAGTTTGTTTTTGCTCTTTTCTGTTACTTATTTCGATAATATAAAGTCGTAACACTACTGTCTGCAGAAATCAATCTTTCACCGTAACTGCTTGGATTGCGACCTCTGCTGTCTGTACAAATAAACCTTGTACTTGTGACCGCCGAGGTTGTGACACAAATTCAACACTTGGCCTTCATTACAGAAAGAAGGCATACCTGTATAATCTTGACCTTAAATTTATGTTGTCACTATCTCGTAGGCGACACCACGCGAAACCTCCGTTTCATAATTTGTAAATAAAATATAAATAAAAACGTGTCAACATGTTTTCTAGAATCCCTTATTAAAATACCCAGTGTCTTTCTTTGTCTAGTCATCATGTTTTAAAATCAAATTCTGACATGTCTGGTTAAGAAGGATAACCTGCAATAATTAAAGTACGAATTTGTGACATCAGGTTTAGAGGGTACATTATTACCCACATTTTTAAGAGTTTCTATTTAATTGGTTATCAGTCGTCAACTCGCGAGTGATCATAGATGTTACACACACACACACACACACACACACACACACACACCTTTGAAAAGTACCGAAAAAGGGCGCGGCTTACATCTATGTAAGCTGAGATTTTATGTTTGAAAAAGTCTGAAACCTTGATATATTAAATGTCTGAAGACATAAAATGAAACAAAATAAATGTAGTCCACTATACGGGTTATTGTGAAAAATCTCTCAGCAAAATTTGACAAGTGACTGTTATGTCACTCGGTTTTACACTTTAAATTTGAAATGACGAGGCAAAATTTTACCAATAGAATGTGACAAATTTGACCAATGGTAATCAAATAAACCATTCATTGCAAATGTGTTTCACATGAACGACACTAAAAATGCCATGTGAAAAAATACACTCTAACAGATGTAATACTAAATTGATAAAAACTACGCCTTACCACGACTACAATATTTAGTTTTAGATGTGTTAGATCTTTTTTTACTATTGAAAAAGTTCCTCTTGCTAAAAGCTGCCTTCATTAAATGGATTTTACGTTTGTTGAATCATTCCTTTTTGTCCATGCTTACATTGGAAGGACCACGTTTTTACCCGTTGAGTCATGTCCGTCAGTTTGGGATTCAGTTATGCATGCTGTCAATGCTTACTTTGAGAGGACTAATTTTCAGCAATTTGATCTGCCACAGCTTTTATAATACTGAATAATAAATTGAATTAAGATTTATGAACATTTCAAACCAGCATTAGGAAAATTTACCGATGGTGTTCATTTTAGTTGATTATATCGAAATTGGATCTATTGCACCTACCGGATAAAATAGCCTTATAACATTTTATTATAGGGGGCTAAAATAGATTTGACAGGTGATACTGTTGGAAGTTAAGTTAAAACGGAGAATTTGTCTTTTATAAACTAGAAATTCAGCTATCTTATTATGTCTTTACACCTCAAACCCATTTTGATTTTCAAGACACACAGAGATAATTGCAATGGAACGGGAAGATAGAGAGATCATTTACACACACTTCAAATGTACTACGTCCAGTTAAATTAAGTTGGACAAAATAAAATAAAAGAGCATATTGTATAAAAATTAAGAGTTTGAATATAAAATTAGATTTTGAGTAATTGATTAATCGATTGGATCAGTTAATTGTTTGAAAACTTGTATGAGCTGTTATGCTATATGAAGTCAGTTAGTACAGTTGAATCTGTCATATGTCATTCATTTAAGACTGATAAAGGAAGTTCAGATAAACAGCAATTATAATGTTGCAATGAAAAGTACGCTTGTATCGAGCTTTCAAACAGTGAGGAAGACGGGAAAGGGATAACAGAAAAAGAAGTTTGGATAGAGTAACAGCAATAACGGGAATGAAGTGTCGGGAAGCAAAGGCAAACGAATGTCATCCAAAATAAGTGGACAATGTTCTTTCGGAAGGTTGATGGAATGCACCTCGTGGCTGTACACATTAGAGTGATATCGTCAAAACCTGTGGTTACAACAAAGGTTCTAACAAACCAATGTTAATAAATGAAAGAATAAAGAAAGATTTAATAATAGTAACTGCATTACAGTCTTCACTCAGTATGGGATAAAAAATGAACGTGGCATTCAATCATCCGTGAGAATCACCAAACCATAAACTTTTTTAATGTGATTCAAATTGTATTTATGTCGAGTTTATTACCGTATAGCTATTACATCCGCGACTGGAAATATTAATTCACTTTCGACGGTGATATTTATTTCACGTGAAGCGGATTGAATAGAAGTGATCAGGCAACAGGTCTGAGAAGTTCCGTTTTAAACATCTACCGACTGGTCTAATTTATTGAGAACCGATAAATACCAATTTTTATTAATTAAGCAAGTCATTTCATAAAACGAATTTCTTTATCTTTTAGGAAATTTGTTAATGCAAATCGTACTATAAAAGACGAAGAAAAGCAAAAAAGATCTAAATCCAGAAGTGCTTGTCTTACAAGATTATGTTTAAATGAGTATATAATTAATCATTGATGTTTCTAATTAACACAAACACACACACACACACACACACACACACGTATGTATGTATGTATGTATGTATGTATGTATGTATGTATGTATGTATGTATGTATGTATGTATGTATGTATGTATGTATGTATGTATGTATGTATGTATGTATAAAGTATGTATATATGTATTAAACGTTGCAAAGGAAGATTTTGCGGACCTACTTTGCAAGTAACCTAAGGCTAGATTCGTCGAACCTGGTCAAATTCCCCTTCATGTGTTACAACTATGCTTTGTCACACACACACACACACACACACACACACACACACACACACACACACACACAGAGTTTATAATAATGGTCTAAACAAAATTAGGCTGCATGTTACGAAAGTTGTTCAGGTATCAAACTAGAGTTAAGTCGATTTTAGAAACAAAATCTATGTTGTACTGCAAAGATTTCGTTGAAAATATACCCCTTAAGGCACGGTACCATATTTTCGCTACTAATGTGTACTAGTGCATTTTGTACATTTTGAAACTCCAGCCTTTCTGTAATCTCTCTGTACCACTTATTGCTAAAAGAGCTTGGTCTCCTTTACCTGAACTTCAAGTGTTATTGTCCCCACATTTTACTATCAAAACGCCAGTTTTCGGAAAACCAATAAAGCCATTTAGAAATCTGATTCTTCAAGGGACGTTCAAGTGCCTTTTGAAAACTCGAAGTTGGTGGCCTATTTAGCAAACAAATAGAATCGTTATTAGAATTCATTCAGTAAAGATGCAGAGTTAAATATTTTAGCTCTTGATCAAAACTGAGAAATTTGATCCTTACAGCTTAGAAAGAACGAATTAATTCTTACCTGAAAGTATGCATGTACAACACCTGACTAATCCAACACATAACCTCAATCAAGCTGGACTTTACACCAATTTTCTCATATATAACATATAAAAACGTATACCATATTAGATTATATAATAAAGATTTGTATATAGATATGATCTTATTAGGAATATCAAAGATATCTTTTAAATAAATGTGTTGGTTGCATTTATCAGTTTCCACCTGAATATATATATATATATATATATATATATATATATATATATATATATATATATATATATATATATATATATATATATATATATATATATATATATATATATAATGATAATAAACCTAAAGCAGTCTTCTTCAACGCTGGTCAGCATTGTTGTAAAACTGTATTCTGAAAGCTGTGGATATTATGTTGAAATGGCTCAGGAAGATTAGAATGAGTGATTGACACTTTAGAGGTGAGAGACGTGTGTTACCTTTTTGCTGACGATATATCGCTGACGATGTATTGCAGAAAACACTTCATGGAAGCATGGTAAACTTCATTTCTTTTTAAGATGATATATGGAATAAATTCATGACAACAATCAGTATAGCTTCATTCTGCAATAAAATGTATGCCCTACTATAAACCATGTCCGAACATAATATCAATAAAATATATGCCCTAATATCAACCAACATGTCCGAACATAATATGAATAAAATGTATACCCTACTATCAACCAACATGTCCGAACATAATATCAATAAAATGTATACCCTACTATCAACCAACATGTCCGAACAGAATATCAATAAAATGTATACCCTACTATCAACCAACATGTCCGAACATAATATCAATAAAATGTATACCCTACTATCAACCAACATGTCCGAACATAATATCAATAAAATGTATACCCTACTATCAACCAACGTGTCCGAACAGAATATCAATAAAATGTATACCCTACTATCAACCAACATGTCCGAACATAATATCAATAAAATGTATGCCCTACTATCAACCAACATGTCCGAACATGATATCAATAAAACGTAATATAGTATCTTCTACTGAACAGAAATATGTACAGCGTCGTGTAATAAAACTTCGCAAATTGTTTTTGCGAGACAACTCACGGCAATGCATAGCTCATAGTATAATTATCATTACAGTTATTTCACCTCTTGTTCTCCTTTTCCATAAGGGAATTGTTTCATGTTATTTCACACGTATGTATGTATGCATGCATGCATGCATGCATGCATGCATGCATGCATGCATGTATGTATGTATGTATGTATGTATGTATGTATGTATGTATGTATGTATGTATGTATGTATGTATGTATGTATGTATGTATGTATGTATGTATGTATGCATGCGACCCAGTGGGTGAGCGAGTGAGTGATTTGATCACGGTGCATGATTTCAGTGCTTAACTAGTAATAAAATCAATTCCACGCCAAACTAAACAAAAAGCTTTTGGCATTCCTACTCTAGTTCTTGAGAAGGACAATACCTCGAGAAGTACGAGTTGTGAAGATGAAGAGCAATTGCTTTTCACGCAAGTGAAAGACCAGGGATTGAATATAATTTGGAAAAATTATACCCTTCGAGTCGCTTATATTCTGTATTGTTATATTCTGTATTGTATTTGTCTTGTATTCTATGTACTCGCTTTTTATTGTTTTAGGTTTATTCCGTACCATTTCATCTCACGAATCGCTCAATCGACAAACGAGTGTTATCATTTCAATCCTAAAGGAGACATAGCTTGCATCTCAACATGCCGATAGCCCGGCCTTAGGTCAAGCTTGGAGAAAAACTTAATTCCATGGAAGACATCGACAATATCATCGAAACGTAGAAGCATATAAACATACAGAAACGTAGGCTGTTATCACGTTTACGGACTAACACAACATTAGAGGTGCTTAGAGGAGTAAGGACTTGTCAGATTCCCTGATTGCACCAGCATCTAACGTTTCCCTAATATGCTGACGCACTTCATACACCCTGAGGTATTTTCCGTATGTATTTGCAAGACTCCATCTTGCGGTTCACGTCCTTCTCCAGACCCGGCCAATAAAATATTACGCTTGAGGTCAATACTTTTCGCCAGAGTCTTATCAGTCAACTGTTCCTTGTCCATCTCCATGTTATTACAGCGTTCAGATGAGAACACCTTATCGGCCGAATGAGGTGCCGAATCATCCGAAACACTTAATCAAGGGAACATATACGGTGGCTGAATGGCAAATGGCTTCCACCACGTCGGTAAACATTTGTAGCAAACGCGAGAGGGTGTCGGCGTCTAAGTTGTTTTTCTAGCTCTATAGCTGATGGGAAAAAATTAATTTTGCTAGAGCCGCGACCCATCTATGACCTGTAACATCAAGTTTTGCCCTCGCAAGGATTATGTTAACAGGTTGCTGTCCGTGACCACCTCGAAGGGTGAACCTAAGAGATAGTGGTGGAACTTTTACGTCACTGCTCATTTCAACGCCAAAATTTCGAGCTTGTCAGCTGGATAGCCACTACAATCGGTATGCACGATAAAAGGTTTAGTCTAGTCAACAAATGCTAAGATCTGGGTAGAGGTCAACTTGTCTATAATAGTTGTAAAGGCGGTTTCTTGGACAGTACCCATTGTCCAAGGATCTGCTTGTTTGTTTCTTGGACTTATTCTTTCGAGAAGCCTTGATTGTGTTATAGCCCTCTAATTGATCGTGTAGTATTTGCGCTATCTGCGAGAATCTCTTGACAAAGCGGTGATAATACCTCGCAAACCCTAAAAGCTGACGTTCTCTCCGGGTCTGTCTCTATACCTTCCTCGGATAAAACATACCCAAAAAAACTACGGAGGACATGAACAACTCGCATTTAGATTGATTAATGATTGATTAATTGAATTGTAACGGCGCATCAGCACGTTTAGGCTATTTAGCGCCATACATTAGATTATATGTTTAAAAATAAGAAAGGTTTAATATCGACCAGCGATATAAAAAAAAAATAGTTAAATAT